>JAXDDW010000244.1:0-332980 GCA_034670385.1 Hoplostethus mediterraneus
TTTTAAGCCCAAATGAACCAACACGTAGCATTTAAGACCCACCCATGAAAACCAACACGTAGCATTTAAGACCCGCCCAGGAAAACCAACACGTAGCATTTAAGACCCGCCCAGGAAAACCAACACGTAGCATTTAAGACCCGCCCAGGAAAAACCAAATTTGATATCACGAAGCTAGGAATAATGCCAAGGCGATAGCAAAATGGTGCGCGATGGCCGTCTTTGCTGATGCTCGCAGTTTGAGTTTGGGTGATATGTCCATATAAGGTTGGTGAACTCATTGTTTCTGCCTATCAAGCAAAAATACTTGCTGATCAAGAAAAATACTTGCTGACATCGAGCTAACTTTGCCAGAATGGGGCGTAAATCGGTATTCTCCACCCAGTTTTTAGGATATATAAGATCATGCGCAGATACCTTTTGTTAGTCTGGTTCCGGAGCCGACTCGGGTTTTGTGTCTGTGAAGAATAAAACTCTATGCATCGAACTCTGAACTTCTCCAGTGATTTATTTTGAACCTGTTTGAGACTCTAGTAACTGTTGAATTTTCGGAATCGTGAAGAAGATTAAGTGTTGGTGGGGAGGTCCGGTCTTTTATCACTGGCCTGATACTTGGACCTCTTTCTCCTACATCAATGTTAGCAGGTGTACTACTAACACGCAACAGAATAATAGTTTAACTTAGAAAAGTAGGCGAGGCGAATAATCATCTTCAGCCTTTTAGGCATATTTATTAATGGCAAACAAAACACTGCTCTTGATGAACCATCACGTTGGGAGAGGGCCAAGAGAGAGCACCAGAGGGAACACTCACTTCTATATATGGGGTGTGAGGTCACCAACAACACTTGACCTGTGACCAAAACTCAACAACACCCCCTTGTGGTGTGGAGCCAGCACAACGTACAGAATACATCTCAGTCATACACATTATGTCAACACTCCCACTTATGAATGACTTGTATACTGTACAGCTTTTAACAATCAAAATAACAAACCCAAAAAAAAAAAAATGACAGATGTCAAAAACATTCACAGTACATTCCTATGTACTTAACATATATACAAATCATGATCAGACACTTACACCAAACATGACTCCTGAAAATCTCATCAACTTAACTTTTGAGACAGGCTTGGTCATAGCATCTGCAATCATCTCATCTGTCGGACAGTACACAAGTGTCATTTTCCCTTCTTTAATGGTTGACCTAATGAAATGATACTTGATATCCACATGTTTGCACCTTTGTCTGCACACAGGATTCTTCACAAGTGCAATAGTACCCTGGTTATCCTCATAAACAACAGTTTTAGCATATTCATAGGTGTCAATGCCCTTCAGTAATTGCTCCAAATAGATACACTCCTGTACTGTTAGAGCTAAAGCCATGTATTCAGCCTCACATGTGGATAACGCTACTGTGGGTTGCTTTTTACTTCTCCAAGATATCAGTGAGCTCTCTTTGCTCATGCTCACACAGTAACCAGACGTGCTCCGTCTGTCGGTGGTGTCTGCCCCCCAATCTGCGTCACTGTATGCCCGGAGGCCTAAACCATCGCTGCTCTTCCTAAAAGTCAGCTGCTTGTCAGTAGTACCTCTTAGATAACGCAGTACATGTTTCACTGTCGTCCAATTTTCATCTGTGGGGTTTGCAAAATGTTGTGATAACTTGCCTACCACAAAACATAAGTCAGGTCTCGTACAAGTAGCTAAGTAGATGAGACTACCTACAGCTTCTCTGTACTTCCTCTCATCACTCATCTTAGGTGCATCATCAGAGTAATCAATCTTTTGTTCACACGGTGTCTCACGTGTTCTGCACTCCTGCATATCAAAACGATTGAGAATCTTTCCCACATATCTCTGTTGTGACATTGTTACACAATCATCAGTTTGACTGAAGTCTATGCCTAGAAAATGTTTCAATCTGCCTAGGTCCTTCATTTTAAACCTGGTTGAAAGCATTGCCTTCACTTGCTCTAGACTTCTAATGTTATTTGCTGCGATGATAAGATCATCCACCCAAATGACTATAATCACCTTCCCTGCCTGCTTAGACTCTCTTGTGTAGACACAATGGTCCGCTGGGTTCTGTGTGAAGTTGTCATTTATCAAACATTTGTGTAGCATCTCATTCCAGTTTCGTCCCGATTGCTTCAGGCCATAGAGAGATTTCTCTAGTTTACACACTAAGTTCTCTCCTACTTTTCCGTAACCTTCAGGTTGATCCACGTAGATGTCTCGGTCTATGGGTGCGTGTAGATACGCCGTCTTTACGTCCATTTGGTGTAGTACCAAGTTCTCTTGGGCTGCCTTCTGCATGACTACACGTATACTGGTCAGATGGGCCGTGGGGGAAAATGTCTCACCGTAATCTATCCCCGCTCTCTGGCTATATCCCTTCGCTACAAATCTGGCCTTGTACTGTTCACATCCATCACTATCCTCTTTAATAGAGTATACCCACCTACCTCCCACTGTCCTTCTGCCCTCTGGCAATTTGGTCAGGGTAAAGGTCTGGTTTTCCTCTAGTGACTGCATCTCCTCGTCCATTGCCCTCTTCCATTTACCTGACTGTGGTGATGCCATAGCCTCTTTAAAGGTCAGTGGCACTCCACACACTGCTCGGTAGCAATAGTCTACAGTAGTGAGCGTACTGTCATCATCGCCTCTATCTTCCTGAGTATAATCATTAAGATAACTCGGGGGCTTACGCTCTCTAGTGGGGTATCTCCCACTACATGGGGCTTGTGGCGTCACCCTGTGGTGCTCCTCGCCATCATCTCCTGGGTATTGTGGACTGTCAGTCTGTACGTCTGTGCTCGTAGCACTGGGTTGTGATGCGTCAGTCGAGTCATTATTTACAATGCGCTCAAATCCTAGTCCCTGAGTCTGAGTCTCGCTCTCACATGTGGTCTTAGTAATAAACTTAACCAACCTGTGCTTCTGCACTTTTCCCTTGCTGGGGTAGTAAACTAGAAAGGCGGGGCTGCCCTTGTCGTGCCCTACGAAGAGCCCCTTCTCACACCTGGGATCTAGTTTACCCTTGTCTTGTAGGTACGCGTAACACCCTGACCCAAATTTGTGCATCTTTGCTAAATCACACTTCTTCCCTGTCAGTGCAGTGTACGGCGTTGTGCCAATGTGCTTGTTAAAGCATCGGTTCCTGGTGTAGGCTGCTTCCTGAACGGCATAATGCCATAGGCTCTTAGGTAAGTTGCTGTCAATAAGCTTACACCTAGCCATCTCAAAGAGAGTGCGCCCTTCCCTCTCAGCTATCCCATTCTGATGCGGTGAGTAAGGACAGGACGTCTCGTGTCTGATTTTGTTCTTTCTCAGTAATGTCTGAAACTCTCTGTTTGTAAACTCGGTCCCATTATCTGACCGGATGCACTTCACAGTGCCATAAGGCGCTACATCAGCCAGGAACTTTTCAGTAGCCTGTACGGCATCACTCTTTGCTTTGAGAAAGTAAGTGAAAACTGCTCCTGTGCACATATCTGTAAAAGACTGCATGTACCTGTAACCATCAATTGACTCATTGGTCAGTGGACCAGCTAAATCAGTATTCACCATCTCAAGTGGTGTTTTCACCTTGTCAGTTGCATTTCTGTTTCTCGTTTGAGTAAACTTCCCCTCTATGCATACATGACATTCTTTGTCAGGCTTACGCTTTGCACCTTTAATGTGCATGCCTACTGTTACATCCTGCAGTTTCAGTATATCATCGTAATTGCAATGACCCATAATCTCGTGCCAGGTTTGGATATCATGGCTAACATTGCACACATCATTTTCGTCACACTCTGTTTGCAAGTAGTACATTCTGTTACACACTTGAATGTTAAACCTTTTGCCATTTGGCACCACAAGAACGTCATTACCTTCCTCGAAGAGTACCTTGGCACCATTTGCAGTGGCACACTTCACGGAGAAGAGTTCTTGAGGGAATGAAGGGATGTACAGGGCGTTCTTAAGAGTCACTGTACGTCTGCGTCCTTCGCTGTCAATGAGACACACTTGTGCGTCTCCCCTGCCTTGTGCCAACCCGAATGTCCGCTTCCCGTCGGCCAGCTCCATGCTGTGCCTCTCTGGCTTGAATGAGCTGTCGAAGGTCTTGAACCGGCTTCTGTCGTTGAGGATGTGGGACGATGCGCCTGTGTCCACGATCAGCCCTTTCCTCTCGATCTGCCGCTGCTGCGCTGGCTTGCATGTGTCCTCGGTCTCTGCCCGGAATGTGAAGTCGTCTCCCGCGGGTCCCCGCGCCTCGATCTGTCCTCCACGACTCGCTGCACGACCGCCGCCGCTGCCGCCTCCACCGCAGTCATCTTGAGCGCGAGCGCACCTGGAGCCTTGTGCATGCTCTTTCTTTCTGCACGCTTTGTCCGTGTGGTTTGTGCTTTTACAGGAACTGCACCAAACTTTCTTTGTGCATTCGTCTTTTCGATGTCCCTTTTCACCGCATCGCCAACACGCCATGTCTGTCGAAGATCCGCTGTTCTTTTTCTTCGGTGCTGCGCGGGCTTTCAGCACCCTTTCTCCCGCTTCCTCAGCTACCGGCTCTGCATCCTCCGACGCCTCGAAGTTTCGCAGCTTAGCCTTGAACTCCGCCAGTTTCATGTCCGCTGAACCATGCGTTACCATCAGCGTAAACGGCTTGTACTTTTCTGGAAGTCCTCTCATGATCATGGCCATCATTAGCCCTTCACTCGGTGCTTCGCCTGCACCCTTGAGTGCCGTGATGATTTGCTCTGCCCGGATAATGTACTCAGTTACAGTCTCTCTATCCGCTTTCTTCAGCGAGGTCAATGTTATATACATGGAGACAATTCTCGGCCTACCTTTGCCAATGTAGTGCTCTTTCAACACTTGCAGACTCTCGCGTCCCTTATTTTTAGTGTCTCTGAATATCAGTCCCAAACTCACGTTGTCCAGCAGTGGAGCCAACGCGCAGTATGCATCAGCATTCAGCTTGTCGTCCGCGGCTTGTTCTTCCACGGTCAGTGGTCCGTCTGGCTCGTTCAGAATAGTCTCTTTTAATCTAACACGGTGCATGCAACACAGCATCCGTTCTTCCCAGAGCTCGTATTCCTCGGCCCTACCGTCGAACGCCGGCCACTTTGTGTTCTGGTTTGCCATTCTTCTCTGCTTAGCTTAGCTCCCCGGTTTCACCGCGCTAAACTAGCTACCACACTTTCAGCTAATTAGCTAACGTGCTTGTCGCCGAACTTTCCGTCGTTGCAACTATTTTCGTCGTCACCTGGGCCCATAACCTGTTAGCAGGTGTACTACTAACACGCAACAGAATAATAGTTTAACTTAGAAAAGTAGGCGAGGCGAATAATCATCTTCAGCCTTTTAGGCATATTTATTAATGGCAAACAAAACACTGCTCTTGATGAACCATCACGTTGGGAGAGGGCCAAGAGAGAGCACCAGAGGGAACACTCACTTCTATATATGGGGTGTGAGGTCACCAACAACACTTGACCTGTGACCAAAACTCAACAACACCCCCTTGTGGTGTGGAGCCAGCACAACGTACAGAATACATCTCAGTCATACACATTATGTCAACAGGACATTTTCAATATAGAACATATACATCTCAAAAGATGGCCAATGCTGACAAATCAACTCATGGGTAGAAAGTGGAACAAACAAATAGAAAAGAACGCACACCCTATGGTAAGGCGCTGACTAACGGGAAGTAAACTATAAAGAAGTAAATGAAAGTCTCACACTGTTTTCTCCTTGCAGTGATTTAATATGTTGAAATACCACCAACGTTTCAGCCCCACAATATTAATCAACACACGGTATCAAAACATATGTGAGCAAATACAAAATATCCATATATACACATACAAATAAACATATACAAAATAGTACAGAAATACACATAAAATAAAAAAATCGGAAATTTTAACCATCTTAGTAAGTTTACTGCAAAAGGCACAAAGGAAAGACATCAAGAGGTTATATTTGTTTCGTTTTTGTTTTGAACAACATAAATTAAAGGCTTTCAGGTGGAGATGACCACCTTCCAATATAAAGTGTCATTTAAACAGTGATTTTCAAAAGATCACATATTCTAAATAATGAATAAAAAGTACAAACCAATGAAATTAATAAATACATTTAATTTAATTGCTCACACATAAACGCTTGTATCTACATTCAGAGTGCGTTATCTTAAACCCTCCAGGTAGGTACAGTAGTTCCCTGTTTCCTTATTGTCCTTTTTAGCTGCAGGTGAATCATATAGGTCCCGTTCTTTCAAAAGAAGTGAGGCTTTCCTCATTTTACTACCTGAGAAAGCAGATAACGGCGAAGCGATCCCCTCTTTGACTAAACATCAACTTCCCAACAGTGTGTAGAAGATAAGGTCTTTCTTTTTCTTCTTCATATCGTTTGTTGCTTAGTTTAAATAAAGTTGTCCTTGTGTTGTTTTTATGTGGGTTTAGTGAGCTGCCAGTTGTTTCCAGCATCAGTGATGAATGCCTCTTATTTTGGAGTAGCTATTTCTTGGTGTAACACTGATGGACTTGTGCAGCCTTGTAGAGCTGTATTTTAGGCGATGTGAATATGGATCTTGATGCTGGAGCTCAGCCTGTCCTGCTACAGACATACATGGTCCCCCTTAACTGTTCAACTACAAGACAAAGGGACAACGAAGAATTAAACTCCATACTCTCTCACTTACGAGTTTGCTGGAGGGATTTAAGGCACCAATTGGTTGATTTCTCTTGTGATGACTGAGGGCAAAAGCCTTACCTGAGGTGGTAGAACAGGATGTAGGCTGTGTCCTCTCTCTCTTCCAGGACCGTGGCCTGGTCTGTCATCTGCCGTTGTGGGTGAACCATTCTCTATCATGTTCTTCTGTAATGTCACTGATGTAGTGACCTGTGGGGCATAGGGAATGCAACAAGGAAGCTTTGTTTTTATTTATTTTAATTTATCTATTTATTTTTATTATTTTAATTTTATTTTTAGTATTTTATTATTGTTTTCTTTGTGTGTGTGTGTGTGTGTGTGTGTGTGTATAGGGGGTCCATATTCATGTCTGATGTAAATGACATCATTACCAGAGTGAATGCTCTCCCCAAGGTGGGAGACGATTCCTGAGAGGTGATAGGTGTTCTGATTGCTGGGAATGCTCTGTAAAGAAACATGGTAAATGATGAGGTTCCTTCAGAATAAAGGTCCTTCAAATACTCTATCCAAATAGAACTATTCAGCACAACAGCTCATTGAAAAACTGCTGTTTTCTCTCTTCTCTCTCTCTCTCTCCCTATTTCTCTTCCTCACCACAGATCTCTCTCTGTCTCCTGAACTCCTCCACAGCTGATTGGCTGAGAAATGCAACAAAGATTCTTGTTTTTCTTTCAAAATTTCAAAAACTAAAGTTGGGTGTTTCTAGTTGGCTTAGCTCTATTTTAAAATTGGTTTCTAATTGTGTAATTTATTTTACCTGTGCTTGGGAAAGACTTTTCCTGGGGTGATGTTTGGCTGCCTCCTGTTGAGCTTTCCCTGAAGTACCGAACATTTCAATTAGTGTGATATTCAAAATAGAATTGGACAGGAAATTGTTATGTGAGCAAAGTGCACAGTCAGGGGAAGGTGCTTATTATTCAATCAGTGAAATGAGTAGAACTCCTTGCAGTTACCTTAATGTGTCCGTGGCTGCTACCGGAGGGATGCTAATGGCGCCACCCACTTTCCTCAGCTGTTCCCCGTCGTGACTGAATCGCTTCAAGTGAAGCACTAGCACCCTGTCAGAAGGCAGAGAGTACCACGCATCAGCAAACCATCACAATGTATGGACCACCATTGCCTGCCACATACAGGCTCATATAATTTTGATAAGCTTGGTCCAATAATGATCCACAGAAAATTTGGAGCTACGGTTTAGGAGGAAATGTCAAAAATGTGTTTTTCAAAAAATTCAAGATGGTGGAAAATCTAGTCACGGTGTGAGGGGCGCGGCTGTTCCAAAATTGTGCTTTTGGGCCTTAATCACAGCGCCACCATCTGGCCGATTGGGCTCATGTTTCTTGGGAAGCATTTGCACATCATTTCCAGTTATTGGGCCATGTTTCATGGTTTTAGCTCATTCCAGCTCACAGGAACTTGAGAAACGGCATAAGACAAGAAAGAATAATAAACCGATAGGAAAACAATAGGGTTCTACCCCTTCGGGATTTGAACCCTAACTAAGCAGCCAACCTGCATCATGCTGTAGCCAGTATGATCCACAAGAGAGCGACGTCACTCCACTAAAACTCATCCTCACCAGATCCCACAATACGACTTGGAATAACAGAAATTAGCTTATCTAGAAAGCTCTGTGCATGTTTACACTCACTGTCACTCTGAAATGTATTGTAGCTTTTGATCCAACGGCTGACAGTCAGTGACAAGTAAGACATGTATTTAAAGGCTGTAAAGTGTAAAATGTTCAAAAAATGTCAAATCGAATCCCATGTGAATCCTCTTTTGCTAGAGGGAAACTACACATTAAAGATTAAGAAAACATAACAATGTATCAGCTAATTGTAGAATTATGTAATAATGTAAATGCAACAATAATTACATATACATTACAATGTGTATTTACTTTATTTGGTTTGGTCCATCAGCCTCCTGGTTTGATGTTGGTCTACTGCCAGTTGAAGCACTTTTATAGAAAAGTTGACCCTGCTCATTCTTTAATGGGACTTTGTTTGTATTTTGCTTTCTTACATTGTTGTATGTTGTGTGTCATGATGCTGCTTTCTTGACCAGATCTCTCTGAAAAATGGTTCTTAATCTTATTTGGAATAAACTGGTTAAATAAAGTTTCAATTAAAAATGTGAAAATGCATTACACAAGTTGGCTTTGTTCAACCAATTACGTAACGTAAATCATTTACATCATAGTTTAAGTTTTCCTTGATTAGGTGAAGTCATGACTGACAAATTATAAAACTGCACAACAATATATTGGTTTGTTTAAAAGCAATAATATTCACATATTAAAGTCCTATCAAAAAAAGAGAAGAGTTCAGAGTTGAATACATTTTATTGTATTTATTTATTACACTTTATTCCCCCAAGAACTCAAGAACTCAATCAAGCTCAATCTGAACCCTAACCCATCTATTCACTTTTATTCTCCATAGTAGCATGTCTCCTAACACTCATAGGTGCAGAGACAAATAAATGAGTGAAGGAAAGCTCAAAGGACTTTCCCACTTGCTTTGGAAAAGTGGCCTTGGGGCTGTTCCACAAAGCAGGCTTAGAAAAGCGGTGATTAACCTCGCAAGCCTGGTTTGAATTAACCTAACAAATCAATCGGGGCTAACGAAGCCCAAGTCAAGCAACCGTGATCGGGCTAAACCGAGCCAGGCTCAAGCAATCCAGATAATTGCGCGTGCACATTTATACACAGTATATTTAAGCAGCCCGAGAGGTCAATCATGGATCTGATCGATTCATCATGGCGAAAAATGACGGTAAAGACAGAGCCGTAATGTTCATGGTCACTGAACAGCGACTTTTAGTGGAGGTCTATGGAGATGGTCTATGGATATATGGTTGCCATATATGAAACCTCAAGACTGTAAATGTACTATCTATCGACATAAATTATGTAGTAAATGCTGTACATAAGGTTTCATCTTACTACATTACAATCAGCGTACTGTACTGGACCCTATGTGGGGATCGAACCCACAGCCTTAAGACTGAGAGTCTCATGCTCTACTGACTGAGCTGTTCAGGCTGGTTCCTACTTTTATTATATTTTTATGAAATCGGTTGTTTCCATCCTGGAAATTGATTGGTTGAAAGCGTGTTCTACAGTGACTGTAAATCCCATACAGAAACAGTGAATACGTCTCCTAGCAACCGTGGAAACATCTTGACATATTCAAGATACTTTATTTTTTCAATGAATTTGTTAAATGAAAATAATTTTGAAAATAAAATAATATTGTGTCATCAAATTATTTCTATAAGTTGTAACTGTTTTCTAAAAGCAATACGGCACTTGAGGTCTTGCTGGACACTCATGGTTAAATGGGGTTGCCTAACAACGCTAACTGTGACTGTATCCCCGATACAGCCTACATCATTTTATATTTTTTATTTTCTATTAACGTTACATTTTATGTCTGATAGTGTAGGGTCTAGGGTAATAGTGTTGAACATTAGGATGGCGGAACCTTGTTTGAAAATCATTGTTTTTCAGTCAGATCAGTGTTACGGGAGTACCAATTAAGCTTCAACTGTGGTTTAGCTTGATATCTAGTCTGCAGCGAGGCAGTTTGGAAGCATAAGTTGCCACAGCAACTTAGCTTGAACTATGCTGAGCTTGCTTTGTGGAACCGAATAAACCTGAAAATGAGCCAGACTAAGCAAAATAAGCCTGGATAAGCGGTAAGCTTGCTTCGTGGAACACCCCTCTGGTGTCTTAAATTGAACACAAACAACACAAGGGCCATCAAGGTACTCAAGAAGACACCCTATGCCCTATGGGATGCCGAGAAAGAGGGAGATCATTTCAGTCTTTTTGATGATTTTGCTTGTAAAAGTTTGGGTTGTTTCCTTGCTCAAATTTTGTCTGGTCTATTAAAATGTGTAACACAAATTGGTATCAATAGTCTGTCTGTGTGTACCTGATACCTAGCTTTCTATGAACCCATCTAACTTATTGTCATCTCTCCCCAGTTGACCATGCTGGAAAGAGTCAGTGTTCTGGACTCACAGAAGTACAGCTTGGTTCAGTATTGTGACTGTTTCATGTGTGGTGGAAATCAACGGTGAGAGAGGACATCAGTTTGGTCACTCAGAGAACGAATCCTATTTACAGATGTCCCATGAAAGCAAGTGGTTTTAGCATAATATTCTACAATTCCCCCCTTTTTCCTATAGGACAATCGACAGACATTGTTCCATTATGCCAAATAAAATTACAGTTTAGTTGCATTAAGAATCAAACTTTCTATCCTCATCAGCATGAAAAGCTTCATCACAATGAGGAGGAGGAGGAGGAGTAAAATAAAAATCAGAATATGAATCTATAAGGGAGATAGGAAGTTGAAAATCATCCATAACAATGTCATTATGGTAACAGTATTATTATGTAATAAATATAAATAAATATAATAATAATAATTCTTATACTATATTCTATTCCATTCTATTCTAATATATTATTATTATAAAGTGTCACGAGAAGTGTACCACAACCCCTTACAGAAAAATCACGTACAAGAACAGTATTGTTACATGTACTACTGCCTAGAAACAAGTGATTAGGCAGAGTAGAGCAGCGGCTAAAACAAAAGGATGCTATGGCTACGGAGGCAGGGGAGATGCTAAATACTGGTGGGAGCAAGGTGAAAAGGGTCATCATCGGCTCACTGCCAACAGCAGGTTTTGGAGGCAAGTCCTGCATATACCATCCAGTATAATTGTGTGCAGTTCAATTTTCGGAGGGCAGCAGGAAAATAATGAACACCTGCAGATGCACCTCCATGTCTGTTGACAGATGAAGAGGAAAGGGACCATCCTACTACCTCAGTAACATTGAAGGGCCATGGGGAGTGTGGGGAATATGAGCACACACAAAACAGTTTGTCTTGTTGGCAGTCATAGCATGGGAGTGCAGGAGCTGGTAAAAAGTGTTATGAGTTGCAAGATCTTGGGGCTGCAGCTGGATACTATTGCTATGACTAGTCTCGTTGTTCATATTTCCGTTGTTCGTACTTCCTACTTCCGTCACGCCCGGGGCGCTTCCGTCATGCCACACGCTTGTCACGCTTGGACCCTACTCTCTACGTGGGCGACTGTGGAGCGTGGCTTTTATTTTGAAACTCTTGACTGGAAAAATATCCCAGAGTGCACTCCTCTTGTGACAGAAATTAGCAAACACGTTAGCTAGGCTAGTTAGCTAGCTTTACCTGTAATAAGTGGATGTGAACAAATACACCAGGTTGAAAAGTTGTACTTTCTAATCAAGGATGAGCGGCTTGCGGACCATCTTGAGTTCCGCTGCTCTGGTCGGAATGCTGGGAGTCGGATATGGGATGTGGTCCATGATTTCTCCAGGAGAAGAAAGGAGGAGGGAGCTCATCAAGGTGACCCAGCTGAAATGCACATCACTAGCTGCGATTTGTGACCTCTTTTGTACAAAGTGAAGACCACGTCCAACTTTAAAACAATTTAACGCTGCCTTGATTATCGGTTAAGCATAGAAATAATTCGAAATGAATGCTCGTGGCCGGTGTCCTGCAGCAAATCGAGTGACTGCCGACAATTTTCTAGCGGTGGTTAAACAATCTGAAAATGTATAAATTGTTCCGAAATTCGAGTGACTGTCAAATTGACCCCCCCAACAACAACAACAAGATGTTTCAATGGCCATGTAGAAAAAAAATTCTAATAGGCTGAAATGGGGTATTTGCTGAACTGTCCTCATTCATAACAATACAAGATTATCAAACTTGGATTGGGTTGATAATATGGACTGGACGCCTTACAAATACAATTACATAGTCCTACCATCTGATGAAGATGCAGCCTGGATTTGATCTGTGTCCAATGCTGACCACCTGACCATTTAGTGAAAGTTTCTATTACATGGCCACAAGCAGTGGTCACGCCCAGAGTCAAATCCAGGATTCTCTGTCTATGAAGGCTTAGTAAACATAGTTCAATACATTTTGTATATTCAACTAATGAAGGTGGAAGGATTTTGCTCATTATGTGGGCACCCTAAGAATGCCATTTCCTCAACTCAATTATATGTTGCATGTTGCTTCACCACATTTTGGGTTAGTACAATCACTGGCACAGTGGTAAATCAAGCCACTCAAAACTCATGGTAAAATACTCCTAACCCTCATTTCCAGACACCAAGAAAATGACAACTTTCACATGCACTGTCTAAAAATGAAATGATAATTTCCATGAGGAATTAGTACAATTTTGTGGAAGCCATTACGCCTGTACTAGTATTATATTACATAGGCTAGAACGTCTTGGTCTATATTCATGGTATCTATAGATTCGAAAAAAATGACATGACAGATGTACCTCCTGTATTAACTTCCTGTTCATACTAGACATACCAAGGAAACTCAGTTGAAAACCTTTTTTAATGTGATTTCATTTGCCAACACTACCAGATACTTGTGCTATTTGAATAGCATGTTAATAGACAGGACGGCCAGCAAATAAAATTACACATTTTTGTTTTATTTAATCACCACAACTTAATTTAATATAGGCTGGCATTAGGCAGTTAGCTGGCAAGCAAATTCACAAATATCTGTCTAAACCTGATTTAAATAATGTATCTGTGGACAGTTAAATTAGTTAGTGTGCGGGTAAATGAGAACACTAAAAATGTTTTAGCCAAATGCCATTGAAAGAGAGAGAAACAGGTTCATGAATGAACTTTATTCGTCACACACACATACAGTTGAGGCCAAAATTATTAGCCCCCCTTGTGAAATCAGACAAAACCCTTGATTTCTCCATGGAAATGACCATTAACAACAAGTGTTTATAGTTAATTTGTTTCCAAAATAACAAAGACAAAATGTCCACCAAGTTAGATTAGAATATTTTATTGATGCACTGAGTTGAAACAAGAAAAGGCAAAAATGACACGGCCAAAATGATTAGCCCCCTGGCCATTAATAGTCAATAGTGTACCCTTTCTGAGCCACAACTGACAACAAACTCTTACAGTAGTTCTTTACAAGTTTGGCACATGTCTCTTGAGGGATTTTGGCCCATTCTTCCATTGCAAATTGTTCCAGCTGGTCGAAATTGCGTGGTTTCCGAGCATGGACATTCACTTTGAGCACCCGCCACAGATTCTCAATAGGATTGAGATCTGGGCTCTGTGCAGGCCACTCCAGGACCTTGGTTTTGGTGTCCTTTAAGAACTGTTGGACCAATTTTGACGTATGCTTTGGGTCATTGTCTTGTTGGAAGACCCAGCGACGACCTAAACCTAGACTACGAGCAGATTTCATCAAATTATCCCTCAAAATGTCAACATAATTTTCTTTTTTCATGATGCCATGTACCCGAACAAGGCTCCCTGTGCCTGAGGCTGCAAAACAGCCCCACAGCATGATGCTCCCACCACCATGTTTAACTGTGGGAACTGTGTTCTTAGGGTTGAAGGCCTCTCCCTTTCTTCGCCAAACATAAGCAACATCCATGTGCCCAAACAGTTGCAGTTTAGTTTCATCAGACCAAAGGACAGACTTCCAAAACTCATCTTTACCTTTCAAATGTTCATGGACAAACCTCAGTCTGGCTCTGATGTGCCGCTCTTTGAGTAAAGGGGTTCTTCTGGGACGATGGCCCTGAAGCCCACCACGATGAAGAGCCCTCACAACTGTGTTCCTTGAAACATCAACTCCAGAAGAGGCCAGGTCAGCAACAATCATCTTGGCAGATGTCCGGGGCTTCTTGCTGACATCTCTGACTATTTTCCTTTCCAGAGTTCTTGAAATCTTGCGCTTTCGACCATGCCCAGGTTTGTTTCTTACAGAATTTGTTTCCTTGTACTTAGCAATGATGCAACGTACAGCTGTTCTAGACACTGTAAAACACTTGGAAATGGCAGTATAGCCTTCCCCCTTATTATGAGCCTCCACTATCTTCTTTCTGAGCTCAAGACTTATTTCCTTTGTCTTTGGCATGGTGAGTAAGAGTAGTCCCTCTCAATAATGTGTTCAAGTGCCCTGTTCCTTGGAGTCCCTTAAGTAAAGCTGTTTTTTTCAATGCTGATTGAATGCTCAGGGGTTGCTAGGAAGCCAATTGACTGCACATGTGTGGTTTGAAAGCTCATTAGGTGATTAGGTGTGTTTTAAAAGCAAAAATTCACATGGGGGCTAATATTTTTGACCACCCCTTTTTTCACTATATTTGATATAAAGCCAGCCTAAAACAAATATTTTACATTCCAAAATGTACCAAAAGCTACTAAATAGCACTGGTGAATGTTTGATTATATCAGATGTTTATCAATGATGCAAACATTGGGCAGAATTTTAGGAAAATATTCCATAATTCCTGGGGGGCTAATAATTTTGGCCTCAACTGTACATGCAGTGAAATTCTTTTTCTGCATACCCCTGACTAGATATACACACAACACATCACCCCACACACATGCATGCATTTTCAGGTCAGGAGGCAGAGTGCAGCCATTGGACAGCGAGCCTGGAGCAGTTTTTTGGGCTCAAGTGCCTTGCTCAAGGGCACTTCAGCAGTGTTGGTGGGCACCGTAGCTGTGACATCAGTCATGGAATATACCCTCCTGGTGGTGCCGGGGATTGAACTAACGGCCCTCCTGCCTCACTAACCGCTAGGCCAACCTGCCACCCCAGTGTATATGTATGTGAAGTGGACTTCCTGGCCAACAAAATGGTTAGAACCATACAAAGAGCCTATTTCCACAACTGAAATGAGAACAAGTGAAATATGCCTGATGTCCATGATTTGCTTGAGACCACTATTTAAAACATGAAAGCAAATAGGTTAACCGTTGCTTTGTTCAGCACAATAATTTAATTTACTTGCTTTTTGTATTGCTCATCAGAATCTACCTGAAGCTAACCCGATGAGAATGGAAGAGACAAGGAAGAGGAATGCACTTGTGATGCAGGTGCTCAAGGAGGCTGCTGAAACCAATGACAACATTGCAAGAGGACTTGGAGGACCCTCAAAATAGAATGATCACAAGAAGTCATAACAGCTGATAGCTATGGGAGACTTGGAATTATTTTCTTATGGTGACAGTGCTAACATTGCAGATTTAAATAAGTGATTGCAGAACAGGTTTGCATCTGCTGGCATATATAAATGGATAGGATTCAAATGTGGTTATGCTTGGCTGTGAACTCTGGAACAGTATGGACTACTTTGAGATGAAAGGTAAACAACGGTCTGACTTACCATTCTAGCTTCGGACTTTTCAATCATCAATCTGCTGCAGAACTTCATGATAGGCATGAAAGACATTAAAATAACTGAATACAGAGCCACTGTTTGGAATCATTTATTTTGCTGACTTTTAAATTTTACACACACACACACACACACATCAATAAATCTTAGTTTAAGATTAAGTCCCCAAACTTTATAATAAAAAGTGGTATTCCTTTATCCTGTACCCCATAAACTGCAGACTATGATTGATTGGCTTTATTTCAGACATGTTAGAACAATACAAATGCCAATAAAGCATACACACATACAGTTTTTTGCCTACTCTTGTATGGGTGATGTATTGGGTAGGGATACTACTCATTTGGTATAGACTTCTTTTGAAAAGTATCGATATCAAAGTTACTTCACTCCTTTTGTAGCGCATGTTTCTGCCACTGAACAGCAGCAGGGGTGAGACTTAGGACACTGCTGGCGCACGTCACGTGATTGGCGAAACCCACATGAAGCAAGAATTGCATGAGTCGTCCTTCATTCTGTCAGTCATTGTCAGCAATACTACTAACTTTGTGTGACCAGGCTTACTGGAGGCTTTGACACCTTGAATTACCGACTATGCCACCTAGGGAATTGCACCCCGGGGACTAATGTTCTATACAATACTAATTTTCTATGAAATGCACACAGGTAAGCAAAGACGTGGACATGAAACAAACGTGGTTTCAAGCTCAGGAGAAATATTTATATATATATATATAGTACAAAAATAGAGAATGTCTTATAAATGAGGATTTGTGTACCCAAGGGGAGTGGAGAATTGAGGGAGGAGGCCGATGACAGGGCAAGACTTGCTAACAGGACAAGATGAGCCACACCACACACATTTGAACTCTGCAAGTGATTCAGGGAAGGCCCCCCCCCGCCCATGCTGCCAGTCCCCATTAACACGGCCAGACTCTCCTCAGGGTCCACAAAGGGCAGTTACCTACAGCTGGTTTGTCAAACTAAGTACACAAAGCAAATTCCCCCCAAGACAGGAGGTAGCTCCACACTACCACCACACGTGGCAATGCCAGACCACGTCGGGTGCTCAAGGCAAAAGGAAAAAATGAAACCATAAATAGTTTTGCATGCATCGTACATAAGCTAACTAACAACTGTTGCAAAGTGTCATAGTGTCATAAAAATGAGCATTTGGTGCAGAAGAGTCAGACTGCAGATTGTGCTGCCGAAGCAAAGGCATCTTTTGATTACATTTTCTTGAGGTAGTGTGCAATCAAAACCATAGCATAACCATGTTTTCATGATTAAAAATACTGTATAAACTTTTCTATAAACACCTAATATTTCATTATATGATGTGTGCTTAAACTGATAATCATAAGTGAATTACATTCAATTATTTAATTATTAAATTGGAAATCATATACAGTATCAGTTAAATGTTTGAGTACACCTGTAAAAAACATTTTTTTATGTTTTATTTTGGGCGGCTGGTTGGGTGACTGGCTGCAATAATTATTTGCTACGTTATCAGTTTATCACACCGTAGCCTTAAGTCTCGTAACGAGGCTAATCACGTCGTATGCAAGCTACGACTAACTAGCGAACATAACATTAATGTTAACATTACGGTCACATTTTAAATATTTTTGTGCTTGATTATTACTCCCCCACTTCCCATTTTACCTCAGCAATGCAATGCAACATACGCCTCGGTCGATGACAAAGTAACGTTATGGTAACGTAACGTGGTAACTTACCGTATCAGTGGATGTTTGTGATTGAGAAGATTTGGGTCGGGGAGGGGCTAGTCTTGTGCCCAGCCTGTATACAAGAACTCAGCAGAACTCGCTCGAGTCGGGTTTCTGAGACTAGGGAGGATGTAATTTAAATACCGAATACATGTACGGTATTGTTTTGTATTGATTTATTGTAATTAAATTATATATATATATATATATATTTTTTTTTTTTTCATTTGCGTAATTTCAGCTGGCATTTCGTACCTGCGTATTTTGACCAAGAATTGCGTGGTTGGTACACAAAATGCATGCAGGTTGGCAGGTTTGCAGGTTTGTCAGTCAATGGTAATAAGAGAACAAAGCAGAATCCAAACCGAGAGCCAGCTTGCAAGAACCTGAAGAGACCAAAAATAAGTTAAACAAACTTCCTTCTGAATCTTTTCCCATGGTCAGGATGCATTAACCCTCGAGACCACTAGAAGATTGCTTGAAGATGAATTGAAGAAAAGATCACCAAATGTCACTCTTGTGAACCAGATGATGGACTAAACCTTCTCCTTAAGACGTGGAGGAGGTCTTCAGAGCAAGGGATTCAATGCTGGCCAGCCCTGTTCAGAGAAAATCAGGTAAGAACACTACTATAACTAAATTGAAATACATTTCCTGAAGATGTGTGTGCTAACTGAATGCAAAACTGGGAACACATTAGCACAGTATCATTTATATAATCCAAGGTAACCCAGCGATAGTTGAGCTGTGTAGTTCTCCCACCCAAATTTGGGGTGTCTGGTACTGTACTTCAGCCCCTGTTTGTTGTGCTGTTTTCAGCACCCTCTGGGGGAGAAATTGGAGCAAATTTGAGTGACATACATACCACATTTTTTTGGTCTCTTCAGGTTCTTGCAAACTGGCTCTCGGATTGGATTCTGCCTTGTGCTCGTATTACCATTGACTGACACGTCTGCTATAAATAGCATTTCTGTATTTTTTTATAGTTAGTGACTATGACTATTGCTATGTTGAGCCAATCAGTTTTATTTTGTAAATGCCGGATCTCAGTGTAAAGATGCTTATTTGGGCCCTCTCTGCCCTCTATGTGGTGCAATTTAGGGCCAATTGATTTTATGTTGATAATGTCTGATCATCATTCCCTCAGGTTTTCGTCAAAATCGGGCCGCATGTGACGTTTGGGACCTTTTTAGCCTCTGTTGGGTCAATATGTTTTATTTTCAAATTGCTGGATCTCTGAGTAATGATGTATTATTATTCCCCCAAGTTTCGTTAAAAATCAGGCCAGCGATGTCTGAGATATTGTGAGTGCAACATAACAGCTTTTTTTTATTTTTATAGATACTTTACTTCCACTTGTTTGCAGGGCCATCAGCTGGGAACAACCTATTCTTGATGTTTTACCTCATTGATCCCAGGCAGGAACCTCTCCTTGCCACCCCCTGCAGTTGTCTTCGGTGGTGTGGGTGTTAGTTGGCTCTTCTGCACCTTGTATCTTTCACTCTGAGCCAAAGCCACAGGATATTTTTATATTTCATTTTAAGTGTCTTGTAATTTTGCTTTTTTCTTCCATTTTGTTAGACCCAGGATGTCACAGCAATGAGGACTGCTGTCCTGCGATGCCTTCCGGTTCTCCTCGGGGTTGTTGGCAAGGAGTTCTTCCAATCATGTTTTTTAAGTGATAGTTATCTGTATTCGTACCGGGTGAAACTGAAAGTTATTTACTGGTACATTCATTACCTTACAGGGCTCCAGAGTGTGACCATTTATGACACACATTTGTGATAATTTTTGGAGATTTGCAACTTCCAAATATGCTCCCTTTTTCAATCATCATTGTATGAATTTCTCAATTGTTGATCACTGGGATGGACAGTATCTGAGGGTGGATGAAATAGACTAAAGCGGGAGGAATGGTTCACACAATTTATGCAGATGAATACACATTTTCATTTGTCCCCCTCACTTAAACATTCAGAGAAAAACAGAAAAATATGTCAATATACAGAAATGGCATGCACTAGGACCTTGCAGAAAAAAGCGGCCACTGAAAGAGCCCCAAACTTCAGGGCCTGAAAAATGTTGCAATAGATGCTTGTACTGTATGCCAGGATTGTTATGAACATGAATACAATTGACTAAGGCAGAAATGTTCTGTTTGGGAAGCGGACTTGAGTTTTGTTTTGACAAAAGTTTGCAAATACAGGATGTAGCATTTTAAACATAAGATAGAAAAACACACACACACTCTATGAGAATAAAATGTAAATGCGATTTAGTTTGGCGTCAGGGCCCTGTTGCATCGCCCTCCTCTTAACTCACTTAAGAGTGAGTGAGGCAGGGAGCGATCGGCAGTAATCCCCCAAAACCGCAACAGTCGAGCCAGACGGCAACTATCCATGTGTACTGGTGGGGCACTCAACATATGACCAAGTAGATATCCCACTTTGTCTCTCTCGAAGGGAGACACAGTGACAAAATGCAAGCTATGCATTTCTGGATCTAACTCGGTCATTCTAGCCTTATGTGAGACCTTCTATGTGTATAGCCAAGGCATCAGCTGCGGTGTGGCCATTCCTTGTTGCACAGCTCAGCATGGTGACGGCGATAGCTAGTAGGTAATGTGCGAGCTTCATTGGCAAGCATAACTGCTGTAGCGAAACACGGTGTGCAGGGTGGCGGCAGCAGGGAGTGAGCAGTGAGAGTGTGGCAGCTTAAATAGACCGCGCAATTATGGTGGCTATGCGGGTGCGTCAGCTGACGCATCAGCTGACTGCTGTACCCCTCGAGTGTGTTGCCAGAAATAGCTCCGCAGGCTTCGCTCCATATACTGTATATATATATATCTAAATGCTGACCCTGCTTTATCCCCCACAACCACCTCTCACCCACCCACCCACCCAGCATGTATTTTTGGGAACAATCCCTGACACCCACACCTTGACAAGAGTTAAAAAGGTATTTAAAGGATTTAGCCTGAGCATTGCTTAGAGCAGTACTGAAACATGTTCACAAATGTTTGTAAATTTTAATGTGTTCATGTTAAATGATTTAATGCAAGACGTACTGAAATAATTGAAATATTAAATCGAGTAGGAGAAAAATGTGAGCCTGCGAGTATTGCTTGGACAAACACTTTACAATATTCTAATTGTGTAATTTGCTCTGAATGCATTCATTTTGTCAATTAAAAGTCATCCTGATACATCATTCATGTTTCATAAAAAAAAATTTCTAAGGCAATCACTTTTCTTGATTTTATCAAGTAGATAGAAATTGTTTTAACTGAAGTTGCTAAAACTAAAGATACTAAAGATAAGTAAAAGTACCCTTACTCATCTTTCTGTCAGAATAACTTGAGTTGTAAATATATAATAAATTGAGTTTATGCAATCGAATTTGAAGTCATGTTTTGCTGTCTTGCATGCTTTGATGAACAATTGCGGCTAATATGGCCAGCCTGATTACAGACTCTAGAACAAGAGCCTCCTCTTGTGAAAGAGATGAGGTTTTTTTTTACTTTTAATGTTTTAATGCTTGCCTAACAGGGCTATCTCTAAATTGGCCTCGTAATAAAATGTCACTCTCTTCTAGACCAGTATCATCCTTTTGTTTAAGTCTAACAACTTTGATCTCAACACTGCTGCCGGAGTAGCAGGCATATTTTGTATGGTCAAAGATGCTCAGCCCAAGTATAATCCTGGTGACTACGCCGAGGTCGACAAAGGGCTTCTGTAACTCGGGAATACTTATGGGGAGCCAACCAGAACCATCCAATGAAACACAGGAGTAAGAGTACAAAACAGGAAGCTTTATTTAGCAATTTTAATTAGTGACAGAATACTAAAAAATCAACCCAGTCCAGAGCCCAGTGTCATTTTCCTGTGCCTTTGAAATGTCCACTCCAGTAGTCAATGCAGTTGAACCCGAGTCCCTCCCATTGTGGGCTGGAGATCGGAGAACTGAAACATACTTAAGGAGACCGGAGACCTTAAGTATCTTGCAGTTCTGCAAAGACTGCAGAGAGAAGAGTCAGCTTGGGTTCACTCAGTCAGGGCATAGGGTTTATAGTATTCAATTTTAAAAGGGATGTGGTTCTGAATGCCTCAAGGTTAGCAGTAGAATGATGAGTGATGAGTATGAAGACATTAAGAGAAATTATGACGCATGTGTATTTCTCATTGATTCTGCATTTTCCACAGGTCATTTGTAGTCAATTGTGGTGGTGGCAGGCAATGATGGGGGTCAAGGAGTGGAAGGAAGTGTCTAGAGGGAAGACAATAATTGAATATGCTTTCTTAACAAGAGCATGTCAGTGTTTATGAACACAATGACTTAACTGAAGATTACATTTGTGTGCATCCTTCAACCAATGCTTGCTGAGGATGACATCCACAAGAGCCTTGCGAGCCACAGAGTTTTCCTAGATGAGCTCCTTGTTGCAGAAGTCCTCAATGATGGCAAGTTGCCACAGCCCAGGAGTGACTGCCACAGTGATGCCAATCCGCAATGCCTTTCAATAGAAATCAACAACACAGTTCAAGTTCAGTTAGTCACAATATAAAAAACCACTACATGACTACATGAAATAAAGTAATCTTCAAGTGCTGCTCTAAATTAACTCCTGATCTTTGTCACATCAGAAATCAGCCAGACTTAACTGGTTGGGCGCTAGTGGCACACATTAGCAAAATAAACTAGGAAATCAACAGTAAATGTATTGTTGAAGAGTCTACTCCTTCATAGAGGTAGAAGGAAGATGTGTTATTTACCAAATAGCTCTCGCTAGCCTAGAGATAAAGTATTCAAAACATGATTGAATGTTTGGCTCAATTAGCCAACCTTACAGTCAGTGCGTGGCTCCCCCAACAGTCTCTGCCTTAAGACCATCTGAGAGCCCACTGGAGCCTTCTTGCTGGCAAAGTCATCAATAAGGTCATCAAAGTCTAATGTTATGGCCAACAGGCTTTAATGGACAGCATGGTAAGGCTGATCAACCTTTTGGCTTACTAAAAGCTCTCTCGCCACCAGCAACTGTCACAGTTAGTGTGCAAAACAGTATAAGTACAATGTACACCTTTCCAAAAATGCTCTGCATCTGCACTTTATAAATTGCATTTAACAGACAGATAAAGGACAGATTAGGTGGGAAAGTCGCATTAGGTTGACGTGCTTCAAAAATAAAACAGAATTTAAACCTGTAGTGTAAATATGATTTTGGAAAACAACTAAATAATTGGTTGGTTATTTTATATTTATTTGTATATTTCAGACTAACATTACCTAATGTTAATTTTGACTGGATTTGCTTAGAGTATAGAGCAGAAGAGTAAGGACTGACACAATTGGAGTATGGGGAGTCAGTAGTGTTCGGTAATATCATGCAATGGCTCTTAACAATCCCCTTTGTAGAATACATAAGAGAAAGTAGGACTGGAAAGAGATGAAAGATATAGGAAAGCAAGTGGAAAGTTACATAATAAATAATTTCTATAGTTTCCTGTAAACATATACCGATGGATCTAAGGATCCAGTTAAAGAATATGCTGATATCATTTGATAAGAGTATTTGCTACAGGTTGTCCAACAAATTATCAATATATTCATCTGAGATGGCAGAAGAAATAAAAACCAAATAGGGTTGTTTTCTGCTCAGACTCAGCACCAGCGGTGTATAGTCTTAAATTATTTCAAACAATGAGAGAGGTACTAGGAATTTGTATGTTACTGTGGAGAATTAAAAGACTGGGAATAACTGTCCATTCCTGAGTACCAGGACATGCAAGAGTTAAAGGAAATGAGAAAGCTGACAAAATTGCAAAGAAGGCACTCAGAAGAAAGGAGGTGGATATAAAGACACCCCTTGGTAGAAGTGAGATATATTAGAAGATCAGTATTGCAGATCAAATGTCAGAATAGATGGGACACAGGCATTAAAGGCAGATATTATTATGAGATTCAAAAATCCATTAAGGTGGAAAACTACACAATGAAGGACAGATGAGAGGAGATTGTTTAGAGGACATAAAGGTTTAAATTCAACATTATATTTGGTGGGAAAGAGTATGTCAGATAACTGCCATGTAACAGAGAATATGGAGCATATGCTGATGTATTGCAGCAGATGGACAAGAAATGGACAAGAAAAGTTGTTTAAAAGAATTAAGGAGATTGGATGAGGGTGGGAGGTGTGTGAATTGCTGGGGAGAGAGAGAGATTAGAAAGTACGCCACAGTACGCTGTTTTGCTTTATTTGAGACACGGGTTCAGTTTATAGAATTGAATCCATGTAAACCTTGAATCTGTACACTCCGGTACAGTAGGTGGCAGAATGCACCTTAAACGGTGAATTGCCATAAAACCGAAAGAAGAAGAAGTACATTAGCAGTAATGACGTTAGTTGTTAACTTGTGGTAGTGGGTTATTATTGGTGATTTTATTTTATGCTTCATTTTTATATTTTCATAGCATCACACTCATGCCTGGTAAGCATGTAACTAGCGCTCATATGGTTTTCACGTTGTAATTATAACTGTTTCTTCAAGAGACTCCAGTTCCCACAGTCCCTCACAAGCGCACCAAACACGACTTGTTCCGGCCGGAAGTGAACCTGCTTCCCGCTTCTCGCCCAGATCTCCGTTATTCCACATCATGTAAGTATGAACCCCCCAAACAAAGTCGGCATGTCTAAGCAAAGACTTCTAGTTTAGAGCAAATCCGTGTTTTATTACAAAGCTATTCGAGTTGACCGGCTAACGTTAGCTAATGTTATTGGTAAGCGTGGTTAGCTTGTTAACGACCATGTGTAAGCTAGACAGATAGCTCTTAGCTTGTTAGCTAACGTCCATATCCAAAAAGTAGTAACTGAATATTAATCTAAGGTATAACGGAACTATGGTTATCATTGTATAACAAACAGTAGCTGATGTTGCAATGTCATGTTTGACGTGCACGACAGATTACCCCTGATAAAGGACCCTTAGGGAGTCTTTCGTCGTATTGGTTGTTGCCTCTCCCAAAGGGTCCTGTGCTGCTCCATTAAGATTTCTCCCTACGAAAGTCGGAGAGGAACGTAATGAAAAAACTACGCGGACTTTCATTTATCGAAACAGGTGTCCGTAAACCTTCACTTGTCTACTGTCACCGCGGTAGCACGCGCTACATCTTCTATACACAGATAGACTTTTAGACTTTGTTTAAAACAAGTATACCCCAAATCTCCAACGTAATGAAGTCAAAGATGGCTGACAGACGCATCGACTTCCTCGTCTGTACTCTGCTTCCGAGCAATAAACTAGCTGCTGCCACCGTTGGTGGACTTGGATGGACTGCAACAATTTCGTGTGGTGGATTCGCCTTACGCCCAACTGAACAATTTAAAACATCAAAACGAGTTAAATTCGTTAGTGTCACCTTTCATGGGTTAACACATTTCATCTATTGCAATGAGAGACGTGAGCATATTATTGCATATTAGATGAAGTGTCACGATTTACAACAACATCACTTCTCAATTGCAAAAATGCAATCCTACTGACAGGACATGGGGAAAATGTTTCGGTTAAATTAAACAAGTGAACAAGGTAGGAAAATCAATATATTAAAATACAGGTATATCTGCTAAATTGCAAGATGGGCGGGTGGATCGTGTGGATCAATAACACAACTGTCAATCTTAGTCCTCAGGAAGCAAATGGGTCACAGGTTTTCGATACGTAGGTAATTATTCCTGATTTAAGGGAAACATACATCCGTTTCTAACTCATTAACATACATATTTTACATATTTTCCCTGTCTTTTATAGTAAACATTTTAACATCAGCTGTGTTATATGTAGTCACCATCATCAGTATTTTCAGACAGGAATTCTATGGGTTAAATTATTTTGTCCCCCAATATATAAAATACTTCCACTACTACCATTTTGAAGGCAGTATGTCATGTTGCAATAATACCAAACTGTTGTACCCTTGGTTGTATGTTTGTGACATATCAAGAGTTAAATGATTTTGGGTCACCAATATCAGAGTTTCTCCTGCTGTAGTACAGGCCCGGTGGGCCCGTTAGTCCAAAAGCAGGCACTGCCAGGCTAACGGAATTCTAAAATAGTATAGTGAAAAAACAATCTACTCAATCAAGCAATTTAGTCTTGTCTACTCTTTCCATTCCTATTAGTCATTAAACATGACAACTGAAATAAATAATTTGCAGCTGGGTGGTGCTGTTTTGAAACTTGAGTCAAACATGTTGCCTGATGTTGCATAGGAAACTGCACTGCTACCCAAGTTTTACCTTAGTTGCTGCTGGTTATGGTTAGGGATGGGGATCATTAATTTTTATTGATATTGATACCATTATCGAGCCTGCTTAACGATCCGGGTCCTTATCGATACCACTATCGATACTTTTCTATTGCTTGTGTGAATTACTTTAATTTCTGAACATATTTTGAAGAAAAAAAATTGCCTACACACATGGCTCCATCAACATAAATGAGAAGAATAGTAAAATAATATATCAGCAGCAATAAATGAAATTCCAACAATGAAGAAAACAATAGAAAGAAAATAAATATAGCCTATCCTTTACACAAACAAAAAGGGAAAACAAATTGACAGCTCTTAACACTAACAGTTTTTCTGCAGGAAAATGAGCATGTCGGCCTGTTTCAATAAGTATTTCGTTTTCACACTTAAGTGTGTGTACTGTCACTTTAAGAGATCGGGCAGACACCTGCTAGCTGCTAAGTAGCTAACTAGCCAGCCACCAAGAGGCTGTTGCCACTTCACTCACTGCCCTGGCTATCTTATTCTAGCCATCTTAAATTAGCTAAACTAACACCATGGGCTTCAATTTATTCGTGTTTGTTGGATTATTATCAATTGGATTATTATTGTCAATGAACGGGACTTTGGCTGCATGCAGCATCCATGCATACCTTGAGTTGATGAGGATGGTCCCGCAACAGCTGGAGTTGTTACCGATGCTGTTCCTACTCGCAGACAGTCAAAGGTACTGCACTTTGTCTTCAATTGATGGGCAACATTGAGGTGTTTTAACATTGAGGAGGTGTTTCCCCCCTTACATGAAATGACCCTTGAACACAGTTGGCATTTTGCCTCCTCTTTATCTTTCACTTTAGTGAAATGTAGCCAAGCACTTGACCGTTTCGCACGCTCTGCCATTATCTTAATGTTTGAAAATATGGTCACCCTAGCTACAGGCTCGATAGCAGAACCGATAAGCTCTGACCTTATTGATTACCGGGTTTTGAGAAATTTGGAACCGGGTCCTTTTGGACCCGGGTTTCGATCCCCATCCCTAGTTATGGTGCGGCAGGCTAGCTAGTCCAAATACCACCTGCCGTTAATGGCCCACAAATTCTGGCTGCCATCAAATCACATTTATTTGTATAGCCCTTAATCACCGTTATAGTCTCAAAGGGCATCACAGTGCCCAACAGTGAAAACAATAAATAGTTAGTACACGACATCCCCCAGCCTTGGACCCTCACAGAGGACAAGGGGAAAACAACAACAAACAACTGAAATAAGTAAAGACAGATCAAGTACATGGCATATTAGGGCCAAAATGATGTAACCTTTTATGAGGTTACAAATCTGCAATCGTTAAAACAGTATGGTATAATTTTGACAAAATGTTGATGAGTGAGGTAACAGCTGTTTAGAATGAACTGAAAGAGTTGTTTGTCTGGCTCTAAAACATTTAACTCTTGAAAAGCTTCTGTTGATTTGCCCACAGCATCATTGGCCCCTAATCGGAGATAGAAAACCCTCTGGATTGGACTGGAACCAGTGCTATCTAGCTGTGATTGAGTCTTCCTTAATAGGATAGCTCTGTAATGGTTGCCCAAATTGATTTACACCTCAATATATCTCAAACTGGCAGTCAAGGGTACAACAGTATTTAACTTAATTTGTGAATACGGAGCTGCAAACTGAAAACCAATTTAACCTTTGCCATGCCAAGTCTGCACAGTTTTTTCTTCACACAGGTTCTAAGACAATGCCTTTTTCCTTGGAGATATAGAGCCATTCAAAAGCTCAATTCCATTCTAATATTTAACTTGGTAATAGTGATGGGAAGACCGACTTTTAACTGACTCGATTCTTTCGAGCCGTCCGATAGAAGTGCATCGATTCTGAATCGATTCATTATGATTCACCAACAAAAACAGTAAGGATCATAACTAATACCATGTGAGGTTTGAACCTACATCCCTCAGCATGAGTCTGATGCTTTACTAACTGAGCTAAACAGGTTGGAGTTACAAAAGTGCCACCCTCTGTCAAACCAGACGTGCAAATAACCACATATATCACAACTGTACAACATCTACTAACCCACATAGTATTGCTATTCATTTCATTTTATTTAGTGTGGTCTTGACTCTTTCTAATTGAGACAGTTTTGTTTGACCAATGTTAATTTGGGCTTATTGTTTACCCAATTACCAGTTAATTTATTCAACAACAAAAACTGTTGTCAATGTGTCTAGAATAGATCGCTACATTATTACATTGGCCGTTCCCGCTCGGTCTCTCTCATTCATCTGCTCTCTCAGTTTGCGAACCGCTCAGTCTCTCTCTCGTTCATCTGCTCTCGTTCGCGAATCGCTCAGTCTCTTGTTCATCTGCTCTCTCGTTCACGAACCACTCAGTCGGTCCGTCACGGTTCAGTCAGCCCTTCCGCTCACTCGGATCAGCGGTTCGCGTCCGATGAACGAGAGAGACTACTTCCGCTTTCCCGCCGGATCAAGGAGCCATATTGGATTATGAAAAAGGCCAATGTAATAATGTAGCGGTGTATTACATTCTATATACATTGACAACAGTTTTTGTAATGTTTAAGATGTTTGATAAATTAACTGGTGGTTGTTTAAATAAAAGAACTGGTGGTGTTATTTGTTTTTTCCTGGCGCTGCTATAACCACTGCTGAATCAATTCAGTTGCGTATGCAAGTCGAATCAACTCACTCACTTAACTGATTAGGTTCTTTGGAACGATTCATTCGTGAATCAGCCATCACTACTTGGTAAGTCTCAGATATGGACTGCTCAATTCCCAAGTCCTGCATTTGTCCGTTTGCTGGACTGTGGACCTACTAAGTGATTTTTGAGAATGAAATTGTGCTCTTGAGGAACCTTTTTCAAAAACCTATCTGTAAGCAGAGAATCGTTTCTTCAGTGAACCATAGTTGCAACCAAAATTAATATTGTAATACTATGATGTAACAGTTTCATCTCAGAATGTTTGAGTTATGGGATCCTTGCATGAAACACATTTTGTATCTGCTTATTTGACATAATCTGGTTTGTAATTTAAATATTTCCAATTGACTGGCAATAATGTGTTTGGATTAGGGATGTCGCGGTAACCGCACCACCGCAGTTGTAACAAACAAACAACAAACCACTGCGATAACCGCGGTTGTTAAAAAAAAAAAAAAAAAAATCCTGTATTTTGGAAGTTTTTTTTATTTGTTTTCCATTTCATTATTAAATGTTTTGGCAGTATGACTACAGAGGCGCTTGCCTGACCACAGCAGCTGAAACAGTCTGTTGTTAGGGTGGTGAGGATCCTTCATGATCCTACAGGCTCTGGTTCTGAAGTTGAATGCAGTTGCATTACAAATACATTGAGGTCTATGTGATTGCTAAGGTGTACTCTCTGGATCTAAGATGGTGGTCTGGATCCAAAATGGCGGCATTTGTAGTAGTAGTAGTACTTGAAAGTTGTATGAACTTGATTGTTGCATTGTTGAATTACAAATACATTGGAGTCAGTACAAAATACATTGAAGTCTATGGAGAGTTCAAAGTACATGGAAGTCTATGGGAGTTCAAATACATGGAAGTCTATGGGAAGTACAAAGTACTTCATAATTCCTAAAATACTACTAGTATCTCTTATAAAAGACATAGCACACCTCCCCCAATAATTCTGGACAGTTTGACATATGACTGCATGTAGCTTGAAAATTGCGGGACAAGTTACGTGCTGACCGTGTTTTTAAAACTTGGGTTTATCTGCGATAACTCGTGAATCGTGGGAATTTCTGCCACCGTTACTAATTTCCAGTTATTGATTGATTTTCACTTATCGCAGGGTCCCATGGCTTGCCATGTTGCTTGTTATTTCACTGTTTGTATGTAGCTAAATTACTAGTGTTTGCGTATCTGCAAATTTAGCTTGCTAAATTAATAAACTCTCACAAAGCGAGATTAGTGGGTCAGCGAGATAACTTTGAATTCCGGTATTTTTTATAACTTGGGGAATTCCGGTATTTTTAACCCTGTTTTCTATGTGTACAAATTTGTCATTGTCAGTTTTGGAATTGCTCTGGTAGATCGCCTTAGTCGGCAGTCGCGGAACGGCTGCTGCGTACGTCCACTAAAAGTGCTTGTTTTTGCCACTGACAGGCTCAGATTGTTGTTCGTGTGTGACAACATTACTGAAAGGATCGCTACAGAGATAGACCTCTTTTTAACCAGAAACCTTTGTTTAACCTCTTCATGCAACAACTCGCCTCATCTTTCAGATTTCAGAGTGAGACTTCTCCATGAGCGCGACTTCTGTTTCTGGTTAAAAAAAGGTCTATCTCTAGAGATCCTGTCAGACACTTCCAGTAACAATCTGAGCCTGTCAGTGGCAAAAACAAGCACTTTTACTGGACGTACTTTGAGCGGAGGTGTTTTTTTAGGGAGGGGGGGGGGGGGTGGGTGTATGGGTGACGGATGAATCTCCTTAACGATTCCTACAGTTTACTTCCGTCAGCTCATATGAGTAAATTGCATTGAGCAAAACATTCTACTCAACTGTCAGGACCTGCTCTTAAGCAACAGCAGAGCAGACATTCTGCTTCCTGTTTACACCGGCACGTGCATGTCCAGTGTAAGTGAATGGTCACGTGATATGCGCTTTCAAGCGTATTAGCGTGGACGGAGATAATTTCTGAAACAGTGCTAAAATGCTTCTGTGGACGGAGATCCTTTTAGTTTCAAAACTCTGTTTTAAAACAAAAAACTTTTAGTGTGGATGTAGCCTGACACAGCAGCAAATGCTTGTCTGTGAACACAACACTCTCTCCCTGCACTGTATGACTCATTTTGAGTGAGTGGCGAGATCACCTTAGGTAAGGACATTCGCTTTTTTCAGTTGGCTGACTATTTTATATGGTTTTGACTAATATCGTTAACTCTGTAGGTTATGTAGGCTATGTTATGTGTTTTTAGCTAACGTTACTGTACTCCGTGTCAGAGCATCTTCTCTTATGCTAGATTTCCACTTGTAAAATAAACTTGACATCCCATTCATTTATTAGTAAAAGAGGGCCATCTAGTGGTGGATGAGGGCAGGTTACCCTAACAAAAAAACTCATAGTAGTTTGATGGTAATTATTGTATAAATAATTCACCATGGTACATGCCATATTTAAACATTGTTGATGTTGACTAGTACAGGCCACAAAACTGATAGCTTTAGAATTGAGAAACTAGCACTGTGCTCCATCCATGAAACCTTAAAGGGGAATTCCACTATTTTTAAACCTCTGGCTCTATATGTACATATTTGTCATTTATACCCCAAAATAGGTACAAAAAGTTTTGGAATTGCCAGAAACAGCTGCACTCTGTGTGTGCGTGCGTGCGTGCGTGCACCGCGCTATGTATATTTTCCTGCTTTTTTCTCCTTTGCCAATCACATGCCTGCTAAAGAAATGGTTCATAGTAGTGGTTCCCAAGTCTGGTCCTCAGGATCCAGATTATCACTGGTATTCTATTCTGTCAGGTAGTTAATTGCATTCAGCTGCAGTTCCTGATTAGACTGCTAGAATCAAAACTACCTGGCAAAATAGAAAACCAGCAGTATTCTTGGCTCCAACGACTGGAGTTGAGAACCACTGGTTTGTAGCACTCGGTCTTGGGATTGATTTTTGCAGCAATACATTGCAGTGTTGAAACAGTCTTTGTCATTATTATTCTTTCAGGGTCAAATTTAAAAGTGGTTTGGCATAAAGCCATGCCCCTTTATGCCACATTGCATTGTTGTGGAAATTTGTCAAAGAAGTCAATTGCCACTAAAAGCAGAGTGATCATTTAATCATGTAGCAGCATGGAGAGAAGTCAGCATACAGCTCAAACAGCATTCAAGCATTTCTCCCCCCTCTAAGAGTGAGAAGGATCTTTACCTATAAGTTACACAAGCCCCTTTAGGTTTCCCTGTCTACTACTGTTAATACATATGTGTACTACCTTTACTACTAGTTCATGTCATGTCAAGTTTTCTTCCACACTTGCAACACAGAAATAGGAGACAGGCTTCAATCCAGGCTGACAATTGGTGGCCACATACACCCTTTCATTCTCCTGAATGGATAGTTGGTGGCATTTTCACACTTTACTAAAGTGCAAAAAAGTACTTACAATCTTTTATCCCTCTTTGAGCAGAATGCCCAAATCAAAGGAGGTGTTGTCATCCACATCTGGAAGTGACTCTGACAGTGAAGTGGAGACCAAGGTACACTTTTCACACACTGGCGTCTGCTAAACCTGTTTACTTTGCTTCACCCGTACCCTTAAAGCATGGTCTTACAGAAAGGAATCAGGCTTAAAGAAGGTGGTGATTTGAGATGTAAAACAAAATGTTAAAAAAGTGTTAAATTAAACATGTTTGTGGTGTAGAACATATGGCAACCCAGTCATCTTCATCTCAAAGACATACATTTTTGCCCACATCATACTTGTACTTCAATGCAGTTGCAGAAGAGTGCTCCTTTTTACCACTTTCTTTGGGCTTTGGCTGTCTTGGTATTGTTTGTGATTTAAAAAGAGAAATTCTTCAAAGATAAATGCTTTCCACATACACAAGTTTATCATGGACAACATCTAGAACACTTAACCGTGGATGAGGGATAAAAGATAATAATAATGTCACATAAAAGATAATAATGTCACTTTTCTATAACCTTGATTGAATGAATACAAAATAAGATAATTGTTCAAAATGTACTAATTAGTCATCAGAATTCTCTACTATGCCACGCTGTCATTGTTGGTCCCTATGCATTTTTATAGCTTACTCTAAATCAATCTTTATAAAAAAATATATATTTCAACTTTATAAAATGATTAGTTCACACATTTAGATTATTTTTCAAAATAAAGTATAAATTCTTGTTCAGTTATTTCCAGCACCAAGTAAAGTGCCTCCTAGGCTGGTTTACACACCAGGCCAAAACAATAGACTTAAAAGGCTTGTAACATTAACATGTAGGATTACAGTGAAAGGCTTAAAACAAAACCTGCCAAAACAAAAAGCAGTGAGCCAAAGGGTACACCATGGGTCTTAACAAGTGCCTTAAGTTTCCAAACCAACACAATACCACAAAGAAAGGTGGCAATATTAATTTTGGGACACATAAAAACCATAAAAGATACTACTCATTTTAAATAACTGGGTATTATAAAAGTGGCAGCCCTAAGAGATGGAAATGACAAACTAAATCTTTTTTAGGCTAAGAGGAAGAAGTCAAGTGCACCAGAGAAACCGGCCAAGAAACCCAAGAGTGGAGAGAGTTCCAGGCCAGGTGGCTCATCCAAAGGCAGCAGTAACAATGATGACAATATGTTCCAGGTGGGTGTCATCTCTGGTATAGGCTGAACATTGCTGCCGGTGGAGGCTGCACGGCCAACACAATGGTGCAGTAGAACAGTGGCAGGAAGTAGTATGGATATGCTCACACACTAGTAGCTTTTCATTTTATGTTGACTTAAATTCTTACCAGCCCAGGAAAGATGGTTTGTGTTCAGGTGGCGCTGTAGGTGGGCAGCTTCATAAATGAATGAGCACCTCACCATAAAGAAAACAAATGCCTGAGGTGGCACAGTCGAAGTGCAGGTAAAAACATCAAGAACTCATCATAGAACTGATGATATTTGTTCTTGGACTCCTTTTCATGTCTTTTATTTTTTTTAATTTTTTTTTGCCTGTAGGCTCATCTGAACTGTGTACTACCACCGCTCCATTTTAACCATCAATCCATAGCAAATAAGAAATGGCTGCTAGCCACAAGAGGGCAGTGGAAAACAATATATGCCAATATAGAAAAGTTAATGTTTTTTAACACCATTCTTAATTTAGGTTAGAGACTGAAATTTCTATTAAACTAATTTCTATTAAATTTTCTATTAAATTAATTGATGTAGGTTGTATCGGGGATACAGTCACGGTTCAGAGCGTTGTTAGGCAACCCCTTTTAACCATGAGTGATCCAGCAAGACCTCAAGTGCCATATTGCTTTTAGAAAACGGTTACCACTTATAGAAAGAATTATTTGATGACACAGTATTTTATTTTAAAATTTATTGAAATAAAGTATCTTGTGAATATATGTCTCAAATGTTTCAACTAGGAGATGCATTAACCAGTCCAGTGTTCTATTCTGGAACTGTCCCCTTTATAATCCTTAATGATGTCATCAGTTAGAATACATTAGAATGCATTTTAGAATGATCACACCGAGGTGACAGTACACCTCAAAAAGGTTAAACTACTATATTCCCATTTATGCTTCTAACCCATTCCTGAGCACCTGATTCTTGTTGGTATAATCATATAGCACTCCCATCTCTTTATTCACATTAGTTAAAGGGTTTATATAATGCCGAGGAAGACCCATGTCTCATCATATGTCCATCATGGCCTGTCCAGATGAGGTCTTGGATGAGGGAGGGATTGTATGTAGGGCCTTCCAAAGAGACAGAACTTTCAGGGATAGATCAGACCCGCTGGTTTACCCAGACCAACATGTGTTTGAGCGGTGAAAGCATTAATTAGACCTACAGATTACTAATGCCACATATAGAAAACAGCACACACCACAGTAAAGCTCTCAGTCCCACAGATTGTGTACATTGTCTGTTTTTTCAAGTGGTACATGTACAGTCTTGAGGATTCATATATGGCATGCTTTCATGTATAATATTTCAAGATTCAAGAACTTTATTTGTCACATACACACACGGGGTGTGTAGTGAAATGAAAAGTGGCAATTCTCACGGGAATGTGCAAAAGGGCAATAATACACAGTATTTACAATAATTACAGTAAGAGCTCTTATATAAAAAAACAACACAATATAAGAGCACTTAATTAAAATATAAAATAAGAGGTAGGTAGGGGAAATCGTATGAATGTAATATACTATAAATTATGTGTAGTCATTACCTAAGTGTGTGAGTGTGTGTGTGTATATATAAGAGGGGCAGTGTGTGGGTCTTGGTGGGGGCCCTGGTGAGGTCAGAGTTCACAGTCCTGATGGCCTGGAAAGAAACTGTCTCAGTCTCTCTGTTTTGGCAGCATGACTACGGAGGCGCTTGCCTGACCGCAGCAGCTGAAACAGTCCGTTGTTGGGGTGGTGAGGATCCTTCATGATCCTGCATGCTCTGGTTCTGCACCTCCTGGTGTACAAGTCCTGCAGGGTGGGGAGTGTAGTTCCAATAGTGCGTTCAGCCAAACGCACTACTCTCTGCAGAGCCTTCCTGTCCTGAGCGGAGCTGTTGCCGAACCAGCCAGTGATGCTTCCAGTCAGGATGCTCTCTACAGCTCCAGAGTAGAAGGACTGAAGGATCCTCCGGGAGACTTTAAATTTCCTCAGTTGCCTGAGGTGGTAGAGGCGCTGCCTCGCCTTCCTCACCAGAGTGTCTGTGTGTGTAGTCTATGTCAGATCTTCGGTGATGTGGACTCCCAGGTATTTATACCTGCTCACCCTCTCCACAGTAGTCCCATTAATCCCCAATGGTGGTCCTCTGTTGTTGTGTCCTCCTTAAGTCCACAATCAGCTCCTTAGTTTTGGTGACATTCAAAAGGAGGCTGTTGTCCTGGCACCAGAGTGACAGATCAGCAACTTCCTCCAGGTAGGCCTTCTCGTCGTTGCCGGAGATCAGGCCCACCACCACTGTGTCATCCGCAAACTTGACGATGGAGTTGGAGCTGAACCTGGCCACAGTCATGTGTGTACAGGAAGTACAGTAGGGGGCTGAGGATGCAACCCTAGGGGGATCCTGTGTTCAGGGTGAGGGGGTTGGAGGTGTGTCTGCTCACCCTGACCACCTGGGGCCTGGCGGTCAGGAAGTCCAGGATCCAGGCATACAGGGGGATGTTCAGTCCCAGCTCAATCAACTTTCCAGCCAGTCTGGAGGGGACTATGGTGTTGAAAGCTGAACTATAGTCAATGAACAGCAGTCTCACATAGCCCCCCTTCCGGCTGTCCAGATGAGAGAGTGTGGTGTGCAGTACCTGGGAGACAGCATCATCCGTGGATCTGTTTGGATGATAGGCAAACTGCAGCGGGTCTATGGCGCAAGGGAGGAAGGCGCAGATGTAATCCTTTATCAGCCTCTTGAAGCATTTCATGACCACCGAGTTGAGGGCCACTGGCCGGTAGTCATTCAAGCATGCTGGAGAAGCATTCTTGGGCACAGGGACAATAGTGGATCTCTTGAAGCAGGCGGGAACCACAGACTCAGCCAGGGAGATGTTGAATATAGTGGTGAACACTGGAGCTAGCTGATTAGCACAGGTCTTCAGTACTCGCCCAGGTATGCCATCCGGACCAGCAGCTTTCCTGGTGTTCACCCTCGTCAGAGCCCTCTCCACACTGTGCTCGGTCACAGAGAGTGTGTGTTCAACCCCAGCGGTAAAACTCACTCCGGCTGCGCTAACGGTGATGTTGTTAGCCGGCGAGCTAGCGCTGTTGTTGCTAGCCTCAAACCGTGCGTAGAATGTGTTCAGGTCGTCCGCTAGAGATGCGTCGGCACTCACAATTGCGGGGGGTCTGCCCTGGTAGTCCGTTATAGTCCGTAGCCCCTGCCAAAGGTGTCTGGTGTCGCGCTGCTCCATCTGCGACTCCACTCTGTCCCTATACCTCCTCTTGGCCTCCTTCACCGCCCTTCTCAGTCCATAGGACGCTGCCTTGAGCTCGTCCATGTTGCTGGATACAAGACCGGAGTTGTAGGCAGCAGTGCGGGCGTTAAAAGCGTCGCGGATGGATCTATTTTGTTTAGGAAAGGACCTTTTACCATGGGGACGATGGTGTCCACTAGCGTTGCTATGAAGCTCGTTACTACTTCCGTAAACTCGGTGACGTCCCTGGAACTGGATTGGAACATGTCCCAGTCGACGTCACACAGAGCGTCTTGTAGCTCACTTGTTGTTGGTCATGAAGCAAACCCCTCCACCCTTGGATTTGCCAGACTCTTCCGTTCTATCCGCACGGAAAACCGAGAAGGACTCGGTTGGGCATATGGCTCGATCCGGCACCAGCAGGGTCAGCCATGTTTCCGTCAGACAAAAGATGTTACAATCCCTCATGTCCCGTTGGAATCTAATCCTCACCTTAACATCATCCAACTTATTTTCCAGAGACTGGACGTTAGCAAGAAGGATGCTGGGCAGAGGTGGACGGTGGGCTTGAACTCTTAGTCTGTTCCGAATTCCGCTAGATTTTCCCGGATGTTTCCTCCCCGTAGATGCATCTCCACTGTTCCACTCCATTCGCTTGTACTATCTCTGCCGGCCACGCTGGGTCGATGGAAAAAGTGGACAAAAACCTTTTTGTTTGGCGCAAAAGTTTAAGTCCAGAAGTGTGCTGCATTCATATGTTGTTAGTGCCGATGTGTTTGAGCACAAAAAGATATTAAAAACAAACACAAAAACAAAAAAAAAACGCACAATCTCCGTGGAGCTACCACGACGGCGTCTAGACACGGCCACGCTGTGTTTTTCAGTTTTTTAATATTGTTGGAACACACATTTCATTATTTAATTCTTTGTTTTTAATTTAACAATTACTTACGCATTCAAGCGATCAGCAATTTGTTGCCAAGCTTTCTCTCTCCCTGTTTTCTATGGCAATCATATTTCCCTTTTCAGTTATAATATGCCTGAATTCTTCATAGACGTCCACTAAACGTTGCTGCTCAGTGGCCATGAACATTGTGGCTATGTCTTTAGCGTAATTTTTTGACATGATGAATCGGTCAGATCCTTGATCGACCTCTCGGCCTGCTTAAAGGTCCCATATTATGGAAAACAGCATATTCCTGGCTCTTAAATCATTTACCTAAGCAGCTGAGAAAATTTGAAATCTGGAAGTCAACCCTGTGTTTTTCTGTATTTTCCTTTTTCCAAAAACGGTGCCGTAGTAGTAGTTTTATTTGACAATTTAACAAAAAAACAAACAACAAAAAGAAAACAACAGATATATATATATATATATATATATACAACACGAACTCACATACTCTCAAACACATGCCAACACATCCATACACATCATTAATTGCCGAGGATAACGCAAAAAAGTTGGCAAAACGTATTTCCATTGTGGTCCTCGTGGCTATATAGCAGCGAGCAAAGATAGGAGAAAAACAGCCCGTTTCAGAAAGTAGCTCCTTTGGACGTCATAACGGGCTAATCCAGCCCCCCTCATGTTTGTATGGCAAGTCTCAGAATATTACAAGCATCTAAACTCAACATCAACTACTACAGTGCCATTAGTGAATAAAATCGGCGCATATCACATTCGGATGCTGTTTTTTCCGAGTACACTGGAATGCACCATTACTTTACGACGAGTGAAGCTAAAACAACAACATATCTATGGCGATATATCAACTCTCCAGTTATTATTTTGTAGGATGCAGGCAGCAACATAGATCCCTGCACAGTCTTCCAACACGGGAAAATGCCAGGACAGAGTGGATTAATTTTATTTTTAACGGCAATGCTACAGTTATTTCTGTGTGTGATGATCAGTCCTCAGACTGCTTGAGCAAAGGCAGGATCAGCATCTTAGCTTAAAGATGGAGCAATTCATAAGGTACGTGACCCATCTGCAGAGTTGGAATCTGTAAGTGTCACCATGTTTTGATTTAATTTACCAAATTAGTCTGGTTAGTATATTCGACTGCTGGTTAGCTAATGAGCTAGCGGTGCTAGCCAAGGCCTTGTTGGGTGTGGAAGAAGTAAGAAAACTAAAGCTGGAGTCATTAGTAAAAGTAAAGTTATTGGTTGGAGTCAGGACTCATCTTTAAGTTATTTGTTGGGACCAGTGTCTGTTTTATAAGTCTGTCGAACATGTCAGGCTTGGTAAACTTTAGCCACCATTAGTACAATCGTGTGTGGTTGTTTGGCTGCGCTGTTTGGATGCAAATAGATTGCAATAATAATATAGCCAATAATATATTGGCTAACTAGCTCAACAAAATTGTCAATCCTAGCTTGTATGCAAGTTGTATTCAATAAGCTTATGGACATGAGCCATAAACAGACCAGCTACAGCAGAGAGTGTCGCTCACACACCCATACACAAAACAAAGTACAATATTACAATGTTATCATTGAGAAACTAAGTGGAACCACCTCAGCTGCCTCTTCCCATTCTGGGTCAGACTCCCGCTCAAACATGTACGGTCTCAGTGTTGGTTCTGGAGCGGCCACCATGGTTATGGTAGATTTCTTATTTGTTTACCTTGAGCAGCATGAATGCTCTGCTCTCTGCCTCCGCCAGGCGATTGCATGTAGGTTGTATGTAGTGAGGCTTGAGGCGGCCAATCAGAGCAGTGCTCATTACATACAACCTACACACCCTCAACACAGCCTGTTCTTTACAATGGAGAAAATGAGAGACTGAAACACACACCACAAAAGCTGGTTTGGGGATTTTTTTAATATATAGACTTCACAAACGTCTACTCTAAATAGCCCAAAATGAGTACAATGAGTACCCCTTTAAATAAACTGTACAACTGTGCACGCGCAGTTATCTGGATTGCTTGAACCTGGCTTGGATTAGCTAGATTACGGTAGCTTGAATTCGGCTCTGTGGAACCACTTTATCCCCGATTGACTTGTTAGGTTAACTCAAACCAGGCTTTCGAAATTAATCTTTTTTAAACCTGCTTTTTGGAACACCTCTCTGGAGTAGATGCACCCCCTGTTGATAAACACTGCAATAAAGGTACTGTGTTTTGCCAGCACAAAGAGCATTTGAGATGAACAAGACTAATGTGACTAGAACAAAAAAATTTTTTGTTTGGACTGGTTTTAGAGTAATATTTAGAATGGGATATGACTGAGGCCTAGTGGGTTTATGGGGTAAATGTATGAAATGAAAAGCTGAGTCCATTTGAGGTTTTATTTTTCTGTCGTTACAGATCGGTAAGATGAGGTATGTCAGCGTCAGGGACTTCAAAGGCAAAGTTCTGATTGACATCAGAGAGTACTGGATGAACCAAGATGGGGAGATGAAGCCAGGCAAAAAAGGTAATCAAATCAATTATTTTAGCTACTAACCACTGCACTCTTCAACCTCATCTTATATATGTCTTAGCGATGCATTAAAATGACAGTTATTTCAAAAACAACACTAGTGCCTGGATAGATAAATGTTTGACCTTTTGATTGGCTTGCAGTTCAGATTGTGTTTTGCATTATGAAACCCCTTTTTAAAATTACTTTTAGGTATTTCCCTGAATCCTGAGCAATGGAGCCAATTGAAGGACCAGATGTCTGAAATTGATGATGCCATAAAAAGGATATAGGCACCATTTGAAGTGCTATGTGTTGAATTAGTTGAAACCTTGTTTGGCAGAAGTGTTTTTTAAAAAGATTCAAATTCTTTTCTAATGGACTTGTTTCATTTGCAGCTGTATAGAACTAGTGTCTTCTGCATGTACTGTGTAGTTTTCTCAGTGTAAAGCCTGTTGTTTTTGAGCTATTGTAGTAAAGGTGTGGGTGGATAAGTAGGTGGTAGATGTAAGTGGATGATTACAGTTGGTGGGTATGATTAAATGATAAAGAGTGAATTGTTCTTTGTATTGAAATACTTAATAATAAAAGCCAGTGAGACTGTAGCTTAATATTGGTTTTCCAGTCTGAAATATTTTCTTTTTGGTGGTAAAAAAAATCATATTTGGGGTTTGACTGTCATGTGCAGGTATAAATCATCAAACTTTGTTTCATCTTATTATATGACCTTTGTAATATGTAGTGCCTAATAACAGTGCTGTTAGTGAGGGCCAGTCCCAGATAAATCATTACAATAAGTTGTGGTGTAGTATATCATATTCAGATGTCATGTTACGCCTGCAAGCCATTAGATTGTGAAACATGGCTGAGGTCTTGAAATAAAGGACTTAAACACAAGCTGGCACATTTTTATTCTTAACAGCATTGGAACATACTGGTCTTCATCTATTCAGACATTCAGCAGAACAGTGAGGTCAGCACAGGTGTTTGTCTCTACTGAGAGAGTCGCCCTGCATTAGTTGCATTTGATATCCAAATCAAATCACTGCCTTTGAGTCAACTGCTAAATTGCCAGTTGGTGCCAGCATATCATGAGACATGTTCAATAAACAGTTGTTGTGGTGTTTCATGAAGGTGCTGTGTGAAAATTATTTTAAGTTGCTTGATCACAATGACAGTTCAATGGGGTATTTAGACTAACCTTAAAAAAAAACGACTATCAGTTTTTAAGTCCATTATGTACCAAAATGAAGGAAACAAGTGAGTAAATGAGGGAAGGCAAATACATGATGTTGAATACATTCCCCTAGTGTGGTTTAGTTTTACTAAAGAGTCCTTTAGAGTGCTTGACTTCATCCTGTGCATTCTGTTTCAGAATGAAAATGTCCCTATCCACAGGGCAGTGCCCCCAGTTTGAAGTGGAAATGATAGAAACCATATGCTATGTCTTCGTTACCTGACTGAACATTTAGAGAAATTTTAGTGGCGTGTGAGAGCATTTTACACAATCATTAAATCAAGTGAAAGAATTTCTCATTTCTCATTTTTGTAGAATGTTTTGGCAGCTCAGTGGCCAAACATCTTTTGTGCCTACCTAAAGTAACCATTTTGCTTGATCATTTCAGAATCAAGCCTTTTGAGAGCTGTGATCATTACTGACAACCTGCAGAGAATATATAAATTAAGATACAAATTGTAGCGTCCAAAAGTAAATCAGTATTTTTATCTTAATTTATAATTTAATAAATTAATTTATCTTCTTAGTCACTAGGTGGCGCCTGTTGCAAATATATACATTTTCTTCTCATCAGTGATACATTAAGGGCCTTCAGTCTTTCATGGGCCCGAAGAAGCTTTTTTTTTTTTTTTAATAAAAGCCAAAAGTAATGAGCCAGACTGTTCCCATCAGAATCCCTGTTATGTATTATAAAGACATGGGGAGTAGCATTGAGAGAAATGCCAATATAACATTACTTAAATGGACAGTAATCCAAAAAGTAATAATGCAAGACGTGTTTAATACTACGTTTGCACTATACGTCTAGCTAATCAACATTAGAATTAGCCAACAGTGTTATATCAGCAATAGAGAGAGGTAACGGAAGTGAGCAGCAAAGTGGTGCAGCAGTATTTTTTAGTAAAGTCACTGTAGCAAAAATCTGTTTAGTGACTTGATTACCAGGAATGAAGAATAACATGGCTTACGTCAAGCTTTGACATTTTTTTAAATTTAAGTTTAAATCAATCTAGAGATTGAAATGCCCTGTTTGGAAACCTCTGGAGTGCAGAGGTTCACACCCATGGGAACTCTCCAAGTATTAAAGCCAATTACTGAGAAGAACAAGGATGACTTTTCCCTGCAGCGAACAGACCCCATTAAATTCCCCAATGATGAATCATGCTGGCGAGAATGTCTTTAAGAAGTATATTTTATGGAGTTTCAGATTGAATAGGATGCTTATGTGCAGAATAATGCAACTTCCGTTGACGCTATATAGAACATGCAGTGTGCACTGAACTGCCTAAGTGGGTATGAAATAGCTGAGAAATTATAGAAATAAGTGGAAGGTATTTTTCCGTAAGCATTGTCAGATAGCCTCATGTCAGTGTTAATGAATCACTATCAATCAATGTTCTACCTAGCTGCAAACTATGTCCCTGGACTTTGCAAACTGAAGCATCTGCTTAATTGCCGTTTCACGATTTTTACTATAACAAAGTGTTTAATGGGAGTAGGAGTGTGTCTAATCAAGGAAGATATGCTCTTGGTTACACGCTCAAAGTGCATGTCTTTAAAGTCAAAGAGGGTCTCCTCCCTTCTTTTCTGTAAGTGGTTTGCATGGGTCATTCATGCCTCTGATGCTCAAAGAGCCCCTGACATCTGCTTCCATTTGAAGGCCCTAAAATAAGGCAGACATAGCCCCCCTGAACATCAGCCAACGGTTGTGGTTGCTCAAACCACAGTGGCTCCTTTCACCAACTCCTGAGATTCTATCTCTGGTGTTTGCTACCTCAAAAATCTTGGTTTTGGGGTTTGTTTTCCAGACGTATGAATCTGCCCCAAGAGCTCAGCTCAATTTCTGTCAAAACGAGGCAAGAGAAAAAGTACAACAACAGAAAAAAGTCCTGTCTGTTTTGATGGATGCCTGTGCTTGTCTGTTGTTTAATGCTGCAGTGACTAATATAAAGGTTCCCATTTGCTGGAAGGAATGTGCCCCCTCCATTGCGATGTGAAATGCATATTGGTTATGGGGCTCCTTCAGTTTCCTGTTCAAGATGGTATTGGCAGGCCACACTTAAGTTATTAGGAATTGTTGCAGCTGGCCAGTTTGTCTAAACTTTTTATTATCTTAGCAATGGACAAATTATTCTGAAAGTTTACAGCCCACTTCCGAGAGATGCAATAATTTGTCAAACAAATAAGAAAAAAGTAACTTTTTCATGACCTGATTATCGTAAGGGTTGGATACCTCTTGGTCACTGGATCTCCTGAAACCTAACAGTGAGTTCTGCAGTATACAATCTAACCTATGCTGTAAAAACATGTTTTTTGAGAAGACAGTAGCTATTAAAGCACACACAAATCCAGCCTGAATTCCTGAGATCCAAATACTGGTGTTTTGAAAGGCTTCACACCTATTTGCCGCAGAAGAATTAAGAAATTTTTCAGCTGTTTAATGTGGATGAGGTGGAATGTAGTGTCAGGAGGCTCATGTTTCAGGTTGTAATGCCACAGTGTCAAATTTATAAATTCACCTTTATCTGAGAGGTGAAATTGCTGCAACCAGGATGGTCATACTGATAGTTTTGATACGTAACTGTGGTGCTGCTGCCACTTTGCCACCCCTGAAAAATAATCGTGCTCCTCTGTTGCTCCCTGTAAATAAATGGGCTGTGTTCTGAATGGGATACTAACATGCTACATACGTATTAGTATGTACTGCATACTACATACTCTGGTGGCAAATGAGTATACCATTATATCAGCAGACTATACTCATGCAGTGTGACTGTGCTAAGCCAATTCAACACAAAAATGTGTTGTAGGCTGAACACAGATGTAAATCAACATTAGCTACTTCTACAAAAGTAGAATTTTATCTAATTTCAAATCACTTTTCCCACCTCCTTTAGCCTACATTGCCAGACGTTTCTCTTGAAATGACGTATGGCTAATGAGGTTACCAGGATTGGGACTGATAGCATGTAGGTTGTGAAGGGTGACTGCACTTCAGAAGAGAGCGGCGATCCATGAAAATGGATGTCGACTGCCAATAAACTACAAGAAAAAAAAGGGAAAAAAAGGAAAACCAGGAGTAACACTGGTTCCATACTCAAATTCTTGCTAATGTATACATCCAGGCCTACATCCAGGAGGGCACTCCTAATTAAGGGGAAGGGTATAAAAGATGGGTAAACTGTGGGGCGCCCTTGCCACTCTCCAGCGGAAACGGAAACAGCAGTCACCATGGCTACAGCGAGATGCCTTACTCGCCAATCGGCTCAGTTATGTGCTGTGTCTATCAGCACATGCATTAAAATTGTGCGTGTGTGTAGAATTGTATTCTACATGTCAGGTGAACAAACGTGATATTTTCCTGTTTTGACTACACATTTAAATGTATTCACCACAGTCAGCGATTTCGACTAAAGACGATAAAACTTTCTGATTCTGAAATGCTACAAAGGCAATTATCAAGAAGGAACTGAAATTTGTATGTGGTTTCCTCCATCCTGATATTTTTGGTGCTCTTCTGTTGAGTGGATACGGTGAGGGCTTAGGAGGGGATGGAATGAGATTGGGCCTCAGTGTCTTCCTCGAGCACAATCAGTGGATACTTGCCAACACGAGATTGAACCCAGGTCCCCTGGTTGCAGGGCAGTGTCCCTTCTCACTTAGCCACCCTGCTGCATCAATACACTCACGATAATATGTACTAAGTAATTTAAAAATGTTGAATGAACACTGGGTTTATTTCCACTTCAGCATTCTATAATGTTATATACGTTTTTTACCCCAGTTCTAGGTGGTTACCATTAGTAAATTACTATTTAATACTGTAACATCTGCCACTACTAATCGACCACTTTGGTTTAAACTTTGTGTCATCAGTAATGATAGACTCATAGATGTTAGATAGAAATGTGCAAAAAGTATGAACTCCGGTCCAATATAGACAGAAAAAAACAGACCAGTTATTCATTTACTCTCAAGATTTTCATGTAACTTGCATCCGTCTAATATTACATACTATGATGTTTAGTGTGTGTATCATGAAGTTTTATATTAGCTTAAAAAAGGTGGTTTTAATTGGTGACAGCCACTTGGTTCACAGTAGTTTCCGATAGTAAGGAACAAGCCAGCATTGTAAATGCAGTGCAGGATTGGTCATCTATACTAGAGAAGGAACATAAGGTAGCTCGGTGTGGACTGACTATCTCGGTGCCCTTGGAAATGTATGTCTGACTTCCTCCCCTACAGCTGCTGTTGATGTTGGCCCATTTGCAGATTGGAATGTGCTGCTGTTTGTTGACTGCTACTAGAACGCCACCCCACCCCCAAACACACACATATCTTTCAGCCAAAGCATAGTTAAGCGTCTCAGTCCGGCTTTTGGAGTTAAACCCCTGTTGGGTCGGCCTGAGCCGTCGAGGCTCCCCTGAGGTCATCTGGTCACTTCACCCCAAACCAACCCCTCACCAAACAGACCACTGTGTGTTAAATGGCCTGCCAAACATAGCAAAGACTCGCTCAGCGTTTCACCAATCAACAGTCATTGTTCACATGGAAAGCCCACTGGAAGACTTGTAAACGCCCCCTCCCATACCCCGAAACACCCTCAGCAGAAATTCTACATCATGCCCCCCCCCAACATTCTCCCCCACCCCATTCCCCCTATAATGGCACCATGAGCCCCCCTCCACCTCCAACCTTTCGCCAGGGCAAGAGCTGTTGGTTTCTTAATCCCCTGTTAAATTATATAAAGATCCAGGAAAGTTGCAACTCTGCATGAGGGCTTGCAGATTTATCAGCAAATAATCCAGATTTCTCCGCTACTTTGATTCAGTTTGCTGGACAGTAGAATAGTAAGCTGTGTTGAAACTTATTTCTCATGTCTTTGCGCCAAACAGTCCCAAATGTAGCCATAACACCAACATCCTCTGCCGTAGGTTACAATTAAAATCGCTCAGGGTTGTAAATGTGTGTAATTTTAGTCTAACAGTGCAGAGAGGTGAGCTCCATGGCTATGGTTGAGTGAGGGACAAACCTAGGCTCTCTCTGTATGCCCATTTGGATTGCATTCACTCAGTTTGAGCCATCTGCCACCTAATGTTTGTGAGAATTGGCTCACGACGTGGAAAATAAATTCCAGTTGCATTCCCAGTCTTCTGCAAGTCTCCGCACAGTTACTCGGGCAAATACTGATTAATGGAAAAAAAAAAGTAGGAATAAGGGCAGTCATTATACATTTATAGACATGTTGCCCCAGCTGTGTCGTAGGAAGGGGTTTTCCAGTGTTGTCTATACAGGTAAGGCAGTGTTTACATGGAGCATGACAAACTCTCTCCTGAAGTTAGAATCCAGGAAACAAATGATAATCTGATGTCAAGGGACATTTTGTATAGCTGCTTCATTGACAATCAGCCAGAGGCTGGGTTTGTGGATGCACAATATTAGTTTGCACTTTTAGTAGAACTAAGTTCTGAACAGTGCATTAGGTTTGGATCATGAAACAAATATTTTTCTCAAAAATGTGTGTGCCACAATTATTGGCACCTCTTCATTTAATATTTTGTGTAGCCGCCCTTTGCCAAGATAACAGACTCTTCTCCTATAATGCGTGATGAGGTTGGAGAACACATGGCAGGGGATCCGAGACCATTGCTCCATACAGAATCTCTCCAGATCCTTCAGATTCGGAGGTCAACGCTTTTGGACTCTCCTCTTCTGCTCAACCCACATATTTTCTATGGGGTTTAGGTCGGGGGACTGTAATGGCTATGGCAAAACCTTCATTCTGCAGCCAGTAAACCATTTTTGTGTTGATTTTGAGGTGTGCTTCGGATCCATTGTCCTGCTGGAAGGTCCAACCACGGCCCCTTCCTGGCAGAGGCTGTTAGGTTTTCATTTAATATCTGCTGGTACTTGATGGAGTCCATGATACCATATATCCTAACAAGTTGTCCAGGGCCTTTGGAAGAAAAACAGCCCCACAACATCAAAGATCCACCACCGTACTTTTCTGTATGGCTATCTTTCTTGTCTACGCCAAACCCACCTCTGATGTTTGTTGCCAAAAAGCTCTATTTTGGTCTCATCTGACCATATAACCCGGTCCCATTGAAAGTCCCAGTAATGTTCGGCAAACTTTAGGTGCTTTAGTTTGTTGTTGGATGACAGTAGAGGCTTTTTCATGGCAACTCTCCCAAACAACTTGTGAACTTGTAGGTGCTGTCTGATCGTAGTTTTAGAGACTTTCTGACCCCAAGACGCAACTAACATCTGCAGTTCCCCAGCTGTGATCCTTGGAGATTCTTTCACCACTCAAACCATCCTCCTCACGGTGTGTGGGGTCAACATAGGGACATGTCCTCTTCCAGGCTGATTCTCAACATCTCCAGTCGCTTTAAACTTTTAATTATTGCCCTGATAGTGGAAATGGGCATTTTCAACCATTTAGAGATTTTCTTATATCCATTTCCTGATTTGTGCAGCTCAACAACCTTTCGTCACAAATCGATACTGTGTTCTCGGGTCTTTCCCATAGTGATGATAAACAGCAAAGACACAGCCTGTTTTGCTCATATTCACTAAGGGTGCCAATAATTCTGGAGGGCACTGTACACTCACATACTGGTATGCATTTTACCCCAGTTATTAAATCAATTGTCAATGGTCTGAAAAGGCTTTGAACACCATTTATAAGCAGCCTCCAATATTCACATACAAAACCAGTTACACAGTCTGCTGCAGTAGTCGCTTACCACACCAAAGGGTTGCCAGGGGAGAACACTGTGCTGAGCTAGAGAGAGACTGACCGGCATAAATAGGCAGGTAAAGTAGGTCAATTACAAGCCGCTTCAGGTGTGCGTAATCCCCGGGAGTGAAGCAGCTGTGAATTATGATACTGATTGCCAGTGACATAGCCCAACTGCACTCTACGTACCCAATGGCACTGCCAGCCTTCCCTAGCCCCTGAGGACTGCTGAGGTCTCCTCGGCACACCACAACATGTAAACAGGAAGTCTACAGCTCTGGAAAAAATTAAGAGACCACTTCAAAATTTTCTTAAATCAGCATCTCTACATGTATGGCAGCCATTCCATTCCAGTGTCTGTTGAATTCCAACACAGGCACAACTCATGTCAGTAGTAAAACCAGAGAAACTGATAATTTGGAGTGGTCTCTTAATTTTTTCCAGAGCTGTATATCTGTATTTCCCCCAGGGGAAAAGCCAGGTGCCACCAAGTCCAGTCTGATGGCACATCCATTTCATAGATCACACCAGAGGCAGGATTAAAACCAAAAATGATACTTTCACTAATTTAGTTATATCAAATGACGCTGTTATCTTACAATTCAACATTGTGAGGGGCAGCCTCGCCGCCTGCTTTTCTCCTCTGTGTAGACTGCAGATTCCACTCTTAAATCTCAATCAATCAGCTCCCACCTGGCTGATTAGTGATGCGGTTCACCTGGGGCAAGATGGCCTGGCTGTTGTCTGCTGGGGAATGTAGTTTTTTTCCCCACAGTTTGGCAGATGCCCCAGTCTGCCAGAGATATTAGATCAGGAGATTTAAATTCACAAATTATAAGACATTTTTTGAATGAGAGCCACACTGAAAAAGAATCTCAGATGCAGTGGCATTGATTGTCTTCCTGAGTCAAAGGGGAGGCGATAGAGAAAACATGCTGTTAAAATTGGAGGCAAGATGGATTTATAAACTCATCACTTTGTTTCCTAATGGGATGGACAAAGAACTCCTTTGCTATAGATTCGTTTGGCATTGCTGGGTTTATTGAGAGAGTTTTTTTTGTTTTCCCATAGGAAAGCAAAATCCAAGAAGACCTTTTATGTCACCCAGACACAATTGAGTTATTTTTAAGATTAGAGACCTAAGGCATTTTCTCCTATTTCTCAAATTCAACTCAGGAGAAACAACCAAATAACAATTTAGGAAACAAAGACCTTTTATGTCACCCAGACACAAATGAGTTATTTTTAAGATTAGAGACCTAAGGCATTTTGTCCTATTTCTCAAATTCAACTCAGGAGAAACAACTAAATAACAACTTATGTTGATCTCACTCTGATCAAAACAAAATATCTCCAAATTATCTGAAATAAGTCTAAACGATAGATAAAAGAAAGAACTCAAAGAAAACTCAATACTGTTGCAGTTTCTTATTGAAGCCATGGGGCCAAAAGTCATAGTAGGAGCCTATTATCATTATATATGTCACATGTTAGCATCGTCACATTTATCTCACATAAAGTCTCAAGAATCCTTTCGCCTGTGCGTCCTGGTGGCTTAGTGGTCTAACATAACAATGTCCTGGTTTTGAATCCAGTCTAGGACTTATGTTGTATGTCTCTCTCCACTGTGATTATTAAATAAAGGCAAAAAAGAATCCTGTTTCCTCATTGCACCTTTAGGAGAAACATTTCAGATGAAGGTGATCACAAAATGAGACAAAATTGAGATCTCTCCTCTCCTATCTCTACGATTTTTCTGAGCGTTAAGTGTGATTGGCGAATATTTTATTCATTAAAGTGCTTGAGTGTTTCTGTTTCCCTCATTCCAACAAATTGCAGTAGATTCTGAACTTTTAACGTATAACTAGGCTTTGAGAAGTTGCTGATTGTTATACTAGATATTGGCCGATGGATACAAGCCTAGGGCTATCTTTTGACATGATCAGTGCAACTGAATTGCCTAAGTGAGTGCATAAATGGTAGCATGTGTCCGCTGGCATGTGTGCTCAGTGTTGAGTGTGGCTGCATGTGTGTGCTGGCTGTGTGTCTTTCCTCCATTCAGGCACCTGCTGTGGACGTGGGTGCTGGACCCTGGCCAATCCGGGATGTGGGTGGTGGTCCCAGGCTATTCTGGAACGTAGATGCTGGACCCTGGCTGATCTGCAACGTGGGTGCTGGCCCCTGATGGATATGATGTATATGGTGGTTAACACCACAATTGTCATATTTTGATTAATAATTGATAACTGATTGTCATAAATCTGATTGTTTATTAGCTTGTCCTAGTTAGGATTGTTAGGCTTGAGATGGGTCTGTGATAAAGGACTACATAAATAAAATTGACTTGACTTGGTTTACTTATTTCCCTTCAGCCAGAGCCAATGGCTTACCTTTTCTACGGCTTCTGAAGTTGCTTCTACAAGCTGACTACAGTCTTGACCACAAATGCCTACTGTAACTTTTAGAATAACCAAATCCAAACTGTCAAAGGATGTACCTTGGCTTCCCATTATTGTTGCTCAGTCTCAGCTACTAGTAAGTTTTTTCCTAATTGTATAACTCATAAGGCCGTATATTCCCACACAGTGACGTAAAGTGCTGTTTGATGAGGTAGCAACAGGTGTAAAAAAAAGAGGCCATTGTACCCAGGGCCGTGTCTTGGCTCATCTTTTCCTGGGATCACTATGCCCTGAACAAAGCTGACTTATACTTTCATAGACTATGATTATTTGTGATCCACTATTTCACTCAAACTGTTTTTCTATCACATACATACTCTCCAGGCAAGTGTGCCTTGACATGATGAGCCTTACTGAAATTACCATCTTCCGTTGTGCCCAGACAAAATGCTGACAGAACTTCAGGAAGCACATGTCTTTGGCATCTAATACCCTATTCGTTTTTATGCTACAACAGACTCCAAAACATCAGATTATTTTGATGGAAAACAGTCCTCACCACCAATCCTCAGTCCAACCCCGCTCCTATCTCTACGCAACTTCTCTCCACTGCTGAATTTACACAAAAAACATACAATGGCAGGCAGTGATATAGCAACTCAAATAAACCATGATTTGGGGCCTAAAAAAGAACCAGGAAAATCTCTGACGTACAAAGACCTGCACCACACACACTAAGTCAACACTGTTCCTCTATAGCTGAAGAACTAAAGACACAGGGTCATGTGGAGGATGTTTGACTAGGGATCTGCACATCTTTCGGCCCATTGCAATTGGAAACTATCTGCCAGTGTTATGATGTGTTCCTGTGCATTCCATAGCAGACGGAGGCATAACAAATGATGTTGTTATTTGGGTGAACTTCTGTCTTTCTGTACATGCCAGTGTGGTGGATTTTCTAAACCAGTTGTCCAAATATTCAAACAGAAGGGGGTGCACAGATGTCATTCATCAAATAAAACACTGCATGCAAAGACTTACCTTAAGTGATAGAATAATGTCTGTATTGTTACCAGAGTGGTGAGGTTGTACAGATTGCTCTGTTTTAATGCTTTTATAATATGAGCATAGTGTAATACATAACTGAAGTCAGTTTCAGTAGATTTGTCTTTGCTGTCCTTTCTCTGTGTTACTGAGTGATTTGAAAATCAACTTCAACTGAATCAATTATTATTTGTATAGCCCTTAATCACCGTTACAGTCTCTAAGGGCTTCACAGTGCCCAACATGTGAAACAATGTTAGTACACGACATCCCCCAGCCTTGGACCCTCAAAAGAGGACAAGGAAAAACTCCCAAACAAAACCTTTTAGGGAAAAATTGGAAGAAACCTCAGCAGGGGCTACTCAGAGAGGGATCCCCCTACCAAGTACTGTTGGGCATGCAATAGATGCCGAGTTTGGGCAAGCAGCGTATACACAATGCATAAACGTTTATTATGGTGGGACATCCAGATCTGATGTGGGGCATCACAACAAACGGCAGCTCAGTCAGTGTCATCGGTAGGACCCTGAGCTAGGATGAGCTAACTGGTCTAGCCTTACTCTTAGAAGAGACTGAGCCACTCCCTCAAGGCTGGTCAAATGATAAAAAGAATAAATGGGTTTGATAGAGCCTGCCTCTCTGATTGAGGCAGGCAGACTGTTCCAGAGATAGGGAGCCTGGTAAGAAAAGGCTCTGTTACCTGCAGTTTTCTTTTTGACTGCAGGGATAGACAGGTAGCCAGCGTCCTGTGGTCTGAGGGCGCGCGGCGGTTTATATGGTTTAATCAGATCTGATAAGTAGGACGGAGCAATCCCATGTAATGATTTATATGTAAGTAAAAGCACTTTGAAGTAACACCTGGTCTGAATTGGTAGCCAGTGTAATGAGGATAGGATGGGCGTTATATGGTTGAATTCTGGCAGCAGCATTCTGGACCAGTTGTAGTTTTTTAGTGCACCCAGTAGGTAAGCCCAAAAAGAGGACATTACAAGAGTCGATACTCGATGATACAGCATGTACTAAAATTTCTGCAGCTGCCTCTATTGCAAAGATGATATAACGCTGTTTTAGTGGTCTCTTAATATGCAACTCGAATAAGAGGGTAGGGTCGAAATTTACCCCAAGGTTTTTAACCTTGGGGTAAATTAATTTTACCCCTTAATTTTGAGTACTATTCTTAAACAAATGTCTATGTCTAGCTGGTCCTACAATCAGCATCTCAGTTTTGTTGCCATTAAGTAGTAAGAAGTTTAGGGACATCCAACATTTGACCTCCGATAGGCAGGCCTCTAATTTTTTAAATTGGGTGTTATCGGTTGGTTTAACAGGTATGTAAATTTGGGTGTCATCAGTGGAAGTTAATGCCCAATTTGTGAATGATGTCACCAAGTGGTAACATATAAGCCGTGTTTCCACCCAAAGTACCCAGAACTTTTAGTCCCAGGAACAACTTTTCAAAGAACTAAAAGGTTCCTTCAGCCCGTTGTTGTTTGTGTTTCAACCGCGGTCTAAAGACCCGCGAAGATTAGGCAAATTAGTCCGCTGACGTATGAAAAAGCTCCACTCCAGTCCAGTAGGTGGCGGTAATGCAGAAGACTATACAACAACGATGACGCCATATAAAGTGATGGACAGGCATCATTATTTGTGCAACACTGTAAGCATGGAGTAGATTCAAGTGGTGCTGCTGTTGATCGTGCTATGGTAACAATAACATGACATCAGTTAGCGTTATAGCATTTAACAAGCATCGTGTGGGCCGTATGTGATTTACCTTCAACCGACTAGTCGTCCATTTCTGTGTCTTCCACCATGGCTTCCAACAACGCAGTAGCCGAGTCTTTTGTGGCCACTGTGCCAGAGAATTCCGGCCTGTGACCTGCTGGTACTCGAGCAGGGACTTTTTGGGAAGTAAAATAATGTCCCTGGAACTTAATTTAGACCCTAGTCCCTGCAGTCGAAACACGCTGAGTTCCTCCAAAGGTTCCTAGTCCCTGGGGAAAGTATAGATAGAGAATCGTAGTGGTCCTAGGACAGAGCCTTGTGGCACACCAAAGTCCATATTGCAACAAGACGTGGTGTGATCTAGGGTAGAGTAGATAGGAGTAGATAGATAGGAGAAGAAAGTGCTGATCCCCGGATACCAATATAATTTATGATTGTATAATCGTATGATCAAGGCTGCACTCAGGTCAAGCAGCAGTAGTGCTGAGGTAGAGTTGGAGTCAATAGCTAACAGGAGATCATTGACCACTCTTGTGAGTGCAGTTTCAAAAGGGATCAAATAGGTTGTTTTTTGACACAAAATCTGTAAATTGACTGGCTACCGTTCATTCAAGTATTTTGGAGAGGAATGGCAGATTTGAGATTGGTGTATAGTTCTGAATGGCTTGATCACGGCCATTTTAAAGGCGGAGGGCACAGTGGCAGTAGAGAGCGACCGGATGATCATATAGAGAATGGAGGTTCCTAGGATAGGGAAGAGTTCTTTAAGCAGTTTAGCAGGCAGAGGGTCAATCATGCAGGTCGTGGGTTTAGACAATAGAATTAACTTGGTGAGTGTCTAAGGAAACTGAATCAAACTGTGAGAAAAGACATTCAGCCCGGGAAACACCAAGTGAACTTTTCAGGGGTGAGATGGCACCACCAGTGGAGAGTATACTGGTGATTTTCTGAGTAAAAAAAGACATGAAATCATTCGGAGAAAACAGAGAGCTATCAGAGGGGGAGGGATTCTGTGTTAGTGAGATTAGTAGTTGGATTAGTAGTTGGTCAAACTTGCCAATGTCAAAACTGTACCAATTTTGGGACCCGTAACAAATTGTGGGGGCTCGTCTGGGATCTGTCTCCATCAAATTGTCAAGGGGAGCAGATCCAGTGATAACAGAACCATGAGGCCAAGGCGAGGTGACGTGCCTACAGCCGTGATGACAGCTGGTGGGTGTCCACGAGGGGAGATCAGAGCCGGAGGTGGGTCTTCATTCTTTCAAGGGAACCGCACTGCTGCTTCATCAGATCGACACGTGTCATGTCCACAGCATGCAAAAAACTCGTATGGAGCATCAAAAAGAACTTGTACAAGCTCTCGGGCACCGAAGCCCACCAGCTTGCAAGGGACATCGCAACTGATAGTCAAGGTACAGACGACTTGGAGTCCACTGATGAAGAAGGTTGTGTGGATTATATTCTTAGCTATATGCAGTCTGATACTTTACTTAGTTCTGAGGATGAAGGTATGAGTCAGTTGCTAATGTTGAATGACCTGGTATATAATTCATAATCGTGATACAGTTGTCATCACAAATGGTGTAGCACAGGGACATGAAACAACCACAACCAGACCAGCCAGGATACAGGACCATACTACACTATCACATGCTAACAGTGATACGTCAATTACCAGACACTGTACTGCTCTTCCAACGGCTGCCGCTACAGTCCATACCACACAACAACACTACAAAGATATGGCTAGCACAGCACACAGTAGACAGCACAGCCTAGGTGGGCCAACACCACACCAACCTCCACGTCACCCTCCATTTGAGGTTGACACAGAGAAAATGGTTCCTTTAAAGGACCTCTCTTATCTCCAGTGTAGGGAATTTAAGGTACATGGGGGACAGATTGGACAGATTGATCACATATAGCAGTATCTGTAAACAGCTAGACGAAGGGGTCAGGGAGGGCTTCACAGAGACAGAAGTTATCCGAGGTGTGCTGAGGATTGTTAAGCCAGGTGCCTTCAAGGACATGCTCACCAATAAAGATGAAATAACCGTCTGTGAACTCAGGGGCTTCCTCAGGTCTCATCTTGGTGAAAAGGCCAGTACAGAGCTGTTCCAGGAATTAATGTGTGCGAAACAAAATGAACAAGAGCAGTTCATTTTTCTGTTCTGTTCTGTTTCATTTTTCTATTGACTCTGCAGTTTCTGTATCGCATGATTGGACTCCTCTTCCAGTCAAAGCAGGCCAACACAGACATTCGCTATGACCCCAAAACAATCCAGGAGGTTTTCCTCCACACCATCTACCAGGGCCTAGGGTCCAAACATACGGACATCAGACAGCAACTGAGGCCACTCCTCTCAAACAGGTAAGTTACTGATGAGGAAATTGTCAGCCAGGTAATGAAAATCATCAGTGATGAAAATGAACATCAGCGTAGGCTAGGTTATATCGCCCGGCAGAAAGCTGCAGACAAGAAAGAACAACACAGAATACAACAGCTCAGCGCTCAGGTAGAGACTTTAACGAACATGGTTGCAGCTTTAATGGACCAGCAAACAGCAGTCATGCATGCAACCCACTCAAAGACTCTACCTGTCCAAACACTAGGCCATCCCCAGGCACAATCCCCTCCTATGTCCATTCCCAGCAAAGTACCTTCTCCCATACCAGGCCAGCCCTCTCTCACAAGGAAGGGTAAAATGCCCAGCTGTACTAACTGTTTACACCAGGACTCAGAGAACTGTAACCACTGTTTTGCGTGTGGGCATCCAGGACATCGGGCTGTAAAAAGAGCCAGGCAACAGGGAAACGGGAGTCGGCCTCTGCTGGGGGACAACCAGAGGCCGTCCCACAGTTCCAGTCCCACCCAGTAACCTCCACACATAAGCAGCAACACCCAAAACAGAAAGAACGTTGCAAAAGAGCTTGTGACCCCTGCTCTCGAGAGACACTAGTAACCCCTGAAAATACCACCCGCACAGTACCACTGATTGGCAGAAAGAGTCTGCTCAAATGTTGTATCAGTGGTTATGCAGCAACAGTACTATTTGACTCTGGCTCACAAGTAAGCCTCATTGACAGGTCCTGGAGAGAGACATTTATCCCCAATCACCCAGTACGACTACTGCAAGAGCTTCTTGACCCAGGGGAAAGCCTCGATCTGTATGCTGCAAATGGACAGTCAATCCCATATGATGGATGGGTGGAGCTGACAGTCAACCTCATAGGAAATGACAATCCAAACCTTGCAATACAGGTCCCCTTCCTGGTCAGCCAGCTCCCTCTCCCTCAGCCTCTACTAGGGGCTAATGTTCTCCAAGAGATGATTCATGGGCAAGAGTCCTCTGCTGATGCATATGCCATGGTTATTAGTCTCCTCCGAAAAGCGTTCTTCTTGTTCTTCTTCGGCGTGGAAGAAGAACAAGCAAAAGCTATCCTTTCCACCCCAGCCACAAGCTGTTCTGCCTGCTGCCCTCAGGCAGACGGTTCCGTAGCATCCGGACTCGCACCACCAGATTTAAAGACAGTTTTTTCCCAAACAAACACCTGAACAACAACAAACAAACAAACACCTGAGCCCCCCCCACGCACAACAGGCCACTTTACTTCTACGTCACCCTACACTCTGCTAAACTTTATAATTTATAACTTTTTTATTATGTCTGTTAATATTTGTTCTTAGAATTAGCGTACGGTGTCGGAGAGGCATAAGAATTTCATTGCCAGCTTTTACTTTTTTGTGAATGTTTGTGCATATGATAATAAAAACCTTGTATCCTTGTATCCTATGGTTAACTTCATTCAGGTCCAAAAAACACCAAACTGCAGCATAGCCACAATCGTGGGTAGTGGGTAGAGAGAATGTGAGCATCCAAGCTGGAAAAACGCTGCATGTGCGGTGCAGAGTACCACCTAGCTTTGACACGTCCGACCCTGTTGTCCTATATGAACCCTCAGAAGAGAGTACAACCTTAGAACAGCTGAGTGTCGGGGAGGGCCTCTTAGAGATCAGAAAGAGCAGGTGGCCACTTGTCAACGTGCCCATTTCCAACCACACTAGGCATGAAATCATTCTCCCAAAGAGAACCCCGTTGGGCTCCATCCAACACATAGCCAAAGTCATTGAGATGGGAAAGACGGAGACACAACAGGTTGAGGCACCACTGGCTAAAACAGTTAGGACTGAAGTCAACAATGTCACTACTCCTAGGCCCCCCACCCCCGACTGAGCCTTGGCGACCACCTGTTGATCTCAGTCATCTTAATCTAGAACAACAACGAATGGTTGAGGAAATGCTTTATGAGGAGTCTGCAGCTTTTGCCCATGACAGCAGTGACATTGGATGTATTCCCTCTCTCCAGATGTCAATCAGGCTCAGAGATGACATTCCTGTTCAGAAGGCTTATGCTTCCATTCCAAGGCCGCTGTACAAGGAAGTAAAAGAGTACATCCAAGAGTTGTTAGTGAAAGGATGGATCGTAAAGTCCCAGTCACCATATGCTGCACCTATTGTTTGTATGAGAAAAAAAGATAGGTCATTACGCCTTTGTATCGACTACCGACTGCTCAACAAAAAGACTGTGCTGGACAAACATCCCCTCCACAACACAAAAAAGTGGGCGTGAAATGTGCGTACGCATATTTTACCGCAAACGTCCGGATTTATAGAAAAATTCTATGCGGTAAAATGTGTGCACATCTACGCATCCTTACACTCATGCGTAGAGCTTACCGCAAAGTTTTTCAGACACGGGAATCAGCGACGCCCGATGGAAAGATCACAAAATAAAGCTCAGTCCTCTTAAAAACATAGTTTTATAAGTGTGCTTTCACAGGGTTTGTGGTCTGTTGTATCTGTTAAGTCACTACTTAAAACCTATTTTTATAAAAGGCATTCTCTTAACTCTTATTTTATTCATTATTTTACCGGGCGGAGCCAGGATGAAGTGAAATAAAACTTATTGATCTAACCATGCAACAGCCTCAGAAAGGCTAAATAACAACAACATAATGCTACTGTTCAAAATCAAAGAATACATTTATTAATCAGAGACTCACATAAGAACGGAGCACTGAGAGAATTTATGAACGATAACGATTCTGTCAAAATCAGCAGGAGGAGTAGAAACAGCAGTTTGCGGCTTGCCTCTCTCTCTCTCTCTCTCTCTCTCTCTCTCTCTCTCTCCCCCCCCTCTATCTCTCTCTCTCCCCAACGGGGGAAATGGAATTAGGGCTGTAAATTGTATTTACCACCATGAAAAGCAAGCAGGCCGAGAAACCGAACTAAGCGACGTGTCTGTCTGTCTATCGATCTCCTCCGCTCCGTTTCAGTGGGCTATTATGGACGCCCCAACATACACCAATGGAAATATTTGTCTATAGATACATAAAGCTTAAACAAAGGGGGCAAAAATACAACTAAGGGGCAAAGCATATTTTACTCTTTCATATGTAGCTCCTAATGCTCAATGTTGTGTAACTTTTAAACTGTTTTTAAATTGTTTTTATCATTTTGTTCATCATCAGTTTGTCTCCCATTTTTTATTTTGTCTTCTAAAGCACTTTGTAACTTTGTTTTGAAAAGTGCTATATAACAAAAGTTTATTTCTATTATTATTAAGGTGTGCCGGATTATTAGAGCTTGTGCGGTTCTCCACAATGTGGCACAGATCCTCTACTGAGCCCCCAGACAATAGCTACACCTTTACGGTGCTCAACCTCACTGATGAGCCTCGATCTCGCACTTCGCAAATTTCGGCTTTCTTGCAGCTGGCGTCTCTCAGTCTTTCCCTCATTGATAGTCAACAAAGGCTCCTTAACAACGTCAGCATATTCATGACCTATTTAGCATTGCCCATTTATGGTTGATTGTGGGACGACACTATGAGGAGTAGTGGGCGGACACTGGGAGGAGTACACGGCCGCACAATTCACCGCAGGTGGGTATTTATAAAGAGAAAACTGCGTACAGGTGTGTACCGCACGGTTTTATAAATCTGAATTTTTTCTTGCGTTAGTGGATTCTGAGGTTTGGGCGGACGCAATGTTCTACGCAATGTTCTACGCAAAGTTTTATAAATGAGGCCCCTGGCCTTGAAGTGGGCAGTATGTGACAAATTTAGGGATTACTTGTTTTATGCTCCCCATTTCATTGTCTATACTGATAACAATCCCCTGACCTACATGATGAGCACGGCTAAGCTTATTGTAGTGGGACATCGCTGGGTAGGGCAGCTTTCAGACTTCCACTTTGAAATAAGGTACAAGCCAAGCAAACTGAATGTTGATGCAGACACCCTTTCTCGTTGTCCCCTTGACATCAACGCCTACATGAGTCAGTGCTCAGAGAGATTGCCAGAGGAGGCAGTGTGCGCCACCTGGGAAGGTAGCAGAACAGCCCAGCAGGGGGAAGTAGCGTGGGTGGCAGCCCTTAACATTGCATCCCAACAACAAACTCATACAGAACCTTTCCCAGTAATTGACCACAATGAACTGGCAAGCGAGCAGCGGGAAGATCCTGCCATTGGGAAAATCTTGGCGTTAAAGGAGGATAACACAGAATTGACTGAGGACAGACGCAGGACATTGGACAAATCCACAAGGAAACTCTCAAGAGAGTGGAGCAGGCTGTATGTGGAGAATGACCTCCTGTATAGGAAGACCCTCGGTCGCAAACAGCTAGTCTTGCCGGCCACCTATAAACACCCACCTACACGATAATATGGGACATGTTGGTGTAGAAAGAGTTTTGAGCCTTGCAAGAGAACGATTTTATTGGCCTTTTATGAAAAGGGATATTGAGGAGTACATCACCAGGAAGTGTTGTTGTATAAAGCAGAAAAAGCCAGCTTTACATGACAAGGCGCCCATGGGGAGTCTTACATCAAGCTCACCCCTTGAACTTGTCTGTATTGACTTTCTCCACCTTGAGACCAGTGAAGTGGGTACGAGTATATTCTGGTGGTAGTCGACCACTTCATCAGGTTTGCCCAAGCCTACCCCACCATAAACAAGGCTGGCAAAACTGCTGCTGACAAGATTTTTAATGACTTTGTCCCTCGGTTCGGATACCCGGCCAAACTCCACCATGATCAGGGCCGGGAGTTTGAAAATGAACTGTTCAGAGCTCTCAGACAGTTCTCCGGTGTGAACCATTCCAGGACCTCCCCTCACAAGGCAATCCTGCGGAGAGGTTCAATCGGACCCTGTTACAAATGCTCTGAACACTAGGCAAGAAAGAGAGAGAGAACTGGAAGGATCACCTGCCTCATGTCATTCATGCGTACAATTGTACCAAGCACGAGTCGACAGGCTACTCCCCTACTATCTGGTATATGGTTGTCACCCACGTCTTCCTGTTGACCTCCTCTTCAGTTTAGTAGCAGAGGAAGAAACAAACACAGCAAGAGGGTACGCAGACAAATGGGCAGAGAAAATGATCGAGGCATATAGCATAGCAAGCACCAATAGTCAACAGTCGAGTGCTAAAGGCAAACATTATGACAGAAGAAACAGAGGTGTGACTCTTCAGCCAGGAGACAGGGTCCTTGTCCGTAACGTTGCTGAAAGAGGAGGTCCATGCAAACTAAAGCCCTACTGGGAAAAGACAATCTACATTGTCAGAGAGCAGCTTGGTGATAACCCAGTCTATAAAGTGAGCCCTGAGACAGGGGGCCATCCCATCCGCACTCTCCACCGAAACCTGTTGCTCCAAGTAAATGACTTACCTGTAGAGCCACCAGCCACAAATGCACCTGCCAAGTCACAAAGGGGAAATGGAAGGTTAACAAAACCATTGAGCACAATTGAACAGGCACTGAACCATGAGACAAGTGAATCAGACGAAGAAGAGGAAGGACCACGATATTGGCTGCGGATACCAAGGGAAATACCAAGAGTTGAAAATGCTGTACCCCATCAAAGGCTTACCTGTGAGACACAAAACCATCCTGAGCAGATAGGAGCTTACTTTGAGGAAACAGTTCCTGTTGAGCCTACATCTAGAAGGGAAAGTGTCATTGGGGAAGAACAAGAAAAAAACAACGAAGGTGTGCCATGCGCTGATGCACCCCAGCCTTACGATAGGCAGGAGCTGTCTCAGGCTACTGACCCAGACAGAGAGGGCCAAGAGACTCAGCCTGACACTCAGCCTAGATTGAGGAGGTCTACCAGAGACAAGCACCCTGGCCAGATGTTCACCTACACCTCCCTCAGTCAGCCAACTTACCAGCCCCAGTCTCATTGTGAGTGCAATAGGGACTCAGCCCATGGTTTACTCACCAATATCCACAGTCTTACTTCCACTCATTCCAACCCACACCCATCATACCTCCTAAATACCTGCCATTCACCTATCCTATTCACTGCTATTGAGTCGTTTATAGACATTGCACACTTACACATGGTTAGCTTTAGTAACATGCTGTCAGATTTTGGGTATTCCATCGGTTTATGTGTTTGATGTTTTGTATGTTATTGGGAGTTTACACAGCGAAAAAAAAGGAAAAATGTTAAGTTGAATTACTAATAGCAAGTGTCGGGAGCCACTTTTGTTTGTGGGGGGGTGTGTGGTACCGCCCACCCCTCAGATGCAATTTGGACAACAAACTGGAAAACGTGTCTTCATTGTCTACATGGTGATTCTACCTGTTTTACAGGAATTTCATATTGTTGCTGCGGTACCAATTTTGGGACCCATAACATTAGCTTAGCAACAGTGTCAAATAGAAACATGGCATGTTTTTATTTAACCTAAAGAAGTGTGCAGTTTTGGCTGACAAGAGTGTGCGTTTATAATTTAGCAAGCTATCATTCCAGGCAAGCCGGAAGACTTTGAGCTTGGTCAATTGCCATTTACGCTCTAGTAAATTGTCGTTAGTGTGTCATTAGTAAACCACGGTGCAGATTGAATCAAGCGCGTTGGTAAGGCCAGAGTTTGTTGGTAAAATTGTCGAATGAGCCAACATGTCCAGAGAGTGGTGCGAGAAAACTGGGCAGTTTTTCAGATAATAACGGGGCCGTGGTAGCATCAATACGATGACATATGTATCGTCACACTTTTGGCGTGGGCCAAATTTGATCTCCAATTTAATTAGATAGTGACCAGAAATGGCAGGCACATAAGAGGAGACCACTAAAGCAGATACAGGAATGCCACAGGCCAGAACTACCACTTTTTTGCAGTCTTTTTCTGTCATAGTGGCACTTGTATATACTGTTGTGTAGGTTATGCAAATTTCTGCCTAGCTCAATGGGTAGAGCATGGTTCAGCTCTCACTAATGCCATCCAAACAAAAAATGTATGGACTATGTAATGTGCTTTCAATAAATGCATGACCCAAGCTTGTTTGACATCAGAATTTCCGGGACAACTTGTGTTGGAAGAGCTCAGATTATTGTTATTATTGATGAGCCTCTCACACTAGAAAATGTTTGGGTGACAAACCTACCTTACCAACTATTAGTGGAAAAAAGCAAGACTGATGCAGAAATCGTGTCTGAATCTAACATTCCCTCCACCATGTTATGGAGCCACTCCTTTGAGAACTGGCAGCAGGCAACCGTCAGTTCATTTAATTAAGTCACAAGCCCTGTTTACAATGTTGTTTTACAGTTCACATTTCCATTTGTATTTAAAATGGTCAATAAACAGAACAGTTTGGACTCAAATGAACCCCTAATGACGTTGTTGTTTTTTTTATTGTGTTCCCCTGGGAGCAAAATTTGTGCCTGCAGTACAAGGGTGAAAGGAAATTCAGTGGAATGTCTGCAATGCAATTTGGAGGAACAATGTGGGACCGTGTTATTACTTTGTTCCGCAAATCATTACTTTTATGATGCTAACCCCCCCCCCACCCCCCCCCCCCCCCGAAAGTGACAAATAGGCCTTTCTTTTTTTCTGTTTGTATACTGTTGTCAAAGACCATGTACACATTGCCTTCCCTAGTACTTGTATTTAACTCTAAATGTGAACACAGCTAAATGTGAAGCTGTGTTCATCTGCAGACTTATGAAATTGTGAAAGCTTCAGATCATATTACATTGCAGAGTGTTAAGAGGTTAAGAGAGGCTTCAAATGCTGGCCTGTTTATTGCAGGCAGGTTTTTCCCTGTAGCATCCAGAAGACATGTTTATATATCCCTTCATTCCCCATCTTCACAACACCCTCCCACCTCTATTCCTATGAGGATTCTGGGTCCTATTAACCTGTCCCTGAGAGTTTGTTTTCACATGCCTGTGTGTGTGCTGCCACAGCCTCTTTAAAAAGGCTAAAGGAATGCTAGCCAAATGAATTGCACCACACTGATGGAGATGGGAGGAGAGGAAAGACACCACAGGGGTTGTCTGCTCGTACAACAAGGCAAAACAGACAGCATCATTAGGGGGCAGGCTCCACGTATTCACTCACTAAGTGTGAAATACTTTCAAAACATGAAACCTAACCCCCTGTTAAACAGTGCTTTCTCTGTCTCCCAAGCATCCTTCGTTGAATGCTTGCATTCCACTCACAACAGGGGTATGACTCTGAAATTTGCAATGATATACTGGGGGCTGATAACAGTGACACAGGGATTTGGCAACCAGCGAGGTCTGGACGACCATAGTTACAGGCCAATATAAACCCATGAAATGCCTCACTGCCTGACAGTAAGTCAAGTCAAGGGATTTTTTTCTGACTAGGAGACTGGGGGTTATAGTCATGGATGACAACCTTTTTGTTTCACCCCAGAAATTAAACTCTAGATTCTATATTTCTTGAGTGGTGCTTGGCCATACCATATACACTTAAAATGTGTTCTTATGATTAGCCAGCCTAGTTGCAAAGGATGCTAATATATAGTGAAGATTTGCTAATTATTCATTCCATGAAGATGGAGTAGTAGGTTGATGTAATTGATCCTGCCTTATCAGTCCTATCAAAGAAAATAAAGAAATGGTCAGTCATTCCTGGTATACATATAACATCAAATACTGTTAAAAAGTGGTATTTTAATGAGAATACAAATACACTGTTTACAGAGGCCATCTCTGCATTACCAATCTGCACTTCAAATTCTTTTTGTGAACTTTTATATAACTTTAATGCAAAAATTGTGAACGTTATTGATGCCATTGCATCTGCTAAGGTTAAAACATTCTCTGGTAAACAAAGTTCACTCTGTAAGAACGCTCCCTTTGTAAGAACCTTGTGTGCCATAAGGCTGAACGTAAATGGTGGAAAACAAAACTTGATGTTCACATGACATCTGCAGAGAGAAACTCTTACAACATAGAACTGAAAAATACCAGACAATCCCTTTTCTCCAATATAATTAATAACAACATTAATAATGCAAAAACTTACAACCGTAAACAGGTTGACAACCCCCCCCCCCACACACACACACAATTTCCCCCTGAACACTTGTCTACCCAAAAATGTAATAAATTTGCATTCTTCTTTGCTGATAAAATTTAAAACATCAGCCTTCAATACTTCTACATCAAGCAAAAATATAAGTTCACCACATTTGAAAAACAGAAATGTACTAAGGATGACACAGTTTAATGGCATTGACTGCAATACTCTTGAGAAAACAATGATACAACTCAAGTCGTCCACCTGCTGCCTTGATGCTCTGCCTATAAGTTTTCTTAAAAATGTTTTTGACTGCCTGGCAACAGACATACTGCAAATATTTAACAGCTTTCTCTTATCAGGAAACTTTCCAAAGTCCCTGAAAATTGTCATTAAACCACTGCTAAAAAAGAGGAGCCTTGATGCCTCTAGTATCAGCAACTACAGACCAATATCAAATCCAACTTTTATCAGTAAAATTATTGAGAACGTTGTCTTCCAACAATTTAATAATTTCTTAGTCTCAACTATGACAACTTCCAATCAGGATTTCGACCCCTACACAGCACTGAAACTGCTCATTAAAAGTTTTTAATGACATTCGTCTTAACACCAACTCAATCCTTTCTATCCTTGTCCTATTGGATCTTAGTGCTGCATTTGATACTGTAGATTATACTATACTTCTTGACAGGTTAGAAAACTGGGTTGGACTTTCCGGTCATATCAAGTCATATCTTAAAGACAGGAACTATTTTGTTTCCATTGGCAGCTATGAATCTGAGGCAACCAACATGAGTTGTGGTGTCCCCCAAGGTTCAATCCTGGGGCCTTGTCTATTCAATATCTACATGCTCCCGCTAGGTCAAACTATGCAAAATAATATGGGGTCAGTTAACTCTCAAAATTCACAAATGAATACAACACGATTCACAAATATATTTTGCGATTTATATATAAATGTCTCTGTTCACAAATATATTTTTCAATGCACACAAATATGTATCGTTTACATATAAATGTAAAACAAATCCACATATAAATGACAGAAGGTTCACAAATTCTGTTCACAAATGTCTGTTTCCGATGCACACACAAATACGTCTCGTTTTATATAAATGTAAAACAAATCCACAAATATCTTAGTTAAAAACAGCTGCAGTGTTCATCTAAAACATATTTAAATGTTGTTAAATTTATTTATGGACTGTCGAATCTGCGTTTAGAAGCCTCCAGACACGTTGTGAACCTCATTACGTTTGTGTGTGTTTGAATTTTGAATTATGATTGTCTGATTTTGCTAACAATGTGTTATTTACACAGCTAGAAAGGTTAGCTAGGTAATATTTGAACCATGTTGGGCCATTTTCGCACTAGCACCGCCAAGACAATCTCACTCTGAAACACAGTGCAGTAGTCTATTTGAGTTGCGTCAGGATTGTCCACTATTGCCTGCTATTTGAGCAGCAAGAGGATGAAGAGAGAGAAGATGAAGAGTTCAAACCGAAGACTAAATGTAGAAGAGACTTTGGCATTGTTTCATGAACTGGGTGAAGATAAATAACACATGGTTAGCAAAATCAGACGATCATAATTCAAATGTATTCAATCACGAACAACAAGGGGATTATTGGCTAAACGTGTTATGTTTAATTTACAATTGGAATACTGCTACCGGACGCCAAGCTCATCAGGATTAGAGACGTTGAACGCAGCATTGAAATCACACGCTAGTGTTACAGAGAAAGGGCCTTTAGAAAAAATGCATTTGTGAATCTAACCACATCAGGAAGCTCTCAAAAATCCACACACAAATGTAATGAGGTTCACAACGTGTCTGGAGGTTTCTAAATGCAGATTCGACAGTCTGTAAATAAATGTAACAACATTTAAATATGTTTTAGATGAATACTGCAGCTGTTTTTAACTAAGTATATTTGTGTATTAGGGTGGCACGGTGGTGTAGTGGTTAGCACTGTCGCCTCACAGCAAGAAGGTTCTGGGTTCAATTCCACCTCCGGGGCCTTTCTGTGTGGAGTTTGCCTGCGTGGGTTCCCTCCGAGTTCTCCGGCTTCCTCCCACAGTCCAAAAACATGCGGCTTAGGATAATTGGTGACTCTAAAATTGCCCGTAGGTATGAATGTGAGTGTGAACAGTTGTTTGTGTCTATGTGTTGGCCCTATGATGGACTGGCGACCTGTCCAGGGTGGACAGGCTCTCGCCCAATGTCGGCTGGGATAGGCTCCAGCCCCCTCCCGTGACCCTGAACAGGATAAGCGGTGATAGATAATGGATGGATATTTGTGAATTTGTTTTACATTTATTTAAAACGAGACGTATTTGTGTGTGCATTGGAAACACATTTGTGAACCTTCTGTCATTTATATGTGGATTTTTAAAAAATATATTTGTGAACATATATATAAATCTCAAAATACATTTGTGAATCGTGTTGTAGTCATTTGTGAATTTTGAGAGTTAACTGACCCCATAATATAACAGTATTGCCTACCACTGCTATGTGGACGACACCCAAATCTATATAGCCCTATCTCCAAATGACTATCGTTCCAGACTTACTCTGCCAATGCATTAAGCAAGTCAATTACTGGATGTGCCAGAACTTCCCAGAGTCAAAACAAAACAGGGTGAATCAGCATTTAGTTACTATGCAACAAATAGGTGGAACAAACTTCCAGAAGAACTGAGACTTGCTCCCACAACAACTACTTTTAAGTCCAGACTAAAAAAATTTTTGTTCACCACCGCCTTCTGCTGAACTCTAAACCTGCACTATGACTTTTATTCCTTCTGCACTGTGATTTAATTTAAAAAAAATTTTTTAAATGTCTTTTGAAATGTATTTTAATGCCTCATGTAAAGCACTTTGAACTGCCTTGTGTATTTAAGGTGCTTTACAAATAACCTTGCCTTGCCTTGCCAAACTTGCCTAGGTTGTGAGAATGTTTGTGTAGAATGAGTCATTCCTAAAAACACCCTCAAAAGAAGTATCATAGCTGTTGCTGTTCTAGAACACTGGATTTCCTAAGCACTTTGATTTGATTTATTATTACACCCACCAGTATAAATGATCCAGCACACCTTTCCACCTGTAACTGCATCGGTTGCTGCAACCGTGTTTGAAGAGGGATGTGACTTGTTACTAGCTGGCCATTGAAAAGGCTACTGCTGAATCCTCCTGTGACTTTCTTTCCCAGAAACCAAGTGGCTTTAAACTTCATGACTTTGTATGTTTGAATGATTGTTATGTCTTGGTAAGTCTTAAACGAGATTGTGAAAGATGTCATAACATCCCCTCTGGAATGATTTCCTTCCAAGAACAATGATTGTGCTTTAAAAGCCATGTCTTAGTTTCTCAATCAAGTAGCGATGAGATAAGGCCTCTTTTTGCCCTATTGTTTCTCTGGCCACATGCTCTTTCTTCGGGCTTCTCACACACTGGGAATGGAGTTTATTTCCTTTCATTAATGGCATGGCAAGTGATACAGGCCAGTTTAAATGGACACTTCTTATCAGTGTGAAGGTGAGTTTTATAACTTTCACAATTTGCTTCCTGGGAAATGAAAACTCACATGTCCTCAAAAATTAAACTTTGACTTTCAACTTCATCCCCAAAAAGCTCTACTTCATCATTGGATGAATCATTAGGGTGACTAATAGAATTGTCTACATTTTGTTTGTTTGTTTGTAAACCCATTATATGTTTGTAAACACAAGAACTTGGCATGTTGACTGTTACATATTTGCCTGTCCCAGACTGCAAAATAGAAAGAATTTATAGCATTGTAGCGCTAATAAAGGGAATACTTGCAGCAATGCTAGTGAGTAACTACCCAGATGGCCTTTGTGTAGCCAAGGTACATTGCCATATATGTTGTAGCTGTTGTTTAGTTTAAATTACCTTTTGTATAGCTAACATGCAGTGATGTTATAGTCATATGGTCCAGACTATTTAATTTTGTCTGGATTCAAGTGTAAACCTGAACCTCTTTCTAGGAGGGGAAAAAGATTAAATTAACCTAGTGTGTACTTTGAAGGGATAGCCAAATTTCAATGGATAGTTTTTATCCCAACAGTAACGTTTCAAAATTAGTCCATGTCCACTAAAGTGATGTTAGATGACTGTTTCCATTCATCTTGTGGTCCAGAAGAATTTATATACAATAAGAAACACTTAATGTCATACTAGGCTAAAAATTATTTCTTCGTCTTTGCTTGACCCTGCTCATTCTCCTTTTGTCTCAGTAAAGAAAAAAAAAAGTCTGTACTACACATCCTTCTTTGAAAAAAATTACACTCCAAATGTGTCCAACAAGACATCCTCATATGAGAACACTTAGTTCAATACCACTGCCTGAGGTAAGCGTGAATGTTATACAAGCTGGAATATTATCATGTTTCTTTCCAATATGTGAGACAGGAGGAGGATTATAAGAAGAAGACATCCAAGTCAAGTCAACTTGGAAGGAGTGAATTTATGAGCCAAGAGATAAGTGCAGTTTTACAGCAAAACCGTAACTTGGTTGGGAGGCTGGTGTTTCACTACAACTAGAAAACAGAGGAACAAACTGCATAGCCTACAAGGCTATGCTATGTAGGCTATAATGGACAGCACCAAAATTAGCTTAGAAGTGGGTGAGAATTATGCAGTACAGTTTATTTTCTGGCCTATCTAACTCAAGATATATGAACATGCCTCAGAAAACAACTTTTTCATGCTGGTTATATATATTAGACTCTCTGTAAGCTATACTGCTTGCTGGTGCAAACCCCCCCACTCTATGAATGACCTTTGCCTGGCAAACAACCTGAATGAGTTCTACTGCAGATTTGAAAGACAATGGAATAGTCCTGACTTCATTCCCCAGCACCAGCCCCCCCCCCACACACACACACCAGACCCATCAACACCCCACTTCACACTTCTGGACCTAACATCCCCCCTCTCACCCCACCGTCTCTCCCTCATGGAGAGAAAGATGTTAACAAATTACGCAAGAGACAGATCCCCCGCAAGGCAGCTGGGCCGGAATCTGTTTATCCACACTGTAACACTGTGCGGATCAGCTACCCCCAGTCCTCACAGACATCTTCAACCATTCAACCAGCCCCACACCCTCTCCCTCTGTGCTCATAGTGGGCTAGTGGGCCTCAATGGTGCATCACATTGCTCTCCCCAAATCTGAAACGTTCCGCTACCCTAGTGCCCGGGTCCAGGACAATATATAATATATATAATCCTCATATAATCCTCAACTCATCAGCCTCAGCAATCGTCGCACATGTCGCAAAACAATTTTTCACAAACAGTTCAGTCACATTCGTCAACTTCAAAACTGGCTTAAGGGATAATGGTGCTCTCATTCCTTTTCAGGACAATTGTAAAGCTTTTTGGAACAGGGGCAACCTTTTCAAAAATGAATGCATTACATCCCAACAGGTCTACTAGCTCGGAACATTAATCTCACTCTGAACGTTTTGCTAGGCTATTAGAATGTGACGCAGGGTGAGTCCATAAACCGCGATAATTTGGTTCATATTCAACCTGTTCTCCCCCCTGCCACCTGTACTAATACTATTGTGGGTTGTTTACTGTATGTCAGGTCAACAAAGCTTTTATTTGTCAAGATTTTATCCTGACCGATAATAATTATCTTGTTTTAGCTACAGAAACTTGCCGGAGTCTGGGTGTCATGGGCCCCATTAATTGAAGCCTCTCCTCCCAATTTTACAAGTTTTCACCAGCCTAGATTATCCGGGGAGGTGGTGGCTTGGCAACCATGGCCACAACCCCCCCCCCCCCCCCCCCAAAGCAGTAATTTCAACCACGAAACTGTTGTCTTTCATTATCCCCTTATATGACTACAATATCCATGTTTGCTGTCCCAGTTATCCTCTTGTCTATGATTTTATGAATCTTATTGATGGATTTAATCTCTCTCAGCATGTTAAAGGTTCAACCCACTCGCCCCATTACCACCCCTCCCCGCACTAAACTCTTCAATTTATCTTCCTCTAAATTATTTTGTGAGGCGTTTGCTGCCATTTTGTATCCCCAATGAGCCCTCATTAGGCCCACCTGATACGTTAGCTCATGATTTTAACAGAAACTCGTTTAATTTTTTATTTGTCAACTCAGTATCTCCTTATAAAAACAGGAAAATTGGACCTAAAGCCCTGCTTTGGTTCAATGAATACACTCGGTCAGGACTCGAAATACCACTTGGTTCTTGGGGAGGCCCTATTTTTAGTTTTTTTGTTTAGTTTAGGTCCTCTCTACCTTCCTACCTTCCTACTTGTCCCACATCAAAACACAAGTGACACAAGTTAATGTTTCTGAACACGTTTAGGTGAAGTACATTTAGATGAAACCTAGTAATTTTTCATTTTATTCTTATAGGTCTATTTCTCATTTATAAGGTAGCTATATGATAGGTTTGGGAGAAAATAATTGATGCAACACAGAATCATGATATTTTGGCTGAACAAAATGTATTGATACACAGACGCCAAGTAGTTTTTACTGTCTTGTCTGTGCATGTCTTAACTAAGTCATTCAAGATCAAAGCCGGGCTCTCACGGCTTGCATGAATACTAATAGCTTGAACAAGGTGTTTATTTGAGATGTGTAGTTGACAGCTACACCTGTGCTGTGGAAGATAGTTGTAGAAACTGCAATATCGGTGAATGGGGGAAAAATAAATAACAAATGATTATAGCCCCCCCAACGTAAACTCTTTAGCTTTTATGAGGGTGCCCATGTCTGTTATGGGAATGCCGAACATCCCCGGACACCCCTGTATTTCGAGCTCTGCACTCGGTCCACCAGGACAGAATGCAGGAAAGCCAAAAGGAAGTGGAAATTAAATAAACTTAAAATGTTTCAGATGTTTTAGGACTCTTGGCTGTTCCACAGTCCAGGCTAAAAACATACTGTTATGGCACCTGTGGAATTAACTGCCTGAGGAGATAACTTCCTCAGTATCCTCTTTTAAATCACTTCTAAAGACATTTTACCCAATTGCTTTAGTTATGCATTTCTTTACCGTTTGAACATGTTCTGTGAACATGTCAGGGTACCACTAGCTGGCGATGCTACCAGTTTCTCTGCATGTCTGTTACCACAAGAAATGTATTTATTTATTTCAATTGTACTGTCTGTTGACAATGAGGACAACCAAATATACAAAAGTCTACATGGCTTGGTTTGCATTAATCTGAAAATATGTAGTGTGCACCCCACTAGCTATCGTCACTTCTCTGTCCATATTTACTGGTATACATGTAATTTCCAATATAGTAAAAATTACTGGACCCTGTGATGAAGAAAATATTATATTGGTTAATTTACAGCTGACCTTTTTTATTTATTTTAGTAGCGCTCCTTTATGAATAGATGATTTTATTTTATTCATTTCATATAATATGAATTTGATATGAAAGGAGAAGAAGATGTGATGTCAAAGAGGTTTTGAAGGTCACATACACAGAATGTAACACTAACACAGAGACAGGGTGTGTAAAAGCTCTCTGACTTTCAGTGAAATCGCTAATGAATGGACTTGCTCAAATGGGTTTTGAGAGGTAAATCCACCAATGTAAATTCACTGTTTCATTTCAATAAATGCAATTTTGCCAGCTTCTTGAAAAACATAGCAGCAGCAAATCAAGCAAACATAAAACAAAGTACTGTCTCACATGTAATGCCATTTGACATGTCGTAGCACTACTATTAGTGCATTAAAACATCAACAAGGTGAATAAATATTTTAAAAGGAAGCTTTTCAGATTAATTATATATGTTTGCCGTCATCACATGCACATTTGCTGGAGTCAAAGTCGACTTTTCTCACAGTCACACAATACCTTTGTTGGTTTCCAGCAAACCTTTTAGTGGCTAGATAATTTCCCTTATCCATTATGGCATGTTGTCCCTGAGTAAAGTTCGCAACATCTTGAAGCTTGCTGTTAGGGAATGTGTGTTGGTAACTGTTTGAACAAGATATACTATTTACTGGTGACTGGACTGAGGAGTAAAGTATTTGCTGACATTTGCTTCTCGGTCTTGGTCTTTGTACATGGTATCCCACATGTTGCCAACAAATGGATGACACTTAACAATGCCAGGCAGGGAAACGTGGTCTTCAAAGGTTACAAGTTAAGGTTTTTACACCACTTTTGACTCCTACCCATGCTGTTCTATCTAACCCAGGGGTGTCAAACTCATTTTCACCAAAGGGCCACACTACTAAATTTACACTTTGCTGTGGGCCAAACATTCAAATATAGTTAAACGTGAACTCAGAAAGAAAGAAAGAAAGAAAACACTCTCAATTATGACTTGCTTTAATACTAATGCAGTGACATTCATTCAATATATATAGGTCTACATATAGGCTTACTTTCAATGCTTCACAATTCAGCCATAATACAGTAATAAATTTAGTTTTAACTTCAACATACAATGCTGCAAGAAAGTGCTATACATGCCATAGGCTTGTGCTTTCAATGTTTGATTCTATATTGAGATATAAAGTTCAGTTCAGTTTTGTTGATATTAATAACAGAGATAACCTGTTCATAAATATATGTGGTGGCAAACATACATAAGATTTTTGAGGCAAACTTGGGTATCTGGGTCCTAAATATTGATAGAATGTGTCTAGGCCCGATGTAGCAAATTTCTGCTTTAATAAGTGGTCACATTGTAACACATTCAGATTAAAAGCAGGAATGCTATTATAGAAGTCTATAACAAGTTTGGTGTGGCCTTCCATTGTTGTGTTAAGAAAGTTCAAATGACAGGTTTCCCTTTTGTCTCCATGCAGCAATTTCCTAATGCAGTTAACAGAACCGTTTTAGCACAGCTCCATGGCTTAACCAGCGAACTTCTGTGTGGGCAGGTCATGGTCAGGTCAGCTCTTGATGTAAAATACAATGAAAATTCCAAAACCCAAAAAATTGCCCTTCACTTTCATGCACTTTCTCTTTGAATTTAGTAACAACACTGGCTTTCGTAAAGATCATTGATGGTGCACCATCAGTTTCCAGGCAGAAAATGTCACTGGCTGTGGTGGTGTCCATCATGGGTACCAGTTCAACAAATTCCTCTGTGACAGTCAAAGACAAATAAATATAGGCAGTTAGGCCACATCAATAACATAACGTGATCAATTGCAACCGAGAATGCAACAAATTGATTCACGTTATCCTTGAGTTGACCAGTCAAATCTTCCGCAATATCCTCAATCCTCCCTGCCACCGGCCACCGTGTTTTTTGACAAGCTAATGTTAGCAAAAGCCTGCTGCTTATTGGGGCACACTAGCTCAACTGCTTTCACCATGCAGTTCTGACAAACTCTCCCTCGGAGTATGGCTTTGCAACAGTGCAATTATTTATTTATTTATTTTCCGCAATACCTTAAGTATTGCAGAAAAATAATACATTTAACACCAAGGTCTCAGTTCAAGAGAAGCCCCCTACTTTCACAATGTAGTTCACAACTTAACTTAATTTGAGAAACTATTAGTGGGTGTATATAACCATTGGCAATAATCAAAAATTAGTGTCAGTAATTTCCTCACTGCCCTGACACTTCCAACAATATGCATTGTCCCTAAACCCCAGTCTACATAACCGTGAATTGGATGAGTGTAACTTTGATGTCCCTAGACATGTACAGTATATGTCATTTTTACATATGCAATCCCACTCCAAATCCAAATCTTTTTCCAAGTTCAACCTTAGGGCAGTGGACCCTTTGCTTAGGTATGCTGAGTAGCAGAGCTGGAGCAACAAGGTTAGAATCAGAGGGAAAGCTTCTTACACTCTTGTCAGTGGGGTCAAAGGCCTCAAGTGGCAGCGAATTTCTTCTTCTTACGCCGGGGACACACTGGATGTGGAACGGTGACAAATGGCGCCGAAAATTCTTTCCGCGCCCATGTTAACCAATGTGGCTGTGCACACCGGACACAGAAGGGCGCCGAATGGCCTGCAGCGACCGTTTCGGCGTCAGGTCTAAGATTTTCTCGATTCGTGAGCGAATGTGTAAAGCTGGGCAGGAAGTCAGACACAGGAACGGCATAGAGCATCCGGTCAATTTCCAAAATATAACAAATTTCAAAATAAAACACCCTGATTGATGGTATTTCTGAGTTGTGTCTAAACTTTTACCGTCTGTGAGCGAGAGAGACGAGCAGGCACACGCACACAAGCAGAAAGAGATTTATATGTATATATAGATGCATGTGCATTTTAATCGACACCATACTACTCAAGTATACATAATACTTAATACTTTTTCATTCATTGCTGTTCTTACTTGTGTTGCCCTGTTACTTGTGGCATGTACTTTCATATTGTTGTAAATGTTGTTCTTTGTCTGTTCATATACGTTTGCTTTGGGAATATAAGCACTGTCTTTTCATGTCAATAAAGCTTCAAACTGAAATTGAATAGAGAGAGAGACAAGCAGAGAGAGAGAGAGAGAGAGACCAAACCCCTACATTGAGAAAACCAGCGGAGATTGGCGCCGGTGTGAACAACCAAACTCTTTCTTGCTCGATCGGCGCCTTCCTTTTCTTTCCGCATCTAGTGTGTCCCCGGCGTTAGTGGTTTGTTGGAGTGGAGGTGGTGAAGAAAATCTTTTCGTAGCAGCTTTAATCAACTGCTCGTGGTGAGTTTCAATTTATTACTTCCAGTGTACCTACCTGACTCCAAAACCTCACTGGGATGTATGGAGCGAATCTATAGCAGTTCAAGGGGGATGGGCCTTTTCTGTCGCAGCCCCCCTTCATGAGCTAGACTGGTAAGGAGCTTGTATTTTTACATAAAAATATTAGAGTGCAGGTTAAAAGATTAAATGAGCCTCCATATGGTACACCCAACTTGTTGTGCCAAAAAAGAGAAAGCAAATTTTATATACTTTATTTCCCTGGTGACCTCAAGAAACTTCTTGCTCCCTATCAATGGCATGGTCTTGACTGACCACCACCCACACGCACCTCTGCTGCCATTTTACCTCACTGCAGTGGAATATAGCGAACAACAACCTCTGACCTAACTATCTCAGTCCCTACTTTTCAGTTCCTGAGAGGAGATAGCTTCCAGAGTGAGCCCATTGATGGTATATGTTTCCCTTGTGGTATCTAATGATGCAAACTCCTCTGATCTCCTATTGTGATCGCCCCTAGTGGCTGTGCTCCAGCTGCTCAAAACCTCTTCAACGAAGGCTGACATTTTTAGTGCAGACAGGACACAGTACTACCAGATGTGTGATGTGATGGGGAAATCTGATGGGGGTTAACAATGAGCAGGAATGTGTGTCAAAAGAAAAATATATTTTTAAGATCTTTAGGAGCACTGCTATAGAGTGAACAACAATGCTCACTCTAATGTTGAGCATTCAAAGGAAAATGAAAAAGTCTTACAAATCTGTCGTTAACCTAAATGATGAGGTAAAGTTTGGTGGGGATGCCGAGTGGGCAAGCATCCATCCCATCTACAGAGCTAATGTCACACTTACAACAACTACAATGCCATGTCCATTATGACACATGCAAACTGAAAAAAATGTGTGACATGGAAACTATTCTCTTGTCTCACAGCGAACAAGGTGTTCATTTTTCTCTCAGCCAAACATGAGGCACATATTATAACCAAGGAAAACCATGAGGAAAACAAATCAGTCCAAATATCCCCCTACAAATAATTTGCATAACAATCAATCCTTTAATGGAAGGCAAGGGCAGTAATCATATTAATTCTATACAACTACTATATTGATGCAAACATACATTGTTTCTAACTAATCCTTGTACATACAAATTTCTCCGAAGTGGAGGTAATCAGCAAACCTGCATCTGGAAAGTATCAGGATGGTGGTTGAGTCCATCCGTTGTCTGATTCATCCTATGCTCACTTGTTGGCTCAGTGTGCTACGGTTCTGTGGTGTCGGAACCAATATTACACAAGAAGGGAAAAAAGCCCATCTGACAAAGGAATGTTAGCTTTTATAAAGTATAAAGGGACCACAGAGTTAAGGCATGTCAAACAACACAGGGGACTGATCTCTATAGCACCTGTGGTTTTATGGGTACAAGTAGGGAAAACTTAAGCATATGCTTTGGTTTGTAACAGCACATTTCAAATAGGTAAATTTGAAACAGCACATCATAACCTTGGGCTTTTCGGTGTCAATTATTATGCTGAAAAACTAGCTATTTCAATCTCTATTAGACTAGAGAACACAATTGAGAGTAGAGACGGGATCATAAGGCAGAAAGTGGCAATGAATCCAGACAGGTTTTGGAATTGCCTATCATTGCATGTCCAATTCTGGCTAATCACACAGTAGTTCCACGCAAGGAAGTGACATTAAACATACCCAGATCTTGAATTTATCTAGCATAGGATTGAAAAAACACCTCTACAGGGGCAGTTGGACAGTGTTAACAAGAATTGATTTATAGCAAGTGTTACTGCATTTGGTTATTGCAGGTCCAACCACCCATACAAGAAACGAGGTGGACAAAGAAAGGCTGCCCAAATGGTTTCCTTTCAGATCACAGCTAACTGCCATTCCTGTTGTCAAAGTAACAAGTCAAAAGGGAAATTCTTAGCTATTAAGCATGGTGCATTGTTTCCTTGGAAACAGTTGGTGTGGGGGCAGCTGTAGGCAATTCTCTACTATGGCCATGTGACAATTCTCTTCTCAAAAATACACATGGATTCTGAGTAGCTCCATGATTCTAGCATATTAGTTGGTGTATGTCAGAAATATTTGGAATGTTTGCCAGTGTTTACATGCCTGCTGAGAGAATAACATCTCAGACTTTCCAAAAACACTAAGAAATTCAACCTATCGACCTACCATGGGCCGAGTCCAATAAATACTACTCTTTGCAGTCTCTTATGAGTTGACTGTATGACTTGTAGATATGATTCTGGTCACTCCAGATAGGACAGTAGGTGTAAGAAACAGAGGATAAATTAAACATTTGCTACATATTTCAGACAAATATTACCCCTGCCTTGAGATGCAGAATCACTTACCTCAAATGAATAACTAAAGTGACCTGTTGTGCAGTGGCTCACAACAAATGATTTCCTCTAAGCAGAAAAGATGAGAGCAAGGAAGCCTGTGGTGTTGTAGTTTAAAGAAACATAGCAAGAACAGATTTCCACAAGGAAGCCGAAAGGAGGTGGAATCAACAGATTGATGAATGAAAGATTGTGTAACAAGGGAAAGAGTGAGGAAGCTAGGGCACCAAAGATGGGGTCTACAGTTCCTTGCTCTTAGCTATGTTTTTACAGTTCAACTTCCTTGAACTGTAAAAATGGTGCCGCCTCACTCTTGTTCAATTGGCTGTAATATGTTAGTATATTTACTGCTTGCTTCAGTAAGGAAGCAATCGCTGATAAGGCCTCAGAGTGGGGGTCGTTTCCTTCTCCTCACTCCTGTCGTTGAGATGTTAAGTGCAGGGAAATGAGCAGCCGGTGCTCTTGTGTTGACATTCAGATTCGGAGGAGAACATGTGGGAGCATTTTTTCCCTTGATGCACTCCAAGATTAACAGAGTAAACATTTCCTTTCTCTGATTTTGAAGTATTCAGAGGACCAAGCTGTGACACCCAGCAATGTACATGAAACATGGTGCCAACAATGCTAAATCTTTCTTTCTTAGGCTTAAAGGTTTTATAGGAGCTTGGCTATTAGAATAACTACACAAAGACACTGAGATAATTTTTTTCTTCACCAGGAGAAAACACACTTCATTAATGAAATTCTAATATAATGAAATAAGAAAACATTTATTTCAATTAAAGTAAAGTATATATTAATTGTGATCTTAATCATCTTTGTTCAACTCTTCAGTCAGTCACAGACAGTAGACAGAAAAGCTATTATTATTTGTGCTTAATACTGTTTCTAAAAGTCCCTCAGTGGCTCTGTAAAACTTTGTTGGCATATGTCAAAACCCGGAAAAAGTAAGAGGTCCAGGTAAAAAAAAAAAGATTTTTGCTGTCAGGTCAATCCACCATGGTAAATATGTCATGATTTTTGTATCGAAATTGAAGTAGTTACATATGTGGCTTTATTATATATTAGTTTAAGGCTGTATAAGGTACAATATGAGGTCATAAACTTAACATAACTGTAGGCCTGAATTGCTGCTCTATCAAATTGGTGGCTGTGGGTTAAAATGGTCACTAACACTGGGGAAAGTTGAGCCAGTGTCTCAATTTACCCCATTCTAACTACATTAACATTATATTAAAATGTAGTTAATTTAACCAAGTGGTATTTTGCTATCAATGTCATTATGCCACAAGACTACAAACTCAAAAAACAGGGGTTCTTGGAGGATCTAAAGAGCAATAATTTTAAAGTAGGTCCAAACACAGAATTCTGCTTTACCAAAAGTTTATTATACAAACAATGTTTCGATCTGAATTGGTCTTTGTCAGATGATCATTATTCATAATGCCATTTAAATAGTATCCCTATAGACAATTGTCACACACTAAGATGGTGCCATCTATATACACTTCATTCAGTATGCAGAAACCGGTGTGGATACACCTATGTTTAATTCATAATTTCTTGCTGACCCAAGAATATGTGAAGACAGACAAATGACACTGAAGAGATATCCTGAGAAAACTGACCAAGAACAACCAAAAACATGTTATGACAGATAGACAAACAGACACATACACAAACATTGTATGAGAAGAAAAATTATCACCATGTTTTGTTGAAGTAAACATCAGTTATTTTGAGACAGAAGGGAGAGACAGATTGTCTGCCCCCTAGTGGGTGGAAAGGCCCTAGTGAAAGGACTGAAAAGGACATAAATGAAGGTTTTAAGTTGTGTAACCTGTCTTAGTTTAAATATATTAAGTTATATTATTTCATAAAATAGTATGACTACATTTTGTTCTGTACTAACGTATGGAGGAGTGCCACATTTAGACCCCATAGGGCACAAATTACCCCATCCCAAAAGACCATTTTTAGGTAAGAATAATAAAAGGTCATACTGTATTAACTGTATTAACCACAGAAAATGTTAATTTCCATGAATGCCTAGCAACCCAAAGTATACATAGCAATTATTTTTTGAAATAAATACTTATTATACTATATATATATATAGTATAATAACTATAGTAGTACAAAATGTAACATTTTGAAATGGTAAAATGAATTTTACCAGGTTCTCCCTACATGAATTCAGAAAAACAAGACTTTTTAATAGGTCCCCCATTTGATTTTTTTTTCCAATTTATTGAACTATTTCAGTGCCTTGAATTTATTCCCTGATGTGGCATCATGATTAAAGATAATTTAAAACTTAATTTTCAAGTCAACAGGATTTTTTTTCTGGCAACAATATTATTGTGTCTCTATTTTAATACTAATCTCACAAGGATACCCATTTAAAAACATGTTCTATTGACAATAACGGTCAGGCATCTTAATGTAAAGTTTTCTATAAATTCTATAGAACCTTGATGAAAATTACTAAATGTACATCTGTAGCATAATTGTAAAACCTCTTTCATAGTTAGATAGATACAATTACAATTATTTTCATAATTTATTAAAATAAATACAATTTAAAAAAAATTTTTTTTTAAATAATGTTGCTATTTGTTATGCATTTACGTTAGTAGCTAGAAATGTCATGGCTATGTGTTAGTAGCATGGTCGCTGCTATATCAATTCTTAAGAATGTTTATATGTTGGCTTGGTAGCTTTAGTTGTCTGTAGCATACATTTGACATGTTGGATGCTGGCAGATATAAGCTGGGGTCCAAAATCAATTTCATGGCTAACACATAAAATACAGAAAGATTAGATTGGGTAGTGTAGGCAGTTTTAGTTGTATTTGGTGTTGAGAGTGGGTGGTTCTGGGCCAGAAATGACTATTGAGCCTTCTGGAGGTGTCGTAGGCCTGATTCAACGAAACATCTGTGATGCAAGGTTCCAACTTGATAACCCCAATGACAAACCCGCACCCACACTCCTACACAGAGGTTTGGACTTTACACAACTCAAACACTTTTGCCCCCAGTGGACATGAATGACGTCATATGCATGCATCATAAACAAAACAGAAAGCAACGCAGAGGATGGACGAGAACAGCAATTTCGAGAAGATGCAAATATGTGAAAATATTATCAGTGACACATCCATTTAGTTGGAATATACATCCTAATTTTTGGGGGCAAATTTTATTTCTATGACGTATTTAAATTTCATCAACACACCTTAAATTCTGCAACAAATGGTACAATTATACGGCTCACAAGCCTGATCTTGAAAAGCTCACGCACAATATTCTCAACAGTTCTTGTCTGGAACAATATAACATTTGATTAATATAATCTAGTTGATCACGTTTCAACATTACCATTGATTGGGTTGATCTGAGCCCAAAGACAGGTATAACAGAAGGCGTGATTCTCTGCCCTCTAGATGAATATGATGGTAAATGTTGCTCCAGCACTATTTTGCTCTTTTTCTGCCAGATTTCTTTGGCATGTAGTGCATTCTTTTCATTTTTGTAATATTATCATTAATATTTTCAATCTTCATGGTCAGCCAGTCAACACAAATTGAAGCATCTCTGCATTTCTTTTCATATGTTCGGCAAATGGCAATGTTGATTTGCCTGACATTTCCAAATAATAGTCTTGTTGATTTTTCCTCTGATAAATTGAATAAATAATCTTCGACTAACTGTTCTTTTCTTCTTTTAGAGATTACTTTTGAAATATGCACCAAACAAGAGTTTAAACCGCTAAATCATTTGGCTTCTATTACCTTTACAGGCGTCTGTGCTGCAATGTTTATTCGCTCAACAACACGTTTCCAAGGAAACGCATTGTGTCCTTGGACAATCAACACAAGCATGAAATCATGGCTCCTTCTGCAGAACAAAATAGTCAGTTTACTTTTCTGATAATATATCAGTGCACGCATCATAAATGTTCATACCAGCGTCATATATTTTTAATAAGTGATATCCTTAATATATGAAATTTATAAAGTTATTGCCACATTTTCTTTCTAAAGATGCAGAGTAAATGGTTACTGTTATAAGGTATTTGGGGGAGAGCTTTTATTGTGGTGTGATGTAGTCTAGAGCTCTGCATAGCAGAGTGCCGCACTCACACACTCTTGACTCTGTAGCATTTATATAGATTAGGTGGCTAGTGAATGGTGCTGCCTGTCTGATGGTACTGTAGATTTATGATGGCGTAGCCTGATGTCCTCTATATTGACTGATTAATTCCTCCTCTCTGGCTGAAGTTCTGCTAATCAGTTGTGAAATCACCTAGTGTAGTGATTGGTTGGAATGAAAACCTGCAGACTGTCAGCCCTCCATGAACCATTGCTGCCACATTCACACCCTATTCCACCATCTGAATCTTACTTCTTGAAATAAACAAATCTGTCTGCCTGTAGAATCTGTGTGTGTGTGTGTGTGTGTGTGTGTGTGTGTGTGTGTGTGTGTGTGTGTGTGTGTGTGTGTGTGTGTGTGTGTGTGTGTCTTGGATGCTGAGTCTGCTGAATGAAAAAGAGCAGAAAAGCCTTTGACTAGGTTTTTAAAAAGGCCTGTCCACATTGACAAAGCATGTGCGCACACACACACACACACACACACACACACGCACACACACACAATGTAATGCATGTTATGGTAAATGTGGGAAGTTGGTAAATGTGTACATTTCCCAAGGTAAATCTGGTAAAGGTAAGCCATATGAACAGATTATTGGCCTCATAAAGTTATTTTACACAATATTCTTTAAAATCACATTTAAATAATTTAATTGAGAGGCATGTGCATGTGTAAATGAGTTGTGTAAGCTATTGCACCCACTATTGGGCTAAAATATGAAATCAATATATTGGCCAATACATCTATGTTGAATACATAGAAGCCAAACCGAAAAGATATTTGGCCACATGGTATTCCTACCCACAACAAAATGTAAGGACAGGACTGAGATAGCAGCCCGCAGGTGTAGGATCTAAATCTCAAGGCCAATTTGACACGGTGATTGATGATGGTATTGCATGGTATTTATCTGTAGGTTCTTTTCATTTTTCAAATACATATTTTCAAATAACTTATCTTCTGTTATATTTTAAATTTAATTTCATGCATTTATTAGGTCTGGTCACCCAGTTTGGTTAGATGTCTCTTTTCAGAGAGAAGCAGTTAACCTGCTTCATACTGTAGTGACTAGCAGCTGTAGTGTGTAGTGCTGTAGTGTACTGTAGTGTGTGTCTAGCAGCTACCAGTCAGATTGTGTATATTTCTAAACAGGTTCATTTGTTCAACTGTGTAGAGAAGTGGACCAGGTAGACATTTAGCTCTGACAGATTCAACTCCCCAGCAGCTCACGAAGGATGGATAAATCCCTCCCCAGAACAATCTCAACTGGTGCATTCTCAACTAACCCAACATTAAGAGATATTTCTGGTCCTCAACCTCAACAGTGAGTTTCAGGCTTACAGTCTCCATGAACACATTGAACAAGTGAGTATTTTAGGCTGCAAAACCATCATCAGCCACTGTTGGAAACTCTTAATGGTCTGCACTGGCTTTGGCTCCTGTGTCTCTGTCCTGTGATCAATTGTTGATAAGCAGTTTTGAGCGCTCGGAGAACAAAGTGACAACAACAAAAGATTTGCGTGTCAGCAAGGTTCTGAGTTTATTCACACTTGCACAGGGGTTATATACAGTTGAACACACAACTTTCATACCTGATTCTTCAGAACAGGATATTGAGCAATCATGCAGGCGAAAATAACTGTTGTGTATTCATTTTGTTTGTCTGTTAAGACTGCATTTGTATTTCTTCTGTTGGAGTGGTATCAGCCAGATTTACTTCCAACCGGTTTGCTTTCATTTATTCTACACAGTATTAAATATTCCAATGTAAATCCAGTGTTTGACAGATTATTTTATAGACATTAGTATTATAAGCTAGTCCTGTCTTGTACTCAGTGGTTGAAGTTCATGAGCAGGTTAAGGCCCTTTATTGATTCTTTGAGTAAATACTGTATTATCAATTTACCCAAACATATGATGAAATTGTTTTACTTTCCTTCTGCTCAGCTTCCAATCATCAGGCATGGACGGGACTAATGACAAGGGAAGTATAAAGTTAAGAAGGAAGGAAACCATTTCTTTCAAAGCTGAGGGAGGAAGCATTCCATGGAATGCAAATTGTCAACTTGGCCATGTAGAGGGTGAGAATCCTATCTGATAAAATATTTTTGACGTCATTCAAGTGAACAAATGATGGCCCCATGGATGATGTCCAAACCTACAGCATAAACTCTCCAAAAGAATATTAGGGAAATGGCCAAAATGACCTATCTTTGTTGAGGCTAACACTGATTGGCTTCTTCTGTGATGTTTGGAAAATTGATGCCAATCAAACCACAGGCATCACTCAAAACATGGCAGTGTTTATTCAACATCACATGCAATTGCATGATATAAACAAAGAATTCTCCATGTTTTTCTTCCTTCTGCAAAATGAAATGAGAGCATGTACAACCTCTGCCTAATCAATCACCAAACAAATGACTGAAATTGCACAGTTTAGGTTTATTTTTAAGATATCCATTCATCTTGACTAGGGTTAATGTCCAATAATTTCACATTTTTTAAGCCTGAGGGAAATCGACAAAGGTTTTCAAATCCCTTTACCAGGAAAGTGGTGGGGCATTCTTCTGAAAATTGACATAGTGACATACTGAATAACTGTATTTTGAGTCTGCAATGGAGGAATAAACTAATCATGGCATGAGAATCAGATAAAGAAAATCTAACAACGAGGACAATGAAAATGAAAATGAGGATTTTGACAGCTGCTAAACAGATGACCACTGTATGTAAAGACATGGTTCTGTGTCAATGGAAATCCAATAAAACAACACTCACATCAGGTAAAAGAACACTCACATCAGGTACCAAAATCAAGTGTACTGTAGATCTTATTTTTAATAGTAACCAACAACAATACTGTATCTTTTCATCCTAAAAACTGGAGAACTGCATCATTTTCTGCACAATGTCTGCCATAATCCTACAAAGTTAAAGTTAGTCCTCAACATATACAATCTATGAATCACACTATCACATGCACTCGCTCATGTATATTGTAATGCCTTTGATTGGGGACAATATAATGACATTCTGATTTTAATCATGAGTGTGCTATTCTTGCTGCAGGAAGGTTAATATTAGCCCACAAATTTGATGTTTATTGAAACTCACTGTCATCAAAGCTATAAGTTAATCAGCATCTTTGGTCATGTTGCCTGTTGCACATACAGTAGAATTCTGCAAAATGACTTCAAAAGAAAGGATAAAAAAGAAAGAGATGTTATTGAGAGAGGCTGCCAGAGAGAATAGAGTACCTACTGTCAGTGTGCGATTAGTCTATTTTGGTTCCCTAGCAATGCCATTCTCCACTGTCAAAATATGAAACTATATTTCCTAACATACTGAATGTTGCTATGTTATTCAGTGGTTTAATAAAATCAAGCTATTGGAGAGCTCATGGAATTTTGACACGTGGCTTGAGGAGGTCAGATTGAAATACAATGAAATATGCTAAAATACATAATAAATAATAAATGGCCAAAAGAATGCACTGTTTCTACTGTTCCCTCAATAGAAATGAAGTATGGTATGTGCCCAAAGGAATACAATAAGCTGGAATGATTTGGAAACATATGTCATATTGAACATCTCATGCGTGACAACTTTAAATATATATAAAAAGGGTTAATACAATCTGAGAGATTCTACTGTATACTAATTTACCTCAATGACTTGAATGTGCAAGCATTAAATCAATACTAAACTGAGACATTTAACACAGGCTCATTTTACTACAATGTACAAGAATGTCCCTGTTAAAAGCCTAACAATGCATCTTCGGGTGAAAGAAGTATAACAGTTTAGGTCAGTATCTGCCCAACTTGTTATCACACTTAGCATGGCTGCTTGGAGGCTACACATAGCTAAGATGTTGAGTCCTTTGATTAGCAAGAATCTGAGGAATTTTTCCACTAGGGTTACAGCTGCCAGATGTGAAATAAAAGAGGTGATTCTGGATCAACTCCATTTTTTATGCGATTTGAAATCCCATTGAGCTGGCCTTTAAGAATGGATGGTAATGGTAAATGGACTGCATTTATATAGCACTTTTATCCAAAGCGCTTTACAGTATATGCCTCTCATTCATCCATTCACACACCGATGGCAGTGAGCTACCATGCAAGGTGCGAGCCTGACCATCGGGAGCAATTTGGGGTTCAGTGTCTTGCCCAAGGACACTTCGACATGTGGACTGGAGGAGCCAGGGATCGAACCTATGATCTTCTGATTGGAGGCAAACCCCCACGCTACCTCCTGAGCCACAGCCACCTGCCACAGCTGCAAGATTACATAAGAAACATAAAAAACTCCTTCTCCTTCCCAATGTTGAGTTACACCTCCTTCTGCACAATGTCCATGGTTGTCAAGAGGACTAAAAACACCCTCTCTAACCCTCTCCTCGCCTTCATCTCCATTTGCCCTTTATGACTGAAGTCGATTTAATAGGTGAAATCTAAGGAACAGCTTTCACCTGGATTGAAATAGGCTGACCAGGTGGTCCCCATTTCATAGAAAGAGCAGTTCGCCCTAATGTTTTGTATACTCAGTGTCACAATATGACAGAGGAATTCACACTGTATTAAGTTACCCGTTGGGTGATATTAGTGAGCCCAAACCACGGTCAATTGTGTTTTAAGATATTTTTGTGGAAAATCCCCACCCACTCTAATCTTCTTCTACCTGCCTTTCTGCTTCCTGGATGGGCAGAGCCTCAGAATCAATATATGCAGCCAGCTCACCTATGGCAAACCCTTTGAGAACAAAGGGTGGCTGGCCTCATGTGGATGCATCATCCCTCCAACAGTTTTATCTGTGTATATGATATGCAAGTTTCCTTTGGTTTAAAATGCATTTATAGCAGCTTTAGTATATGATTTATTTGCTGTACTGATTAAGTTTCAGTAGTGGTCAAGTTATTTCTTCATTCCTAGATCTACACAGTAATTGTGTTCAGACATAAATTACCTTTGTTGGATTATTAATTCTTGAAATTAGGAATTATGATGTCTAAATGAATATCATGTGTTATCCTTTTTCTTTTGTTGTCAGATTAACCAGTATAAAACTATTCCATAATAAAAGATTGGACTGGAACTCGCCTTTGCGCATTTGTCCTAACAGACAAGCCATTGAGTTGGTGATAATCCTGGACCCAGACTATCCTTAGGAGATATCAGTATTCCTTTAAGCTAAATATTCTTCATTGCAGTTTAATTTTTTTTGTAGTAACCAGTGTTGCTAGATTTTCTAAATCAGGCAAAGAAAGTGTATTATTACTACTTATTTGTTGGTATTCTTGTAGACCTGCAAAATCCACTGGGCTTTCTAGTATTAAAGTTCACACTGTCATTACATACATTTTAATCTTCAGGTGAGTTATTTCTAAACTCTGGTTACTCAACTCACTTGGGGTTTCCTGATTCTCATTAGCAGAGTAAGAGGGGAATGGTTTTGCAAGATTCTGATGTATGTATTCTTTTATTACTTTACAACATAATCCGTAAAAGGGTCAGGTTTTGGGGTTGCTTTAGAGTATTGGTGGCTGATTGCAATAAGAACTGACTTCTAACTCTGTTAAGCAACTAGCAATAATTGAATGCATCACAGGACTGAGTGCTAGTTTGTTTGTCAGTGTCCTTCCTGAGCAATTTAAAATTTCCGTTTGTTTTTCAAACGATATCACAAAATCTGGTCATCTAACGATGCTTCCTTAATGAGTGCCTTGGGAGGTTTCCACAAACTCAGTAAATATGAGAGATTTTCAGAACAAGTTTGTGCAATAGCCACAGGAGCACAGGCGCAGTTTTGTGAAGAGCAGGGGGATCTCCCTGCAACACAGGCAGTGAATGCCACTTACGCATGGTGTGGGCAATTGTAGGAAAAACAAATTTATTGGAGAATGTTTGGCTGGCAGAATGCCAGATTGTTCCAGTCTGTTTTATTAAATGAAATACCAGTCCCACCAGGATTTCGTGGAGTTTTTTTCTTTTTTCCCAAAATGATTGAATTTGCAGCGGCTTTTATCAAAAATTGTGATACAATTTGCAATATTTTTCGTGTTATCTTGTGGTAAAACAGCAGGAATTGATGAAAATTTCGAGCCCCCCCATCCTCCCCAAAACACTGTAAATTGCCCACTCTGTTTTTAAGTTGTTTTTTTAAAGTAGTAGAGTAATCATCACACATTAATACCTCCTGGGGCCGCCAGCTGAAAACTAGTTTTACTACACATGATCTCTGTCTAGTGCCTTTCTTTGTCTTTCATTCCTTTTTAATCCTAGTTTTCTTTACATTATTTTTGTTTGTTTGTTTTCCCTTTAGGCTGCAATGCAGCATATCTACAGTTTGCATCTGTAAAAAGATATATTTTTTAATACCTGCCCAATCCCTTCAACGTTTTGTTTAATAATATACTGTGGCATGTAGTTATTTGGTCAGTTCCAGGTTTATTGCACCTGCCAGTAGGTGGCGGAGTGAGCGGTTTGTAGTTCATTTTACTGGAAGACATAGAAGAAGGCGAGTGGGAGTGGTTGGTCTGTGCCGATAGTGGGGGAATGGTGTGTGTCCGGTGCTACCTTATAGCCAACTTGCATGCTTTACAAAATATTGCTGCAAAGTAATAAAATTAGCGTTTTCTAGGGTGTTGCTAGGGTGTCCTGGGCCATTGCTAGGGTGTTGCTAGGATGTCCTGGGCCATTGCTAGGGTGTCCTGGGCCATTGCTAGGGTGTTGCTAGGGTGTCCTGGGCCATTGCTAGGCCGTTGCTAGCGTGTTGCTAGGGTGTCCAGGGCCATTGCTGGGGTGTCCTGGGTCGTTGGTTGGGTGTCCTGGGCCATTGCTAGGGTGTCCTAGGCCATTGCTAAGGTGTTGCTAGGGTGTCCTAGGTGGATCCTATGTTGTTTACAAGTCGTTGCTAGGGTCTAATATGTCATTGCTAACGTGTAGTAGCTGGATCCAAAATGGCCGCCTGGATCTAAAATGGCGGCATTGTAGTCGCACTAGTAGTATTACTTGAAAGTTGTATGAAGTTGAATGCAGTTGAATTACAAATACATTGATGATGATGTCTATGTGAGTGCTAAGGTGTTCTAGCTGGATCCAAAATGGCCGCCTCGATCCAAAATGGCAGCAAATGTAGTAGTACTATTAGTAGTACTTGAAAGTTGAATGAAGTTGAATGCAATTGCATTGCAAATACATTGAAGTCTATGAGAGTACAAAATACATTGAAGTCTATGGAGAGTTCAAAACACATTGAAATCTATGGCCATTTTTTGCTGATTCAGCAGCTGTACAAAGTACTTCATAATTCCTAAAGTACTACTAGTATCTCTTAGAAAAGACATAGCAGCATTATACACATAATTTGCTGTTACACAGCAATCCCACTAATAATAATAAACACGTCAGATTACAATAGTAATAATAACTGAGGGAAAGAAAGACGCCAACCCTTTTACGGAGAACACACGTTCAAGCCAATAAACTACCCTACTACCGGCACAGCAAACAATAAGTAAAAACATCCCACCCCAGTTGACCCAAGGGATGACGAATAAGCTTGAAGTGACATTGTGGCTGCTCCTCGTCACAGCCTGGAATTTGCTTCCCAGCAATGCGAGGGATAGAGGCCTTGGCTGTAGTCTGGCCACCAGCAGGACCATGAATGGGCTCCAGCCTTGATCCAGTCCAGGAACTGGAGGGGACACACAACAGCATATCAGCACCAAGACCAACACAAGCTCAGCCCACTCACTCAGAATGTGTCAGTTCAGGAAGGACCCTCCTTTTACACAGCCTTAGGAGCATGGATTCCCTGTCTGGTGTCTTCACCCATCTCACTTCCCCGTGGACCCTTTATCCAGCCTGGCAGCCAATCAGCAGTTGCAGCAATCAAGTGGTTCCGATGAAACGTTCGCACTGGTTCCTGCTTCCCGGGTTTACATCAAAAGAGGAGGGGAGATAGTTTGACTTTTTGAGTTTGAGTTCCTCAGTTGGAGTTTCTACGTTGAGGAGGACCAACACCCAGACATAGGGTAACCAATGGGTAACCAAGCATATCCCCCCAACAAAACAAAGTATAGGGTGAGCTAGGGGTGGGCGTTAATCGTGTTTATAATCGTAATCGCGATTAAATTATGTAATCGTGGCAAATTTTCAAAATGAAAATTGCTAGGCACTGCTACCGTGTATCTAGAAAGAAAATGTGTCATTACAAGGACATATGGATTCAGGTCCCCTGGGCACGGGCACCCCGGAGACAGGCAGTCAAAGGCAACCACTTCCCATGGGTAACTAGTGGTAATACTATCCAAGCGGAACTACAAGGAAAAACTAGAGTCCTACTACAAAGGCTCTGACCCCAGCCCTCTGCCTCGCTACCAGACGAGCTCAACACCTTGCAAAAACCAAAGCAACGGCTTCACACCTGAAGACAAGGACAGCTGCTCACTAATGCTGTCCATAGCAGACGTGAGCAGATCCTTTAAGAAGGTCAACCCCCGCAAGGCTCCAGGACCAGATGGCATCCCAGGCCGCGTCCTCCGAGCATGTGCCGACCAGCTAGCTGAGGTGTTCGCTGACATCACATCTTCAACCTCTCCCTTAACGTGTCTGAAGTCCGGTGTGTGTGTGTGTGTGTGTGTGTGTGTGTATAAAAAAAAAGACTGATGTATATATATTAAAGTTTGATAAATATTTCCTGTTTGGCCCCCCATGTACTTATGACATTATTTAATTACCAAATCCACAAATGAAAGGCCTGCATACACATCAAAATACAATTAATCTCCACAAACAATAAATTCCAAAAAAGTCCGGACTCTGAAGGACTGGAGAAGAGCACATGTGGGATTTGAGGGCCTGAAAGACAACCTCACATTCCTGTGTCCACGTCACCGGGTTGCTGGCCAGCTTTCCAGTGAGACTGGTCAGAGGCGCTGCCAGAATGGAGAATTGAGGGATGAACCTTCGATCCCACCCTACCAGCTCAAGGAAGGACTTCACCTGGGTCTTTGTGCAGGGTCGAGGACTGTTTAGAATGGCCTCTATCTTGTCCACCTGAGGCCGAACCTCCCCTCGTCCTAGTTGATAGCCCAGGTACTTGATAGCCCAGGTCTCCCGTTTTGCCCACTCACATTTCTGCAGATTTAGCAGACACTTTTATCTACTAGAGAACTACTAGTCACCAGAAATCGTAAGCGCATAACCAGTGCTAAGGTAAAAGTGCAATAAGTTAGCCATCTACTTTTTATTTAAACAAATGAGACAAATAAGTGAGGCAAATAAACAAGAGCTAAGACAAGTGAAGACAAATAAGCAAGTGTTAAGAGGAGTGGTCAGGGGAGTGTTTCTTGAAGAGGTGGGTTTTCATCTTGCGGGAAAAGATGGGCAGCGATTCCATGACCACGTAAATCAGCTGCAGCGGCCTCTGAGCGAAAGGGCAACCAGTCGCCTCAAGGCAGCAGAGCCAAGTGGTTGGGCGGGGGTGTAAGGCTGGACCATAGCGTGGAGGTAAGGAGCTGTTCCTTTCACTGCCCTCTATAGGCAGTCACCAGGGTCTTGAACTGGATGCAAGCTGCTACAGGTGTAGAGAACAGAGAAGGGTAGTTGTGTGGGAGAACTTGGGGCAGTTGAACACCAGACGAGCAGCTTTCTGAGCTGGTCAAGGACCTCATTTGGGGAGAGGGGAGAAAAATGGGGTAGGGTGGCAGGTGGGGAGGTAAAGGATGGAGAGGGTGGTAGAGAGGGAGGGGTGGAAGGTGGACAGGTGTGGTTAGTGCGTGGAGCACCAGCCGGGGGGTGAGGGAAGGAGGATCGGATAACCTGTTAACCTTCTTGTCAAAGAAGTTGTTGAAATCATCAGGGAGGAGGGAGGAGGTGGAAGGAGGGGGTTGGAGGAGGGAAGAGAAAGTTTCAAAGCATTTTTTAGGGTTGGAGGGAGAAGTTTGAATTTTAGTGTAGAAGAAAGCAGCTTTAGCAACAGATAGAGGAAGGAAGTGGAGGAGGAAAAAATGGAAAGGAGAGATTGGAAGTTAAGGAGGTCCTCCAGGAGTTTGCCTTTTCTCCATTTGCGGTCAGCCTCTCTCAGGCTCCGTCTCTTAGTCTTGAGTCACTGACCAAAAATCAAGGGGCAGGTGGAGTTGGGTGTGCAGGCCTGGAGGTGAGGGGACAGAGAGATTGTCCAAAGAAGAGTCCAAGCATGTTAAACAACTATTAATGAGTGCCTACCTGGTAATACATCAAACAAGGTGAACCTATCAAAAGGTATCACTTTGTCATTACAGGTGACTGTTGCAGATGACTGGAGGCTTTAGTAAAAGATTAGATTTACATAAAACAGTTTAACACCATGTATTGTTGGAAGGCTGGCCTACCATTTTAATACAGTGCCTATATGACACCTGCTTGGTCTCCCTAGACTGCTTCAGCTTTTGACATGGAAAATTGCCTATGAAGCACTCAGAACTCTTTGAAATAACTAACAAAACATTGATAGGTTGAAGTATAAAAATATATTGTATGCAGATATTTTTGGAGAGAGGAAGACACAGGTCAAAATCTCTCTATGCCCTCTCTCACTGAAAGTCAGCTCACTACAGTCTTTTTGGAGAGAGAAGTCTTGCATGATTGGTTATCCATGCTAAGACCATATGGTTCATCCTATAGACTATTTTCATGCACTACTAGTCAAGGTCACATTTCTAACTTCCTTAAAAGGCCTGACTAGCTGGTTATGCTAAACTTAGGAACATGTTCACAGTGATATGTTAAATGATAAATTCTAGCACTCTTCGCTAAAATTTACTTTCAAATTCCCCGCTTTTTATCATTTAACATGCTGTCTATTTAGTTACATTAATATACCACATTCAACTCAACTGAATGATACTAAGTAAAAATGACATTGTACACTTAAACTAACAATTCATATGCTGATATGTGCACTAGGCAAAACCTCAGGATATCTATAAAGAGGAAAAATCCCAAGTGCATAATATACTCATACGTCATATAGTCCCTTAAAACGTACACGGTAGTTGTTTAATTTCACACTTGATGTAACCCTTAATCTTCAAAGAAAAAGGAAACAAAACACACAATAATGCAAGTGTTAACAGCATAATAATTTCTTCTTCTCTCCTTCACCTTTAGTTTAAGCATTATTATGGCTTACCATGTAGATCATCATTCCATACCATGTATTTTCCTTCACTTCTAGTGGTTGTAAATTGTCATCTAATTCCTTTACAGCATTAGTTTCTGTTGTTTCTATCACAATTCTCTTCAGTCTTTTATAAGTTTCTTTTAGTGAGTCCACTGAATCTGTAATGTGTTCTTTCAAGGTAGCGTTTGATGTCAATAAACCTCCAATAGGTACTAGTTTCTCCTTCCCTCAGGGGTGATGGAAGGGCTGCTTTTACCTGTTGCTGTGACCTGTTGTAGAAACTTCAATGCATTTAGGGAACATGTCAACTATGATCAGACAGCACTTTTTGTCTTCACATGGGCTTAACCTAATGAAATCCATCATTAAATGCATCTGGTGTTGGGTGGCCAGACTGCTCCGTCTGATTCCCTCTACCAACATTGTTTTTTGCACAATTTATGCATATTTTAAACCTTGTGTATACCACTGTCTGTTCATAGCTTCCACCCCCCATGACCCTTCCATGTGTCAACACTGCAGAAAAAAAACATTTGGGGAGACATGGGTTCCCATTTGAACCATACATGTTAACCACTCACGCATCACTATTTAATCATAGTGAAGGTTTTTTGAAAACTATAGATTACATCCTAACACAATGTAGTTAAAAAAAAAAGCTCTAAATAAAACGTCACCCAAATTCACACTTTTATTATCCTTTTTTGGATAAAAACTCAAAAATGTGTATGGTACTGTTACGTCCCCGGTAACTGCAGGGGATGAGGGGAGTAACAGTGGATGTTTGGGATTAAGGAAGAACGGGAAAACTGATAGATCGTCAAAATTAAAAGGGTTTTCTCAGTCTAAATCTCTCACAGGTATTTGGCCAAGCTGCCACACGCAGCTCCGGACAGACCTGACCATGCCCAACCTGTTTCCCCAGGTAGGTAACAGTGGCCTTACCAAACTCACACTTAGCCAGGTTAAGGGTCAACGACGGCTCAGCAAGCCGTTTAAACACCACTGCCAGACTGGAAAGATGATCTTTCCAGACATTTGAATACACCACCACATCATCAAGATACACCTTGCAATAAGGCACATCCCCTAACACCAACTGCATTAGGCGCTGAAAAGTAGCAGGCGCATTTCTCATGCCGAAAGCCATCACAGTATATTGCAAGAAGTGGTCAGGGGTCACGAAGGTCACGAGATGTCAGAAGCTCTGGGAGTCAAAGTGACCTGCCAGTATCCTTTCAATAGATCTAGCTTGGTGATAACTGTAGCTGGGCCGATGCTGTCAATACAGTCTTCAACACGGGGTAAGGGAAAGGAGTCCGGTACAGTAACTGCATTGACTTTTCGGAAATCTGTGCAGAAACGGGGGTACCATCAGCCTTTGGAGCTAACAAACACGGGGAGCTCCAGGGACTGTGGCTAAGCTTAGCTAAACCATTCTCTAGCAAGTACTCAGCCTCCCTTCTCATTATCTCCCTCTTTCCAACAGGACAACGATAAGCGTGCCGTTTAATGGGCATGGCAGACCCAACATCAATGTCATACTGGAGAACATTGGTACAAGATGGCACATCACCAAACAGAGTAGGATAGGAATGGAGTAACTGGACCACATCATCCCGCTGACACTCTGACAGATAAACCAGAGTTGACTCAATAGTAGACAGAAACTCAGAGTTAGACAACCTGCCACACTGCTGACCATCAGAAAACACTGCCAAACCATCATCTGGTACAGTCTCCTCGCAAACTAGAGAGACAGATTGCTCACCAGGGGCAGTGATCCCAGAAGTGGTTCCCTGCCTCTTCGGAACAGCTTCCCTGGAATGATAGGATTTCAACATGTTGATACGACACAAACGTTTCTTCCTTCTCCGCTCAGGCGTGTAGATGACATAATCAGTATCGGAGACCGTGCTTTCCACAACACATGGCCCCGAGAAGCGGGCAGTGAGAGCAGAGCCAGGCACCGGCAGCAAAACCAAAACCTGATCCCCAGGCTGAAATTGACGCACAACTGCTTTCTTGTCGAACCACTTCTTCATACTGCTCTGAGAGGAAGAGAGAGCCTCTTTCGCCAATGTGGAGGCACACTGCAATCGTTCCCTACACCGAGATACAAAATCTGTCACATTAAGTTCACTAGGCGGACCAGACAGGAACCACTCCTTCAGCACTTTCATAGGGCCACGCACGTTATGACCAAACACTAGTTCAGCCGGGCTGAACCTAAGGGATTCCTGTTTAGCATCACGGATGGCAAAAAGTACAAAGGGAACCCCTTCATCCCAGTTTTTACCTGTATCATGACAGTACTTTCTCAACATTGACTTCAGAGTTTGATGCCAACGTTCAAGTGCACCTTGAGATTCTGGGTAGTACGCGCTGGACACAGAGTGGGAGACACCTAGAGACTGCAAAGTCTGGTTAAAGGTTTTAGAGAGGAAATTACTTCCCTGGTCTGTCTGCACAACTTTGGGAAGCCCAAAGGTGGTAAAGAACTTTGTCAGAGCTCTAGTGATAGCTGGGGCAGTAATTTTCCTGAGAGGAATTGCCTCAGGGAACCGGGTAGAAACGCATATCACAGTCAAGAGGAACTGGTTCCCAGACTTTGTTCGGGGCAACGGACCTACATAGTCTACCAGAACACGCTCAAAAGGTTCACCACAGGCAGGAATAGGACACAGAGGGGCTGGAGGCACTACCTTGTTTGGTCAACCTGACAGGTGCGGCAGGTTTTACAGAAGCGCACTACATCAGCTTTCATCCCTGGCCAGAAGAAGTGTTTCAGGATACGGTCATAGGTTTTAGTGACACCCAGATGACCGGACCACAGATGTTCATGTGCTAAAGCCAGTACATGCTGCCGGCAGCCGATGGGAAGAACTATCTGAAAAACAGTACCCCAGCCTTCACCTGCATCACCTGGCTGCGAAACCCACTTACACATCAACATGCCATCATCAATAAGAAAGGCCTGATTTTCGCCACACTTGGTGTCAGCAGTAGCGGCGGAAAAACACTTGGTCAACGATGGATCACTTTGTTGTGCACTGATAAGTGCCTCATGAGTCAGTGGCATGGACACACTAGCAGCAACAGGCTCAACCACACCCTCAGGTTCCTGAGAGACGCGGTTCTCTGACTCACCCACAGGGGATACCCCATCACCAGACAGGGCAGGAGCAAACAGTGTATCTGACAACTCAACCTCCTGGACCTGCTTTCTGGCCTGTGCTCCGGTCAGAACGCTAGCAGTGAACACCCCTGGATGGCGTCGGGCTAAATCATGCTTAGACACCGGAATGGGAACATCAACAACCTCAAGTGTGGGGTACACTTTACCCCCAGCTTTGTCATTCCCCATGATGAAATCAACACCATCGATCGGGAAACAGGAGCTAACAGCTACTGGGGAAAAAAATACCTCTGACTATTGTGCTAACATCACAGGCAGACTCCTCACCCAAAGGCAACACACTGGACAGGTTGAAGGACTGAGAGCCCCCAGTGTCACGCAACACTAACTGGACGCTGATCTTCCGGTTTCCCTGAGAGAGACACATAACCAACAAAAATGAATGCCTTGAAACAGTCATCAGGCACTTTCTGAACAGCAGACTGATCCCCAGCAAACTCAGTTTTTATCAGCCCTACCCCTTTGGGCTGCTTTTGGGCTGCTGCTTGCTGCTGTCGTTTCAATGTTAAGCATTCAGCCACAAGGTGGCCAGGCTTGTGACAGAAAAAAACACTGCTTTTCTGGCTTGACACCTAACCAGGGGGCTGAAACGCGTGGGGCATGCTTGTCATTGGCCCTCTCAGAAAACTTGCGAGGAGAAGAATCACGTTTGGCAAACACTGCTTTGTGTGTGAGTGTAAACTCGTCAGCTAAGGAAGCGGCTTGCTGTAGAGTGGTTACTTTCTGCTCATTGAGGTAAACCACAGTACGCTCTGGAACACAGGCTTTAAACTCTTCCAACAGCATGAGTTCACGCACGGACGCTAAATCATCAGCCTTACAGGCAGCACACCACCGGTCAAACAGGACCCCTTCTCTCTAGCAAAATCAGAGTATGTCTGACCTGACATTTTTCTGAGGTTATGGAACCGCTGCCGGTAAGCTTCCGGCACCAGCTCGTACACACGCAGTATCGCACTTTTTACTTTCTCATAAATCAGGCTGTCTTCTACAGAGAGAGAAGCACACGCCTCCTGAGCCTTACCAGTTAGCTTACATTGCAGCAGAATAGCCCACACATCGGGTGGCCAGTGTAAGGCATTAGCTATCCGCTCAAATGCACTGAAATACGATTCTACCTCAGACTCACGGAAAGTGGGAACCAGAGAAATATGCTTACTGACGTCGAAGTTGGGAGCGGAGTCTGCAGAAGACCGTGCACTAACAGCAGCACGATCTGTGGCCTCACCCCCCTGCAGCTCCAACTGACGCAGCCTAATAGCAGTTTCTGCCTCCAGCTCCAACTTCTTCAACTTCAACCGAAACTCACGCTCCTCTTTCTTTTCTTGAGCCTCTATCTGGAGATGAGCTAACCGCAGCTTCAACCGAGCATCTACCCTAGAGCCAGGGGAAGACTCGAGAGAGTGGGTCAAAACGCGGTAGTGTATAGGGCTTCCCTTGCACCTCACCATCACTGCCGATACCCTTTTCACTGGGGATGGGAGTACTAGGCTGCACTTCAGTCACCTCTCTCCCCTGGGAAACAGAGCGGCCGGCATCCGGGGGCTCCGCCGCAACCGAAGTGCCAGACGACCCCTCCCCTGGGTCCTCAGCACCCACTGGAGACAGGATAACACCTTTATTGGCCAACCCTTTTAACAGGGCAGCCTTCAACTCCCTCTTACGGAGCGCGGTGGAAACAGGAATGCCATAATGCTTGGCAATAGCATACATGTCATCCTTTATACATGTCTCTAGCGAACTCAAAGTGGGGTTAGTCACAAACTCATCCAAGTTAAATGCAGCCATACTCACCACGACGCCGATACAGCACACAATCACGAACACCACTGTGCTCACCGGCTAGCCGCACTAGGCTACAAAACACTACAGCCAACCGGTTAACTCGTCAGCTAACAGCTAACACGATAGCCCAATGCTAACGGTGCAGCCACTGCTAGGTTAAGAAAACAAGCAGCATAGCATACAACACACTCACCCGTTTATCTGCGAATCACTCCTACCAGTGCCGAACAAGACGAATCCGATGCCCACACACACACAGGTTAATACCAAGCCCAACCTTACTGAAAACAAACTCCCCCAGATCCTACCTAACCAAAACTTTACCTGACTTACCTGTCTTCTGGAGCGTGCCGGGCTCGAGGCGACTTGAAAGGCCACACATCAGCGGCCGAAGCCCTGAAATGCCTACCCCCGCCAGGGAACTTAATCCCCACCCAGGATTTACTCCGAAAACAAACAAAAAAGACAGAACATATGAGTGCCCGCAGGAAGGACTGCTTCAGCCCAGCTGGACACTCACCTCACTTATCTACTCCGAGGAAGTCGTTTACACACATAGGCAAGGCTGGACAATGGATAACCAGACACCAAACTCACCCTGATCAACACCGGAGGCTATTCACTACAACCTGTAGTTGTAAAACAACTTATCAATCTTCCGTTCTCCTTCAGATCCCGGACAAGCCCCCAAATATGTTACGTCCCCGGTAACTGCAGGGGATGAGGGGAGTAACAGTGGATGTTTGGGATTAAGGAAGAACGGGAAAACTGATAGATCGTCAAAATTAAAAGGGTTTTTATTTACCGAACACAAAACCACCAAAAGGATTTCAATAAACTCCAACATAAAGCGAGCTCCTTCGCACTGAGGAGCCGGTTTGCCGGTCTGCCGATCGTAGTCTAAATCTCTCACAGGTATTTGGCAAACCTGCCACACGCAGCTCCACACACTGCCAAAATGGCCCACTGGCCCCGACTGCAGCTCTCCTCAGGTATTTATCCCAGCAAGCTCATCATTGGACACAGGTGCCATCAATGAGCAGGAAGGAAGAGGGCAGAACCTGAAAAGAGGCAGAACAGAACACACACCCACACACAGGCCACAGGGCCGTAACACCCCCCCCCCCCCCCCCCCCCCCCTAAAAACAAACCCCTCCCGGCTTGTCCGTAACAGGTACACATGGTGTGAAGGATACGTACCGGTACGCACATTCTCGCCGCCCATGGATTTTTATACATTCGGAACCCGCGTGGAAAGTGATATAAGTACACGTGCGTACGCATGGTTTATACATTTGGCCCCAGGACCTCCCCTTTGGTAGCCTCTGCCTTGGCCTGCCTGCTGGCAATCACTGGCTGTCATATTCTGGCGGTGAGCCATGAGGTCTGGGCAGGCTGCTGCACTCTGGCTAGTAGGGGTCAAAATGTCAGAGAAAAAGGTTTCCATTTTTTCTCGCTGTACCTTGTCCTGGAGGAGACTGGTGACCCTATGGTAGGGGTTCCAGATCTGTCTGGGAGGGGTAGATGGCAGGGATGGCAGGAATCGTTCATTGTGGTTCACAGGGCGGTAGTTCATAGGGCAGTGGTCTAGACGTGGTCTTGCGGTGCTGGTTGCGGTGGAGGTCCTGGGGGTGCATAGGGCTGGATCAGTCTGGTGGGACAGTCCAGGTCAGGATCCATTTTCCAGGATGAGACTTGAGCACATTGATTAGTTATTTTCCTTTCCTGACTTTTATTTGTTGAGTTTTGTTTTTCCAAAATCCTTTAAACTATCATTTTCAGGGAAACCCAGTTCACACCGTAACTTCAATTTTACACATGTCCAGTCCTGTTCCCCTTTGTGACCACTCACTATCTGCTCGCATCCTGAGCACTCTACAGGTTATGCCTCTTCTTTTGTCTTTTTACTACACTTACCTCCCATATTTGAGCTCTAGTTACTAGGTCTTCTGTTATAATACAGAAGAACACTCCTCGGGCCCTTTCAGAGTGTCTTGTGAATTTCAACAATTATAATCACTTTTTTAAATGATTATAATTATTATTATTATTATATTCCTGTTACAATTAAGTATAACTTTATATCAATATATCTAATTATACAATGTATAATCAATTCTTAAAATTATATTTATATATATTCCTATGACAATAACAAACAGCTTTTCTCTCCATCACACACACAAAGGTCAGTTCTCAAATAGACAAGAAGAGAGGGAGGGGTCCACACACACACACACACACACACACACACACACACACACACACACACACACACACACGGGAAACCCAGCGTTCATTCATTCATTCCCTCCAAACCAAGAGTTATTAACGAGGACTTGCTGCCTCACCTTTTGTACAAAGGTAACAGTGTCTTTTTCCTTTTTTTGAAAAAGTATTTTCTTCGAGGAAGAGGACAGTTGTTTACACGATCCTCTTCTTGCAACGAGTGAATCCTCTTGCTTTCATATACCACCTTTGTCAGAGTTCAGAGTTGTTGTTACAAAAAGGTCTATATCTGGTTAAAAACAGTCTATTTCTGTAGCGATCCTTTCGGTAATGTTGTCAGACACTTGTCAGACACACAAATAACAATCTGAGCCTGTCAGTGGCAAAATCAAGTACTTTTAGTGGACGTACTTTGAACGCCTGTACATGCCCTTGATTACATTGGAGCCTTGAGCCGCCGCTTCACGACTGCCGGCTGAGCCGATCTACTGGAGCAACTCCGAAACTTTTGGGATCTACTTAAAGGTATGATAAGCTATTTTGTGGATATAGAGGCCAGGTTGAAAAATCCCGGAATTACCCTTTAAGAGAACATGGAGTTTCACAGCATGGACCTATTGGACTTTTAAACTGTAAGATTAATTGTCAGTTGTGTGACTTCAATGATCCAGTGACTATAAAACAGTACTTGGGTCATCTTGGGAAACATCTTAAGAACAAAGAGACTGTTACCTGCCCTTTTAATCATTGTTCCTTCAAATCAAGTGTTTACTCTACCTTTACGTCGCACAAAAGTCGATTTCCAACACCACACTACAAGACTTGAAATCTGAGCTTGTTATTCAAACAAATGTGAGTGAGGAACACATGGCTGATCAAGTGCAGTCAGATGTCAGTGATGCTGAATTTTCTGGGGATGAGAATGTAACCGAGCAGGAGATTAACACTGATAAAGTTCAGGCAAGACTTGCATCTTTACTTCTGCGATTGCAAACAGTTTTGCATGTCTCAAAGACAGCAATTCAGCAAATAGTTACAGAGTTTAGTGATATTGGTGTGTTAGTGAGTGAGCTAAACAAAAATACTCTTGATAAAGCATTGAGGGAGCATGGTTGTACCATTGATGAAAACTCTCTAAATTTAGTTAAAGATACCTTGTGCCAGACCAAGTCTGGCACAAGGTATCTTTCAGTGCCAGTCTTTCAGAAGGTGGGTCTTTGGGAACTGACAAAAGAAGGTTATCATTTTTCAAAGAAAACGTCTGTGTAATTAACCCAGTTGAATTCGTTTTAGATTTGTCATCAAAACGAACATTTGCTTATGTGCCAATCTTAAGTGTTCTTCAAGTATTGTTGAATAGGGGTGATGTAATTGACAGAGTCTTAGAAGAAACCCAAAAATCACAATCTGGCCAGTATAAATCCTTTTTGGATGCATCATACTGTAAAGAAAATCCACTTCTTTCTGGTGAAAATGTAAGTATTTCTCTGGGCTTGTATATTGATGACTTTGAGGTCTGTAACCCTTTAGGCACCTCAAAAAAGAAACATAAATTGTGTGCGATCTATTGGGTAATTGCCAATTTACCTGTAAGAGACAGATCGTCATTGTCTACTATATATCTTGCTACCCTATGCAAGAGTCAAGATGTTAAATCATTTAGTTATGGGCCAATTGTTCAACCACTTCTGAGAGACCTACAGTTGCTTGGAAATCAAGGAATTTACATCAACAGGTTAGGAGCCAGTGTTAGAGGCACAGTACTGTACATTTCATCAGATAATTTGGGGGCACATTCTTTTGCTGGCTCTCAGGAGTCATTTAATGTGAACAAGTTCTGCAGATTTTGCCTTGCAAGTCGAAAACTTGTTGTGTAAGAAGTGGGGCATTTGTATTGAAAACAAGAGAGTCACATAACCTGAACCACTCTAAGCTTAAGGAGAATGAGAATTTGAAAAGTGTGGATGGGGTAAAAAGTTACTGTGTTCTAAATGAACTACAATACTTTCATTGTATAACAGGGTTTCCACCTGACTTCTTACATGATCTTTTGGAAGGCATTGTATCTTTTGAGCTGTGTTTGTGTTTGAAAAAATTCATTGACAAGAACTATTTCGCAGTAGATCATTTAAATACCGCCATACAGCACTTCCCTTATAAGTACTCCGATAAAACCAACTGTCCTCAGAAAATTCCAGTAAATTTTCATTTGAAAGGAACAATAGGAGGGAATGGCCACGAGAATTGGACTCTGTTAAGGTTGTTGCCATTACTTATTGGTGATGTTGTACCTGAAAATGATGATGCTTGGTATGTGATTCTGGAACTGAAAGACATTGTTGAAATTTTGTCATCGTCCACTTTCACAGATGAAATCCTGTTACCTGGAAGCAAAGATCTTTGAACATAGGAAACTTTTAAAAGAAGTGTTTCCTGATGTGATGAGACCCAAACATCATTTCCTTGAGCATTATCCCCATCTGATTCGTTGCTATGGACCTGTGGTTGACTTCTGGACAATACGCTTTGAAGCTAAACATAGCTTCTTCAAGAAAGCTGTTCGTGATCTAAATAACTTTACGAAAATTGTGTTGTCTCTGGCCAACAGACACCAGCTTATGTTGGCATACAATTTTGACATGCCATGCCTATTGTGGTAGAATTTATGTCTATATGTCTTGTCTTATGTCTGAGTATGAGGTAATCCTAAGAGCCCATACTGAATACCGACCCCATGAGAGAGTCAAGAAACCTTCTCATACCATACATATCATTTAGCCTAGGTTGTAAATAACCTTGTAGATGTTTTAATGATGATGACACTACCCCCCCTTTTGTCTTTCCCTTTATAAACTCTGTCCTGAAGCTCCTCTGGCAGAGATCCGCACACCATACCCATGTGTGTGTATCTCTCCTGAGCGCTCAGTACTGTATTGTATTGTATTGTATTCTGTTTGTTAATAAATGTGCTCATGTAATTCATGATTGAAAGACTTCTGTCTAGATCTGAATTTATTCAACACCTATTCAAGCCAGTAGTGGAAGTAGAGAGGGCAACACACAATTCCCTTGAAATTCTGGAAGCACTTGGAAGCACAAGTGGACTTCCTGATTTCTGTCAAATCCTGCACATTGTGATAGTGGACGACAAGGCATCTTCAACCTTTCTCTGCTTGGGACCTGAACCACTTCAGATGTTTTGAAGTTTGCACTGCTGAGGATTCCCAACTGGTCGTGGTTGCACCTGCAGAGCTGAACCACTACGCCCCCCTGTCAGCCTATGTGGTGCAAGGCAGACTCCTAATTTCTCCCAAGGCATTCCTACTACACTGAGGTAATCATTTTGCTGATTGTCAGGATAATTCAAGTAATAATGGCAGGGACAGTCATTGATGTCCCTTTTTATAATTAATTGTGCATTAACCCTGAACTAACTCTGAAGCCTTCGTCCTCCAAAAAATGAAACAAAATGGAAGTAACGTTCTTTAAAGTTAAATCGATAGTCTATTACAAGAACAAAAATGCAACACCTTGCAGGGTCTCACCCCACTGCACTCTCCTTCTGCCAAGGTTGATTGGCAAATTGATTCAAATCTGTTGAAGTTACTGGTGTGATAGTCATACGGGGGAGGATCTATGTGGTATGATATGTGATCATGACATTACTATGCTTATAACTGAATTTTCTTTTTTTCTTTTTTTTAGTTGGGAGTCACCATGTTGCTACATCATCATCATCCTTAACCAAGAGGACATTCGGAGGGTCATGATTGACAATATGCCAGAGACTGTTGATGGCCTACACTTGATGCTGAAGAACAAGCTTGGATTGGAAGGGGACTTGGTGGTGCAATTTCAAGATCCAGAGTTCGACAATGAGCTTTGCAACTTGAGTAGCATGTCAAAGCTACCTAAAGATAAAGTGACTTTGAAAGTATACAGTAAGCCTCTTGAATCCTGTCATACAGACTCAACCTTGAACACTGTAAGCTTATCCTCATCCCCACTGCCAGGCATCCTCGTCAGCTGCCTAAGCCATTTGACATCCCTATTTTTTTGTTTGACGTGGAGCTAAAGTTGAAGCAAGGAAATGAAGCCTTCCATAAAGATGGAACCCTTCTTGACATGTCCAAAGACATGAAATCAGACATTTTGGATAAAATAGCAGAAGCCATTTATGTCCATAACCCATACCCAACACGTGAGGAATATGACTTGGTGGCACAAGCTCTCATCAACAAGCATCCATGTCTGAGGGAACCAGGCTCTGTCAGCGGGTGGTACTGTTGGAAATTTAGTTTAAAGTTTAAAATGGGTAACTACAGACAAAAGCTACGAGTGGCCGGATGCCCAGAGCTCAAGATCAACTCTCGTACATCAAGTTCACTTGGGACAAGAAAACTTAAGAGGGCCAGAAAATCAGAAGTCAATTTCCTGCCAGACATCCCTGAAGGAAAAACACACAGATCCCTCAACGAGGAAAGAACAGCGATGGTTACCGAAATGAAGAAGAGGAAAGTTGATTGGCAGCAAATTCAAGAGATGATGACCAGCACCTTCCCTATTCGGAGAAAAGAGATTGTGAAGGATGAGCCACTTGTGGCTGACATCAAAGCTCGATGGCCAGCACTGTTCTTTGAACGTCAGGTAAAGTGTTTCTCTATTTCGGATGAGGTGAGGAGGATTGGAGATTGCAAGAGATTTTATACAAAAAAGGTTAATATCAACAGTCATGAAGAATATGATATACTGACTGTAAAAAATACATTGCTTGAAAAATGTTTTCTGCAACAGTAATGTACCAGAGGTGTCAAATTTACAGCCAATCCCTTGGCTTTCTTCTTTGCTTGTTTTATGCCTACTGAAGAATGAAGCAGAGTTTGCTCGCCTTACCTCTGTTGACCTACCTCTTCACTGGACTTGACAAGTATCTGCCAAGGTTTCTTGAGATATACAGAGCCAGGAGTGGTCTGGTGGAGCTGAACAAGCTTTTGAAGACACTGGATAATGATGTAAGTGTGCTTAACTTAACGCAAAGCCAATGAAATCAACAATTCTAATGCATTTTTCTTACTCAAAACTAGGTCTATCTAGTCCAAAACCTGATGGAGGTCTATTTAATTTGTTATAGAACATGGAACAATGGTTCCAAAAAACCCTTGTTGACCCTCACTTTGATATACCAATATCCATCTTTTCCCAACATATTGCTTATTTCTGGACTGAACAAAGTATGCACAATACAGTTGTAAGTGGTGCTACATTCTACTCATGTACATGTAGCACCACTTACAACTGTATTCTTACAACTGTATTCTGATGTTATCTGGCTGAAGATGTTCCATTGGTTAGGTATTGTGTCTTATTTTTACAGAGTTCCAACCAGTGGAAAAGGGCAGTCGTCTTGATGGGGCTTCCCCACTACCTCAAAGAAGATGTGTCCAAATTTTATAAGACTGTGCAGGTATATTTTATTTCCTATTTTCTATATTAGTTTCTGTTAACAGAAAGTTTCCATTGAAGGAAAGTCTATATCACATTTTTGTCCACTTTGTGTAGGCCACAGATGCTGAGGAGGACATGACCAAAGGAATGGCAGTTGGCATCCTCATGGTGACAGAGAGTGATAATCTTGTTGATGTTAAAATTGATTGGAAGAATTTGTTTTTTAGGATTGATACCTAAATTAGATGCATTAAATAACACATTAAGTATTAGGCCAGTAAGTAAAATAATTGTTGATTGTCATTTAAAGAATTTGGGCAGACAAAGGATTTAAAAAAAAGAAAAGAAAAAAGCTTTCTAGTACAGATTTTCCAATTTGATGATATTTGTTGGTAGTCTTAACTTTGTACTTTTATTACAAAGAGTAATAGGGACTCCTGTTCAGCCAGACATCACTTCCACATTGCATCCTCAGTGTCAGGATGTAATGCGTGGATTGTGCATACGCATATTGCATTCCCATCCATAGCTGCTTTGATTCAAATGTTATCAATTTTTGCTAGAATGTATTTTCTTGACATTTTTATAGCATGCTTCATCCATTTTTGACACTCACTGAGTATGTGATGTATCAGTAATGTCACACACAGAAGATGATGGAAGACAGTGGATATCTGTGAATTGGCTTCATGCTGAAAAGGAGTTGCTGCGTCTTGTCCATATTGAAAAGTAATTTGATCAGATGGTTTCTTTAATGTCCAATTGTTGGATGATTCCGATTTTAATTCTAAATGTTGCAAAGGAATGTCTGAATGTTAATAAACAGGTTGGAGTTGCATCACAGTGTTTGTGGTTCCTAAAGTCTTTGCTCATCTTCAGTAAAAATAAAAAAAATGTTGAGCAGTGATAGTCGTTAGGTAGTATTAAATGTCTGGGGTGAAGACTAGTCATTTATTCTGTTGAAAATTGCTTAGCAAGCCAGTATGAAATTTGATGTAAGCATCCAGATGAATGTATATCATTAAATCTTGATAGATACTGTGCAAATCTGAAATGTTTGAGGTTAACTAAAATAAACATTAAATCAACTAGAAAATGTAAGTAATCTTGATGGGGTTTAAATTTAAGCAACTGGTAAATTTAAGTACAACTGGCTAGTATTACAGTTAAATCAACTAATAAATTTAAGTACTCTTGATCAGGGTTTAAATTTAATCAGTTGATAAATTGAAGTACAACTGACTAGTGTTGCAGTTAAATCAACTCAGAAATTTAAGTAACTTAAAATATTATTGAAGTTTAATCAACTAATAAATGTAAGTAATATTGACTAGAGGTTAAGTTAAGTCAACGAAAGATTTCAAGTAATATTGAACGAAGTTGGAGTTGAATCAAATGTCAAAATTTTGTTGAATTAATTTAGTGTCTTTGTTGTCTTGACATACTTAATTTTAAGGCAGCCTGGTCACTCAAATGTTTAAGTTGAAACAACAAGTTAGGGTTTACAGTGTAAGAAATGGGACAACCCTTCAAGACCCTGATACGTCATCGAGGACGTTTACATAAACAGACGGGACGAGTTTGTTATCGGAGATTACTATGGCAATAATGGTATTATCACAGTGACATTTGCCGTTCATCTGATGGAGATAGAAAAGCATGGACGCTCGCGATTTGTTCACAACTTATACGTTTCACGCTACCAATTGATCAAACAATTCATCAAATAAAAAGACCACTGCTTCATTACTGGGCCACTTCATGACAGAATAGCGTTAGCGGTGCTCTGTAGTCTGCACTGATATTAGAGGAGCCGTAACAAGTGCAGCAACTTCGCTGCTGAACTTTAGTTATATTTCGGGCGTCATATGCCATCAAAGGGGGGAAATGTGACATGGAAATATGTCAAAATGCGGGACTGTCATGCACAAATCAGCCTAAAAACAATGTTGTAACGTTAACTGGCGAGGTAGAGACATAGGCATACTAGCAATTTTTTGTTATGCTTGTTACAAAGAAAAGGTCTATAATACATTAAACTAAGATAATACCACGGTTAGAATATTTTTAAATCTTTATTAACTTTATTAACTATGTTCACTTTGGATGGTAGTGTAGCATTCGCCATGATCTTCCAGTTGATTCACAGGTCATTCTGGGAGACTTCTTCTAGCCCTCGGTTTGTAGTGTGCCCCTGAAAAATCTCCGTTTGGAGGGCCATGTAGCCCTAGCACTTCGCCCTACCCCTCGATCCCAAGAGAACCTCTATTTATCCTAGGAACCTAATGCCTCCTCACTCTAGCAAGGAGTGAATTTCCCCCATAAAACCATCAAAAGTAACACTTTCCAGGTTCAACCAGCCCACTTCAGTGCCATTAGGAGATGGGACTAGTGACAAGGGCCAGGGAAATTTACAGACCCTCTGAATGCCAATAGAGAGAAAGCAAAAGAACAAAGGAACTCTGGAATGTAATGGAATGTAAAAATGTACTTTCTGCATGTATGTTTGAAGTTCACATTCTGTGGCAGATGATGTACTGTGTATTCTCCTGTACTCTCTCCATTATTCAATGTACACAAAGTGTTTTATTAAGACTTTTAATTTACTCGCCAACAGTAAGGTGTAAAGTAGTGATGTCTGATGTCATATTTGTTGTGTGGTGATCAGAGATGTTACTTTGATTCACATGTGATCAAGTGATGTGATGTTTTCTGAACCTGAGCTGTAAATGCAGTTTTATGAGATTTTGATCCCCAGTCATCAAGTTGTAAATCTGTGACATGTTCTCGTCTTCTTTGACAGGCAAAAATAGCCCAGAAACCCAGGTGGAAAAACATCAAGAAACTCAATTGAACTGTCCTGCAACCCGTCCTGTAACTAAGTTTGAACCTAGCTCAAAGCTCTTCTCTCAGCTCAACTACCAGACCAGCTCTAGAGTGAATCAGGTACACTCAAGCTGATCCAGAAATCAACATCAGAAGCCAGCCTCTTCTCTGCTCTGCACTTTGAATGATTGGCCTGATCTACCTGTTTGTGCAATGATTCTGATGGAAAGCTGCGACAGTGCTGCTGTGATCAGGACCAGCCCGATCCCTGACAGAGTGACATCCACCACAATGCTCAGCTACCACCCTCCTGACATCGCCTTGACCAGAATTGCACGTGCTTCTGTTTACAAGTCCACAGTGACAGCACGATGGTTGGAACTCTATTCCCCAGTGCCAGTGACCTAGTGTAGCATATGTATAAAATATGTGATGTATTTCACCAGAAATCCCTGCTTATTTTAGTTTTGTTATTTTTTATGTTAGTGTTTTCTAACATTTAAGTTATTCCTAAGTGGGTTGGAGTCATTTTTGTGAGTTTTGTTCATTTGTTTTGAGGATGTTGTGTTTTGCTCTTTTTGATGATGTCATCAGCGTCGCGCGCGGGCTTCCTCCTCAGTTGCTGAGAGCATTCTGTGGAGAGGTAAGCGTTCTATAGAGCTCGTATCAAATCGCAATATAAAAGTTCACAAAAGTGTTTGTGAATATTGTAATTCATGTGTTAACTGTTTAATGGAGCCGGCTTCTTTTTCATGTGGATGGAGTGTTTTGTCGGATGCAACGGGTCATGTTTGTGTGCTGGCTAGCTAGAGTGGCAGTGACGTTGCCGTGGCGCCGGTCTTGTTAGCGCTCATGCGTCCTTTCTTTAGGTTGATGACCAGCCAGTAATAACCAGAAGACTGCATCCTTCTTATTTGTATTTTATTCTTCCAGGTATGTTTTAAATCATTTGTTTTATGTTTTGGCTTTTTCTGAACATGAAAAGTGAAAAGTGATTGATGTATTGTGGAAATGTTTTTATTACTTTTGGATTTTGATATCTCAGTTGCTGAGAGCATTCTGTGGAGAGGTTGATGACCAGCCAGTAATAACCAGAAGACTGCATCCTTCTTATTTGTATTTTATTCTTCCAGAATAAAAGTACAGTTATCGAGCAAGCAGAGGTCCAGTCTCATTATTCGATACACAACGCAGACATACGAACACAGGATCAGACCGGTCACACTAGTACTGATAAACTTTACAACAATACTAGTACTGTTTCCGTGCCATGATGGGATCAATATCTGGATTGGAAATAGTCAAAGTAGGCATTTCAATTTAAGTAGTTACTGAGTTGGTCAAAGACAATTTTTTCTAGGATTTTACTAATAAAAGGGAGATTAGAAATAGGTCTCACAGAGGCATCAAGGCAAGTCTTTTTTTAACAGAGGCTTGATAACAGCAGTTTAAGGCATTTGGGAAGGCACCAGATAGAGAGTTGTTTACCATTTGAAATAGCTCCTTCGCTAGGCAGTATACATTTTTTAAAACGCTTGTAGGCAGAGCATCAAGGCAGCAGGACAACATAAGCTGTTGTACAGTTTCCTCAATTGTTGTATAGTCAATAGACGTAAAATGTGTCATATTACCTAGGTTATTTTTGTGATGATAACTTTCCTAATAGACATGGAGGCACTGATGGTTTGTCTAATACAAAATTTTATCACTAAAAAAGGCAGCAAATTCATTACATTTAGGGGTAGATTGAGGGCCAAGCTTACCTTCTACAGGTAGGCATTATAGATGAGATTCCTCATCCTCTGTTATCCTAGGCCAGGATGTGCTGGTTCTAGTAGATTTGCTACATAAAGGAGTCCCCAGGGTCAGCTTTTTTGTTGTTACCAGGGCTCAGACCAAAGCAGAGCAGTCAGAGATCGGAGATTCATGGGAAGAGTTGCCCTTTCCTGATCAGCATTCAGAGCCCAAAGTCAGGAAGTCAAGAGCTGAGCATTGTAGCTCCAAAGTTAGGGGGACTATGCTCACACCAAGATTCTCTAAACCTAATTGTCAGAACAGGACCTGTTAACGACTGATTTTGTGGCTTTACAAGCAGCTGATCCATCCCTTACTACTCTGTTTGCACAGGTGACCAGGTTAACACCAATAGGCAAGGAGAGCTATGTGCTGAGGGGGAAGAAGTTGTATCATCCCACAAATGATGGTTACAGTTAGGTGGTCCCAATTTCTCTGAGAGCTAAAGTGCTGGAGCTGGGTCACATGTTCAGGGCATCTAGGCATGACAGGGTATCCAGTCGGCATTGGAGTTGGACACAGATCAAATCCAGGCTGCATCTTCATCAGATGGTAGGTAATTGTATTTGTAAGGCGTCCAGTCCATGTGATCAACCCATTACAAGTTGATAATTTTGTGTTGTTATGAGGACAGTTCGGCAAATAAGCCATTTCAGCCTATTAGGCTCTTTTTTTCTACAAGGCCTACTGAAACATCTTGTTGGTAATGAGGTTTGGCACTACTGTAATGGATTTTTCATAAAGAATAAGCCATTCTAAGAGCCTTCCCGCATGTCTCCAAACACACAAACAAATTTCCACGTTTCCAAACACACGTAGGATTTGATCGTCCAACAAACAAATTCAGATATGAACAAAATGATGAATCAGACTCGTAGAAATGTTCGTACGAACGCTTTACGGTCAAATCTGATCGTAGGTAGGTACTACTATTAGTAGTATTAGTAATCATCTAGTAACACCCTAACAACTATCTAGTACACCCCAGCAACCACCTAGTATACCTTAGCAACCACCCTGCAACACCTTAACAACCACCTAGTACACCCTAGCAACCACATAGTATAGTGGTCCTGGGGGCCCACAGTACAGCAGGTTTTCTATCCTACCAGGTAGTTAACTGCATTCACCTGGTGTCCCAGGTGTAACTCAGTTACTTATTAGATGGTTGTAATGAAAACTGGGCTCTGGGCCCAGAGGACCAGAATGTCAGGGTTACGGTTGTATCTGGACCCAAAATGCAGACCACGACAAAGGAGTAGGAAAAAGAAGATTTAAAGATCCCATATTATGGAAAACTGTTTATTCCTAGTGTTTATACATGTTCCACAGAGAATTACTTCCCTAAGCAGCTGAGAAAATTTGAAATCTGGAAGTCAACTCGTTTTTCTGTATTTTCCTTTCCCCCAAAACGGTGCCAAAGATAGGAGAACAGCCCGTTTCAGAAAATAGTTTTTTTGGACGTCATAAGGTGCAAGTCCAGCTCCTCTCAGAGCATGCCCACGCCCAGGTGAACAACAATCCCATTTACTTCATTGCAAAATGCAGCTCACGCCGCAAGCCGTTGCTTATGGTGCATTCCATTGTACTCGGAAATCGGAAACTCCGAGTCGGTATTCCTAACGTCCAATCTAAATATGTTCCAGTGCATCTGCTCATGTGGCCAGTCTGGTCCTGTGTTCGTATGTCTGCGTTGTGTATGAAATGATGAGACTGGACCTCTGCTTGCTCGATAATTGTGCATTTATTCTGGGAAGAATAAAATAAAAATAAGAAGAATGCAGTCTTCTGGCTATTCCTGGCTGGTCATCAACCTCTCCACAGAATGCTCTCAGCAACTGAGATATCAAAATCCAATAGTAACAAGAATACATTTCCACAATACATCAATCAAACACTTTTCATGTGCAGAAAAAGCCAAAACATAAAACAAATGATTTAAAAACATACCTGGGAAGAATAAAATAAAAATAAGAAGAATGCAGTCTTCTGGCTATTCCTGGCTGGTCATCAACCTAGAAAAGGACGCATGAGCGGTAACAAGACTGGCGCCACGCTAACGTTACTGCCATTTTAGCTAGCTAGCATACAAATATGACCCACAAAAATGTTAGAGTACACTGGAATGCACCATTACTTTCCGACAAGTGAAGCTAAAACAACATATCTGGAGATATACCAACGCTCCAGTTATTATTTTGTAGGATGCAGGCAGCAACATAGATCCCTGCACAGTCTCCCAACACAGGAAAATGCCAGGACAGAGTGGATTAATTTTATTTTTAACGGCAATGGCTACAGTTTTTTTCTGTGTGATGATCAGTCCTCGGACTGCTTGTGCAAAGGCAGGATTAGCATCTAAATTGAAGCTTGAAGACCAGTGTCTGTTTTATAAGTCTGTCGAACGTGTCAGGCTTGGTAAACTTTAGCCACCATTAGCACAATCGTGTTTGGTTGTTTGGATGCAAATAGATTGCATCCAATAATATATTGGTTAACTAGCTCAACAAAATTGTCAATCCTAGCTTGTCTGCAAGTTCTATTCAATAAGCTTATGGACATTAGACATAAACAGACCGGCTACAGCAGAGAGTGTTGCTCACACATCCACATTGCATGTAGGTTGTATGTAATGAGCACTGTTCTGATTGGCCGCCTCACGCCGCCAGTGAGGCATACAACCTCATTACATACAACCTCCACGCCCTCAAAACAGCCTGTTCTTTACAATGGAGAAAATGAGAGACTGAAACACACACCACAGAAGCTGATTTTAGGATTTTTATTTTTTTTATACAGACTTCACAAACGTCTTGTAAAGACCCCCAGGAACAGTTTAAATAGCCCAAAATGAGTACAATACCCCCCCTTTAATGGAGGAGCAGGTGATGGGAAGGTGAGGGGTGCAGAGGCTGGACTGGATGGAGCTGGGGCAAGCAGATGAGGCAGGAGCGAGGGGAGCAGGCAGGAGCTGGGGCAAGCAGGTGAGGCAGGAGCGAGGGAAACAGGCAGGCTGGTGGGTTACAGCGAGGAGACGCGAGGAACGAGGCATACAGGGGATCTTAGGAGACAAGAACAGACAGTTAGGACAGCCCGGAGGCACACAAAAGAATATTCTCTAATGGTAAGTCTAGAGCGGCCGAGAGAGTGACTACCACGGTAGTTGGCGGAACAATCTGGCGAAACAATCTGGCGACGAGTGGTTGGAGAGCCGGAGTATAAATGCTGCAGGGCTGATGGCTTGATAGGCAGCAGGTGTGGAGGAGAGGCAGGGCTGGGAGAGGAAGCCACACACACACACACACACACACACACACACACACACACACACACACACACACAGACATAGACATCCCTTGTCTATCTAGACAAGGGAGGTAAAAACATAGGGAAACCCTGGGGTCGGGGCTGGAGCCGTGATACAGAATTGAGAACCACTGACTTAGGGCGAATCCCAATTCTCCCCTTGGCCCTACCCCTTAGCCCTACCCCTCCGTTTTGCGCGTTCACGTGAAGGGGTGTCCCAATACTCTTGTGATCGAGGGGTAGGGCCAAGTGCGAGGGCTACATGGCCCTCGAAACGGAGATTTTTCAGGGGCACACTTCAAACCAAGGGCTATGAGAAATCTCCCAGAATGACCTGCGAATCAACAGGAAGATCGTGGGGACCGCTACACTACCATCAAAGTGAACCACAGATGTAGTATTTTCTTCGTTAATAAAGATTTTAAAAATATTCTAACCTGTGGTATTATCTTAGTTTAATGTCATTTCAATGTATTATGGACCGTTTCTTTATAACAAGCATAACAAAAAAATCGCTAATATGCCGATGTCTCTACTTCGCTAGTTAGTTACGTTACAACATTGTTTTTAGGCTGATTTGTGCATGACAGTCCCGCATTTTGACATATTTACATGTTGCATTTCCCCCTTTGCTGGCATATGACGCCCGAAATATAACTAAAGTCCATCAGCGAAGTTGCTGCACTTGTTACGGCTCCTCTAATATCAGTACAGACTGGCAGGGTAACGTTAGGAGCACGGCTTGCTAGACTACAGAGCACTGCTAACGCTATTCTGTCATGAAGTGGACTGGTAATGAAGCAGTGGTCTTTTTTATTTGATGACTTGTTTGATCGATTGGTAGCGTGAAAGCCGAAGCCGTAGGGGTGAAAATGAGAATTGGGATAGGCCCTTAGTACACCTTAGCAACCAGTCAAAGTCAAATCAAATCAAATGTCTTTGTACAGCCCTTACTATTACAGTCTACTACTACTACTACAACTGCTACCCCAGCTAGCAAATTATGATGTCAGGAAGTTAGGTAATGTTCTCCTTGAGTCAGACTCTGAAATAATTTTTAAAACGTCCTAAATGTTATAAGCAGGTCCCTTAAAGGTCACAGAATATATAAGTAAGACCTTCACAGAACATTGAATAATGTTCTCTTTTGGTCCTGCCTTGGTCCAGACCTTAACCGAACATTGAATAACGTTCTCTTTTGGTTCTGCCTTGGTCCAGACCTTCACAGAACATGGGTTCAAATGAATCAAATTAACATTTGATTGACAGGAGAGTGTAAGTATCAGACTGGCTGAATGAAAAAATGATTGACAGTTACGAAAAACTTGTTATTTTCACTTATGAGCCCCTTCCCCGAGTGTCTGCCTGCCCCATCATATATAATTAATGCTAAATAATGTAGCAGTTACAGTAGCTAGCGATTAGCAGTTTGACTTCGGATGATTCTTACACTTAAGGTTGTTTTCTATTTCTAACCAGTCCTCTGAATGGATCACAAAGTTATAATGACATTGTCATTTAACGTTACCAGGATGATTTTGTCTAATGTCCTGCGGCCTAATGGCTGAATGGCTTGTTTTGGTGCTGTTTTATTCTTCTTCATCCACTGTTTCGCCATGAGATGATACATTGTGGAGACATGAAATTTAGCACAATGATAAATATTCATGTGCTTCCCAAGCAATGTGACAATTGGCCAGATGGTTGTGCTATGATTAAACATGAAAATTTGAAAGGCCATAACTCCCACCACGAGTCCTGGCATTTCATAAAATTTGGTGCACATGCTTTAGACCCAAATATTGTTGAAGATATGATATTTTGCACAGGAGAAAATATATTATATATATATATATATATATATATATATATATATATACGTTTTATGTAGAGAGATTTTATTTTCATTATAAAAATGTTAGAGGTCGTTAGAGGTCCCGGAGCTCAAACGGGATCAAAATCAGAGGTCTCTCTCCGGCACAAATTAAACACTGTGTATCTCTTTTTATATGCTTGATATGCTATTTTTTATCTTATTGTTTTATGTATCTTATTGTCTTATTTTGAGTCAGTTTTGAATGATTGTAGATCCAAAAAAATCCAATGATAGTTTGGATGTAGTGTAGATTATGAACAAGATATCCTGCACAATCTTCCCTTTAAGCGTGATTAGTATAACCTTAACCAACAGAACCATCTTGAGTAGAAGCCTTATGCAGCCTTCTACTCAAGCCTTCTACTTAAGGCTTCTACTACCTAAATGCTGTTTGGTGTTACCAGAAAACTCTTTTCTTCGAAAGGAAGAATTCTGACATTCTCTGACATCATTTCCTCTATACAGCTGGATCCTGGACTTCCTGACGGGCAGACCACAGGCGGTGCAGATCGGCAATGCCACCTCCTCCACACTGACACACAGCATCGGTGCCCCTCAGGGATGTGTGCTCAGCTCCCTGCTGTTCTCCCTGTTTACACACGACTGCACAGCCACACACGGCTCCAACACTGTCATCAAGTTTGCTGACGACACCACCATCATCGGCTGCACCACAGACAGAGACGAATCAGCCTACAGAGCAGAGGTGAGAGCCCTGACAACATGGTGTCAGGACAACAACCTCCTGCTCAACGTCAGCAAGACCAAAGAGCTGATCGTGGACTACAGGAGGCTGCAAGGAGAGGGGCACGCCCCCATCCACATTGAGGGAACAGCAGTGGAGAGGGTCAGCTGCTTCAGATTCCTCTACAGCCAGTGCTACAGGAGGAAGGCACAGTGGATCCTCTCTGACCCCAGCCATCCCAGCCACAGACTTTTCACGCTCCTACCATCTGGCAGGCGGTACAGGAGCATCCGGACCTGAACCAGCAGGTTCAGAGACAGTGTTTACCCGCAAGCCATCAGGCTACTGAACTGCTGACACTAACACTTGCACACACACCATACACACATACTACAGCAACACAATGGCATACACACATCACAATGATTTGACCCTTACCCCCACACACTTGGCCTCTTTAAGGAAAATTACTGTTCACAGTGTTTACCACTAGTCACTTTACTTTATATCAGTGTTGCATTGCATACTGGTTTTGTTTACCTCCTAGCATTACATCGTGGTTTTTAATCTTGTAAATATCTCTATTATTCTTTTTATTATATTTTATTCTTCTTAGGTAAATACTTTTATATTATTTATTCTACACCACGTCTCTGCACCTTATCACCATTTGAATACTGTTTTATTTTATTTTTCTTTAATCCCTTATTTACTAATTTTTACTTATTTACTTATTTGTCTTATTTTACTTATTATGTAAAGTTGATTTGGCTCTGAGAACAAGAATTTCATTACTGGTAATGATGTTTGCATTGTTATCAAGTATATGACAATAAACTTGAAACTTGAAACTTTTTAGGATGTCCATTTCCTATACATGTCTTAGTAAATGACAGGCATTGTTACTAATAATGATTGGATGACAATGGTTGTTCTGACACAAAATATTATGGTCATCTCGACAGTACATTTGCAACCTGACTACACATACTTCAGAAACCATCCAGCTGAGCAACAGCCTCTAGACTTCGATAAGAGGAATCCACAGCAGAGCAGCTTATTGGTTCTGAAAAATTGGGCAAATTGGAACCGCTTCTTGATACCCAGCCCTATCTGTAATGTATTTTATTTACAATAAATCACCTCCACAATCCTGCTCATTTACTATGTATTCTTCTTATTTATTCTTGTCTTCCCTTTAGGTTAAAGAAGATGTCTTGACTTACCACCTAACAACATACATACATACATACATACATACATACATGTATGACTAAATGTATGTGATAGCCCTTTCAATCTGGCATCCAGTCAGCTGTATTTAGTGCTTTTTATCTGTGTCATGTAAATCAACTGGCATTGGCATATTCACTGCATGAATACCAATCAGCTGTGAAAATGTATTTATGTAAATTAAATGTAGAGGTTGGTTCATGTTCCCCCACCTTTATGCAATGAAAATGTTTTCAATTTTCACAGTGTTTTTTTGCTACACAATAAAGCAGAATACCTGTATGGAGTGTATTTTTATTTTACCAATACAGTATCAAACAACAGATGAATATATATCATAACATTTCATAACTGAATACATTATAAATTGAAGGTATACAAGCGCTGAAAGCATTTCTGATATCTTTACCAAACAGTCTGAAAGCCACAAATGTGATCAAGGACATGTGTATAATTTCAACATTTAATTCACAGTTGAGTATAGTGTGTACAATGCCAACAAAGTTGAAAAGTTGCTCAATATCTGCAAAATGTTATTAGTTATGTGCTCCCACTCCTGTCAAAGTGAAACAAGTAACAAATGTATAATACAATCTTTCACAATACATTTTCACCTAAATGCTGCTATGTTACACTATATTGCCAAAAGTATTCACTCACCCATCCAAATAATTGAAATCAGGTGTTCCAATCACTTCCATGGCCACAGGGTGTATAAAATCAAGCACCAAGGCATACAAACATTTGTGAAAGAATGGGTCGCTCTCAGGAGCTCAGTGAATTCCAGCGTGGTGCTGTGATAGGATGCCACCTGTGCAACAAGTCCAGTCGTGAAATTTCCTCGCTCCTAAATATTCCACAGTCAACTGTCAGTGGTATTATAACAAAGTGGAAGCGATTGGGAACGACAGCAACTCAGCCACGAAGTGGTAGGCCACGTAAAATGACGGAGCGGGGTCAGCGGATGCTGAGGCGCGTAGTGCGCAGAGGTCGCCAACTTTCTGCAGAGTCAATCGCTACAGACCTCCAAACTTCATGTGGCCTTCAGATTAGCTCAAGAACAGTGCGTAGAGAGCTTCATGGAATGGGTTTCCATGGCCGAGCAGCTGCATCCAAGCCATACATCACCAAGTGCAATGCAAAGCGTCGGATGCAGTGGTGTAAAGCACGCCGCCACTGGACTCTAGAGCAGTGGAGACGCGTTCTCTGGAGTGACGAATCGCGCTTCACCATCTGGCGATCTGATGGACGAGTCTGGGTTTGGCGGTTGCCAGGAGAACGGTACTTGTCTGACTGCATTGTGCCAAGTGTAAAGTTTGGTGGAGGGGGGATTATGGTGTGGGGTTGTTTTTCAGGAGCTGGGCTTGGCCCCTTAGTTCCATTGAAAGGAACTCTGAATGCTTCAGCATACCAAGTGATTTTAGACAATTCCATGCTCCCAACTATTGTGGGAACAGTTTGGGGATGGCCCCTTCCTGTTCCAACATGACTGTGCACCAGTGCACAAAGCAAGGTCCATAAAGACATGGATGGGAGAGTTTGGTGTGGATGAACTTGACTGGCCTGCACAGAGTCCTGACCTCAACCCGATAGAACACCTTTGGGATGAATTAGAGCGGAGACTGAGAGCCAGGCCTTCTCGTCCAACATCAGTGTGTGACCTCACAAATGCGCTTCTGGAAGAATGGTCAAAAATTCCCATAAACACACTCCTAAACCTTGTGGAAAGCCTCCCCAGAAGAGTTGAAGCTGTTATAGCTGCAAAGGGTGGACCGACGTCATATTAAACCCTATGGATTAAGAATGGGATGTCACTTAAGTTCATATGCGAGTCAAGGCAGGTGAGCCAATACTTTTGGCAATATAGTGTATGTCACAATTGAAGTGTTCTGAATTTAAGAGTTCTTCAAATTGAATAACTGACTCATCTTGTGTTTCCATTTTGGAAGTAGAATACATAAATATAACTCTATTTTACACATAACAAGTTATTTAGTCTATTATATACTGTCAATCACTGGCGTGCACAGGGAGGGTTTGCTGGGGCTATCTCTCATGAGTGACCATAAATGTTTCCATGAACAATAGCATGGAGTGCAAGTACCTTTCCAGCAGACGATATCTGATGTCCCTTAAGAATTTATTTTTCTATCAGGGTGATTGACAGCAGGTGACTGACCTCTTCATTGACATACAGCACAATATTTTAAATGGGGTCAAACAACATCGTCATCTGGTCCAGAATTGCCAAATTATTTTTATCTTCTTATATGTAGTGACATGCACAGACTATGATAGGGGCGGGGGCAAAATCCTTTAAAATGGCACTATGGGGGTGTCCTGGTGGCTCAGTTGACTGAGATGCATACTGTGTAACTGACCTTTGTCCCATGCCATCCCCCTGTCTCCTATTTTTGTGGTTTGTCTGTCCTGTTAACTGTCTAATAGAAATGCCTTAATAATAACATTCACTCAAGAGGGGGGCAGGATGCTGACAGGTCGGGAGATGATGAGTTGTAGGTACACCAACCACACAAACAGGATCCAAGGTGATGAGCATGATTTTGTATCAATGGATACACAAGGAAATGCTGGAACAGCAGAAAACTTTTCTGAGGAAATGTTAAAAAGACAAGAAGCCTCTTTTAGTGCTTTCATTCAATTGATCCTAGATTCAAATATGAGAGCTGAGATTAGCTAAAGATCAGTCTGAAATACTCTAAAAAGGACATTAATGACATAAGGCCATGGCTAACGATCTTGTAAAACAGCTTTTAGAATTTAAAGCTATTGCAAATCAATCAAATGATAATTCAGAGATAATTCAAACTGGATTCCATCAGAATATAAATACACACAGGAGTGGGGAATTCAGAGGTGAAAGCTCTTACACTTTAAAAACAGCTTACTATGGCCAAGGCAAGAGCTAACCTCATTGCTAGCCCTCATTGTATATCAATGAGGACTTCTCCGATCAACTGCGCAAGAAGTGTTCTGAACTGCTGCCAGCGATTAAGGAGATGAGAGCTAGAGGTGACTATGCAGTCATTAGTTATGATCTCCTCATTGCGAAACAAAGAAGGGACAGCAGGAGGGTTGCTCATAATTTTCATAGCATAGTCATGCTTTTAATCAGATGGATAATGAGATAAAAATGAGGCATACACATTTCCATATTTGCAGTCTTAAATATTAGTAAGTAAGTAAAACTGTATTTATATAGCACCTTTCTAAACTGTGGTTACAAAGTGCTTCACAATGGGATACTAAAAAAATAAAACAGTAAAATAGTAAAACACAGAAACCATATTGTACAAGAAATCAAACATCAGACAACAGATGCAATCAAAGGCAAGATAATAAAATTAGTTTTAAGCCATTGTTTAAAGATGTTAGTTGATTTAGATAATCTGATGGGGAAGTTTATGGGCAGCAACAGAAAAAGCATGATCACTCTTTAGCTTTAGCCTGGTCAGCTGAATGACGAAGCGCACTTGGCTGGAGATTCTAAGGGACGTTACAGTATTGTAAGGGCATAATAATTCATAGATATACCCAGGTGATTGACCATGCAGTGCTTTGTACACAATTAAAATAACTTTAAAACTGAATCTAACCTTCATTGGTAGCCAGAGAAGAAAGGCCAACACCGGAGGAATGTGAAACCTACTTTTGGGCAAAAATGTAATCCTGAGCAGCAACATTTGGATTGACAGGAGTTGAGTCACAGAAGCTTGGCTGAGGTAAGTTTACAAAGCATTGCAGTAGTCCACACAAAAGCAAGAATAGTTTTCATGCTTTTGCATTATTGTTTTGTGCTATTAATTTCATTAATAGTAATTAATGTATCTAATCTGAAAAATTCTTAGATGTAAGTTTAACATTGGATGTCAGTGGACCGCCCATGAAAAGAACCTCAGTTTTGTAAGAGTTCAGTTGCAGGAACTTGAGAGACATACAATCCTTAATAGCCCCAAAGCAGTCATTTACAACAGCTAATCTTCTGAAATGATTACATTTAACAGAAAGATAAAGTGGTGTGTCATCAGCATAACTATGAATAGTGATGTAAATTGACTTATTATGTGACATATAGTGAGCACAATATGGACAATGATGAACAATGATGAAACATTTTCACCAAGAGACACTGAAGATTTTCTGTTAGAGAAGTAAGAAGAAAACAAGTCAAGACCAGTCCCAGACATGCAAAGCCATTTCCTAAGCCTGTTATCAGATTTATCCAGCAACACCACAATGGAGCCTTCACGAGAATCAGCATACAATTAAATAATTAAAAACTAGGTTGAAGGTGTGGTGATATACGATATACACTGATCAGCCACAACATTAAAACCACTGACGGGTGAATAACATTGAGTATCTCATTACAAGACCACCTGTGAAGGGGTGGGATATATTGGGAAGCAAGTGAACAGTCAGTTCTTGAAGTTGATGTGTTGGAATCAGGAAAAATGGGCAAGTGTAAGGATCTGAGGGACTTTGACAAGAGCCAAATTATGATGCCTAAACGACTGGGTCAGAGCATCTCCAAAACGCAGGTCTTGTGGGGTGTTCCCAGCATGCATTGGTTAGTACCTACCAAAAGTGGTCCAAGGAAGGACATCCGGTGAACCGGCAACAGGATCGTGGGCATCCAAGGCTCATTGATGCATGTGGGGAGTGAAGGCTAGCCTGTCTGGTCTGATCCCACAGAAGCTACTGCAGCACAAATTGCTGAAAAAGTTAATGCTGGCTATGATAGAAAGGTGTCAGAACACAGTGCATCGCAGCTTGCTGCATATGGGGCTGCGTAGCTGCAGACCTGTCAGAGTGCCCATGCTGACCCCTGTCCACCGCCGAACACCTACAATGAGCATGTGAGCATCAGAACTAGACCATGGAGCAATGGAAGAAGGTAGCCTGGTCAAATGAATCACGTTTTCTTTTACATCATGTGGACAGCTGGGTCCATGGGGAGGGATTGGAACCAGGATGCACTATGGGAAGAAGGCAAGCCAGTGGAAGCAGTGTGATGCTCTGGGCAATGAAACCTTGGGTCCTGACATTCATGTGGATGTTATTTTGACACATACCACCTACCTAAACATTGTAGCAGACCAAGTACACCCCTTCATGGCAACGGGGTGGCTGTGGCTCAGGAGGTAGAGTGGGTCCTGTGCTAATCAGAAAATTGGCGGTTCGAGCCCCGGCTCCTCCAGTCCGCATGTGTCCTCGGGCAAGATATTGAACCCCAAATTGCTCCAGAAGCTGCGCCTTCAGTGTGTGACTGTGCATATGAATGATTAGTTTCCCCTGATGTGCAGGTTGGCACCTTACATGGTAGCCCCTGCCATCAGTGTATGAATGGGGTGAATGTGAATGTAGTGTAAAAGCGTTTGGTCGGAGTGGTCGGAAAAAAGTCTATAAAAGCGCTATATAAGTACAGTCCATTTACGGTATTCCCTGATGGCAGTGTCCTCTTTCAGCAGGATAATGTGCCCTGCCACACTGCAAAAATTGTTCAGAAATGGTTTGAGATGAGTTCAAGGTGTTGACTTGGCCTCCAAATTCCCCTGATCTCAATCTGATCGAGCATCTGTGGGATGTGCTGAAAAAACAAGTCCGATCCATGGAGGCCACACCTCTTGCCTTAAAGGATCTGCTGCTAACGTCTTGGTGCCAGATACCACAGAACACCTTCAGAGGTGTCTTGTGGAGTCCATGCCTCGATGGGTCAGAGCTGTTTTGGCGGCACGAGTGGGACCTACACAATATTAGGCAGGTGGTTTAATGTTACGGCTGATTGGTGTATATAATATGTAATAGCTCCATCTATTGAAGCAATGGTCGCAAATTAATTAGAAGAAATATGTTTAATGCTTCAGAAGGCCACAAACATGGACAGAGAGATTCATTTTTTGGGTGACATGAATATAGATGGGCTCTCGGAAACTGAAGGATACTGTATATGGTACCAACCAGGGTGTATAACAATTGTGCAGGGGTGACAACAGCAACTTGTGTTGACCACAATAATGCTAACGAAACATGCTTAAAGACTGCATGCTTAAAGACTGCATCAGTTCCAATTGGCTTTAGTGACCACAACTCATTTGTCATTTGTCAGAAAAGCCAGTAAAGTGAAAAAACCTAGAAAAATGAATATGTAGAGCCATCTTTTAATGGAACATTCTGCCATACTTCATAACTCAAGCACCCAGTAAAGCAAGTTTTTAGAAGCATCTAAAGATGTTGTTCTTGGGGAAAAGGCTGTAAATCTACTCTTCTGTAACTTTTCCCTTCATGTGTGAATTTGGAAGCTCATAGTATTAGTTATTATGGATGTATCATGTCAAACCAATGGCCTTCAATGATGTATTACTGGTGGTAATACATGTATTATGATGTATGATGTATGATACATGATGTATTATTACTTATTGTCTTATTTCGGGTGTTCTGTAATGTTTATATTTGTTCTAATAATTTGTTCTGAGGTAAGGAGAGGGAGTGGGCTGTTGTAATTGTTTTATGTATTTTATATGGGGCTCTCTCAGTCCTGTCCCTACATTTTGTTGTGGGTACAGCATACCAAATGGCCAAAATACCTCTTCGGACTTGCTTCTGTAGTAAACTGATGATCTGAGAGACTGGGAGATTCATTCATGTAACAGCATCAGAAAATTAGCAAAGGCAGACCAGCATTCGGTAACGTTTCATGCATCCCCTCCCGGTTGGTAGGCAGATAAGACACTGCTGTGTTGAAAACCTATGTATTCAACGTAGATGTAGTTTGGCCAATAAATTGATGCCTGTGTGATTATAAAGACTCCATGAGGCCAATAATCTGTTAATAAGGCTCTTGCAATCAACGTATTCCACTCAATCAGTATTAATATTTTCAGTTTATACAAAAGAGTTACGAGTTGGCATTCTTTTCATCCACAACTTGCACTTTTCTATCAATAAGAGTCAATGCATAACACTTTTTGGGGTCCACTGGCCCATAGGTGAAACTGCACTAGGGTGCTGAAAATGAAGAATGCTGTAACAATCACATAATTTGGCATGCTATTAAAATATGGCCGATATTCAGAAATAATCATAGCCCTAGGAAAAATAATCATAGCCGTAGAATTACATTTTTGCCCTAATAGTTGCCTATTGCAGTTTGGCATTTCTGACAATTTTGGCAGTTTTTTCATCCAAAGGAGCTCCACATTTTATCTACACACATTGGATAAGAGAAGGAAGCAGGTGTCTTATGATTAGGAGGATGAAAACATTCATGTGCCCATGAATAAGTAAGTTCTTGAAGAGAGGTAAGAAATGTGCTATTCTCTATGCCAACATTACTTCATACACGTGTTCCCCAAAGTGCAAGTGAGTTTGCTGTGTTGTCCCTTTTAAATACAGACATTATTGGCTATTATCCTACAAGATTTCAGCTAATACTCATACAATCTAAAAAAATGTAATACTATTACATGTATGTATGCTTTTTTAGATTTAAATGCTTTGACTGGGCAGTATTGATCTAGTATGTATAGTTTGAATAGCCTGCATAGAGTGGAAATACTGTGGAATAAATGCTCTTTAGACTGGTTATATACCCCTCAGGTGATTAGAGTTAGCAATGCCCCTTCAGAAAGCGTATCTCGATCTGGAATCTGGAAAGGGTATCTAGCCACCGCCCCTCAACCTGTGCACGCTAGTGCTTATATGTATTGTTAGATATTCCATCTGTTTGCATTATTCATAGTCATTAGTGTTACCACCAAATTGAATATTATAAAATAAAACAAATTTGTGAAAATTCCCAACCAGAATACTGTGGTCATAGCTTTCTATGATCCTATACTGTATATATACATTTGTACAGAGAGGAAATCCAAGTAAGTGGTGCTTTGTGACTGTTAAAAAACATAAAAGAATACAAAACTACTCATCTTTTAAGTAGCACAACTCCGCTGACAGACTGCTAAGTCTTTGGTGACATTCCAATGCGTGGTTCCCTGGAATGGGAATGCTGACGAGCGACTTGGCCCTCTGGAATAATCTATGCTGCTGAGAAGTTCGATCTGATGGAGTCCTCTCGTAACTGACGGTGCTTCCCAATGTCGCACTCCTCCCTTTGTGTGCGACGCTCAATGGTTATTCTGTAGTTCTTCCTGCAGAGGAATTAATCAAAGTAAGGTCAGCCAGTGAGAGGCACTGTTGTGAGTGAGCTCTTGAGGAATTCAGTTAGAGAGTTGGACCAAGGAACTTTTTTGATATGACAGCAGTGCATTAAATTAAATTATAAGACATGATATGTTAGTTAGGTTTTAAAAACTGTAGCACCAAGAACTGCTGATGTTTTGTAAATTGACAAACCATAGATGTCATGGCTGCTGGACTGTTTGTCTGATGTGTGAGAACTTAAGCAAGCAATGCTTGCAAAAGGTTTGAATTCAGCTACAAAAAAGTTAAGTTACCACAGAGTCCACAGTGCACAGTATTTATCATAGGTTTCATGTGTGTAATTCTCATGTGGTGATTTATCTAGATTTTTAATAAGCTAAAAAATCACAGAATGGCCTACTGAAACACAAGTCACTGGCATCTAATTCTTTGAGAATTACTTGGTATAGCAAGGGAACCTACTTGATATATTATTAATATTATTTGATAACACCCTATATAAGGCAGAAGTGAATTTCCAATTCACAGACACAAATGAAGGTCAGCGTTGAAAACATTTTGTCCGTATTAAAATAAATACTGCTTATAAATATCCTCACTGTTGAGTGTGACCCCATTCTTTTTAATGTAATCAATTGGTATGTCAAAAAAGACCTGGAGCGGCAGTTGAAAATCAATGCTGAATTCTGCATATGGACTTTATATGGTCACCATTTTGCCACACTTAATCATGCAAAGTCATGTAGTTTAGCTGAACAGAAGCAAAAGGTCTGGTTCTGAGGGTGGGCTGGGCTGGGCACGGCCCTCACAAATAATCTTAGTGCAGCTCCAACCAAAATGAAGGGGAAACGTTTTGTTCTTCTTACTGTACTTTGTGTATTTCATCTGAGCCAATGATAAAAATGTCTTTTGAAATAAAACCCACACTTGGGTGGTAAAAAAGTAACAGCCTCGACAGAGGCTGAAGAATTTCCTTGGGTGAAATTCCCAGGGTGGCACTGTCTGATTAGTATTTATTCCTTTTACAGCTCCGTCACACATATTTACCTGAAAAAGTAGAATGCCATAAGCATTGCTGTTCCTAGTACAGCTCCAACTATGATCCCAGTCAGAGCTGATACTCCTAGTCCACCTGCTTGGTAAATGAAGGGCAGTTATTAGTAAGGATTAGTAAATACCACATCATACTTTACAAAATTCCAAGTGCAAATCATACTTTACAAGTTTCTAAGAACAGTACTGATAATTTACATGATTTGTCCAGTATCTCTGAGTGAGTTTTGTGTCTTTCTCTCAGAGTGAAATGGTTGATGTTGAAGGCTGGCAGCACCTGAAAACTTCTGTTTACACCAAAATAGTTGGCCACCACCTGAAAGTCAATACATCACATTATAATCCAGTTGTCCAGCAACTAAATTCCACCAGCACATATACCATCTTTTTAAGCCAGGGATTATGACAGTTCTAACCTTTGAGTGGATTGCATGGCAAAATGTTTTCATTTTGGTTGTTCTTACCTCATAAGTCCCTGCCTCGACATTGGTCATGGCCATCAAGGAGAAATCTCCATTTCTGTCGCCATTGACATCCATGGATACCTGGCCAGCGATTCCTGACCACCACCATGAAAAGAACGAGAGTATCAATTAGCTACATGGTCCAAACCTCGAAAGAACACAGAGGGAGGAGAAATTCCAGCTCAGCCAATATAACTGGAAATATCTTCCATATACCAACGTTTCTGTTGGCTTGAGTGCCAAGAATTGTAATTTCATCCCAGGGTCTATGTTCCAAAATTCTTGGTAATTTTAAAATATTATTTCTATTAATAAGAAAAAAATAACTTTGTTCTTGACGATTCTTGTGGAAACCATCATTGGTATTTCATGTGAAGTAACAATGCCCTTTAACCTGCATCAGCAGTGAAAATCCATTTTGCAGCAGAATTCTAATAGGCCGGGAATAAAATTAGACAATAATAACAGCATTTCTTTACTGATAGTTAAAAATAAATAATACTCAGGCAACATCAGGCATTCAACATCTGCACCGTTTGCATAATGTTGCTGTTTTGAATTCCAGATATTGCTATCTGGTGGACTCAGGGGAGGGTGAGTATGGCTTAGGCTGGACTCAGCACGGCTGAGGCCAATTAAGACTGATTGCAGCCGGCCTTTTTAACCTGTGTGTGTGAGCGGGAGAACTCTTCAGTGTGAGAGGCTGGCATGGTTTGGGATGTTTGAGTCCGACAGGCAAGTCAGGTCAGACTATGAAGTGGATGGAGCTAAGCCAGCAGCAACGGTAGAGACGGAGTGGGAGCGGGCCGTCTCCAGCAGCGGCGTTTCACTAGACTGTACACTAGACTGTACACTAGACTATCAAGCATTTCACTAGACTGTCAGCACTGACCAATTCAATTTACCATTGTGAAGCTGTTTTTCAGACACTCTATACTGTTTTGTTATATGCACCACCACTTTGAATTATCCTACCCATGAATTATACTAGCCATGTGCTTCAAATTTTTCTCAGGATATGTGCATATAGTTCAATCAATTAGCTGTTATATAGCTGTTAGCTAGCTACATATGTTGCTACAGTGATTGAAAAGATGCCAGCTCATACAAAAAGCATTGTTAATTAATGCTAATGTCATAACGAAAGAAATAACCATAATGTTCACTAGCCAGCTAACAAGCTAGTTTACCAGTTCTTACTGTATCAAGGGGCTAATGGCAACCTAGATTTTTTTTAAGCTGATGCAGAAGTCCTAGGAGAAATGCTCCCTCCAGCAGTTGGCTACAAAACTAGTTGAAGCCCCACCCACTTAAATACAAGTCAATGGGGACTATGTAGAACTAGTCAGACTAGCTAATTTCTTTTCTTCTAATGTCTTCCTCTATTTTAAATAATCACTGTAATTGTGCTTGTAAGGGGTGTCTACATAATCCTGTTTTCCCAATGTCTTCCTTCCTTACAAATTAAAGTAGACAATATTTATTTCACTATTCCGCTCACTGGTTTGTACATCACCCAATACTATTAGAAGGCTTTTTTAAAAGTATTTCATTGTTGCTGTAGACGGCCTGTTTGGGCTTGGGCAGCCCACATGTACTGGTCCTAAATGGGCAGCCTACTTGATCCCCATTGAGGACAGCCCACACAAATCCAAAACAGGTCCATTGTGGGGAGCCCATAGAGCCCCAACCAGCCCTATGCTGGTTTATTACAATTTAGAATTATGTTTGATTATGTATTCACATTTTCTATGTACACATTTTCTATGTGAAATAAGAAAGTGGAAACTCTAATCAAATTGTTTGGTTGCTAACTTAAAAGGCTTTCTGGTGAAATATGCTGTCAATTTGTGTTTTTCAGGATGTCAATGGAAGTTTTCTTCATTAACAAGTCATTCCCCTCAATGCATAGTAGTAAAATAGTAAGCTGTTAGCTAGCTACCTTAATGGAAGACAAAATAACGCTAGCTACAACAAAATCAACTGGTGTAACGTTGAATAGACATTAGACTGTATCGAGCCAATAATAATAACCTTTTCACACAGGGGCCGGGAGTGTAACGCCGGGTCACACTGGACGCGAAAGGAAAAGGAAGCGCAGCAATTGACAACGATGGAGCGAGAAGGAGTTTGGTTGTTCACACCAGACACGCCGGTCCACGCCAATCTCCGCTGTTTTTCTCAATGTAGGGGTTTGGTGTTTCTCTCTCTCTCTGCCTGCGTGTGTGTGTGTGTGTGTGTGTGTGTGTGTGTGTGTGTGTGTGTGTGTGTGTGTGTGTGTGTGTGTGTGTGTGTGTGTGTGTGTGTGTGTGTGTGTGTGTGTGTGTGTGTGTGTGTGTGTGTGTGTGTGTGTGTGTGTGTGTGTGTGTGTGTGCCAACTAGACAGTAAAATTATCTACGACAATATCAGACAGTTAGTTGTTACTTGTCCATGACGTACTTTACTTCCTTGAGTAGTCTTTTCACTAGATACTTTCTTACTCTTACTCAAGTAGTTATTTGGGTGGCTACTTTTACTTCTACTTGAGTCATAATTATTTTAAAGTAACAACACTTTTACATGAGTCACATTTTTGGCTACTCTACCCACCTCTGCGTATTACATACATATCTAATGAAATATGTCTCAAGGATTGCATCAGCATTCACAGATGTGCCATGTAGGGAGGAAGTGTTATCAATTAATTTGTGACAAAAACATTGATCCCACAATGGCATAGGATTAATTACTGATTAATCACTGACGGTATGTTTTGGTCTAAGGTTTACCCTCAAATGTTCTGTTCCACATGCGAGAGGTGATCTCCGCTCCGTCCTTCTTGCTGTAACCGTTTTTCATGGCTTCATACAAGGCAATGGCATATAGAAGCAAGGCGTCGTGGAATCCCTCAACAAACATATTGATCTGAAAAGGAAAATGTAGTTGTAAAGAGACAGTGGTTTTAGCTGCTACCTTGTGATGCAGCATCAAGAGAATCAAATCCAGTAGGATGACCTCTATAAATACAAGATAGATCACTGACACTTCAGCATACCAAACTCGTCATTCAGCGCCTCAAAGTTTCTTCTGTATACAAGGAACAAGAATAAGCATGTGACAAAATAGTCTGGTATTTCATACGATAGGGATTTGTTGCAGGTCCACGATTACAGCCATTCTTGGTAGTAACAAAATCAATCTGTTTACAAATGTGGTAGGATATTATCTTTCAAAAGAAAAAATGGAGGAACTTTGTGTGCCACATAATTGAACCTTAAAGGAAGGCAAGCAGAAATGCCAAAAATACAAAAATGCAAATGTTTCATTGTATGTCATTTTGGAGGATACTAGATTTTCATCTGACAGTAATTTTGGGTTCATGGCACTTGACACTGACACTACTTTGGCCCTTTGAATAAGCTCTGATTTTGAAAACTAAGATTCAGTGATCTGACATTACGATTTCTGGTGGCTAAGTCTGTTGGTGCATGTACTGCTTGGTTGTGACCATATCGGGTATGAGTCAATACATTTTAACATTTTTCACAAAAATAATTTTGACATACCCCCTGCAGTACCTCGGTGAAGACCATTGATTTAAATTATTTATGTTGAAGACAACAGTACAGGATTTACAAAAGCAGAGCTGGCATGCCCCAGCATGTCCAATGTGAGACAAAAGAGATTATCTCCTACACACACAGTCACAAGTGTTCAAGTCTAAGAGGGCAGAGACTGAGCTCTTTGTCTCAGAGCCTGGAAATGAATGGGGCAGAATAATGTGTGCAGCCTTGATATTCTCTCTCTCTCTCTCTCTCTCTCTCTCTCTCTCTCTCTCTCTCTCTCTCTCTCTCTCTCTCTCTCTCTCTCTCTCTCTCTCTCTCTCTCTCTCTCTCTCTTTCAGAAGCAGATTGAGAGAGGCTGTCTTATAGTCTTGCATTAAAGGTGCTGCGTGTAGCATTTTGCATTTCTTGGTCTTCAAATTTAAGACCATTTCTGATCAACCTCACTTGCGTCCTGTCACAAAGAGGATGTTACTATTTGTTTTGAAGCGCAAGAAGGATATTAGCCAATAACATAATTTAATAACAATGAATATGCATTTTGATGTGGGAAGCTTGAAGTTGAAACATGAAGTTGAATTATGCAGTTAGAATACTGGAACGAGAATAAAGTTGTAAAAACATTTTCTGTTTTGTGCCATAAGTGATACAGCAGATTTCCCTCCAACTCCGACCTGGTGACACACAATGGAAATGTACTGTAATGGCAGGTAATGGTAACGGTAATGATTTGCTGATGCTAAAATGCTACACTACCTTTGAGCTTAGCCCTTTACTGTGGCACACTGCTCATTTTAACTAGGTGATGGATCAAGAAAGGAAGAGCTAGAGCTCTTGTTCAGAATATTAAACACCATATAGCTGCAGTGAGAAAGATTTTGTAAATTTTGTAACACAACTACGTTTTTTATTAGCCACACTTATTATTATAACCTAGCCATTCCAGTCATATTCAGATCATATTTACACACTCCAGTCAGCCACAGACTGGAAATCCACATTGAATTTACGATACACTGTGGCAGAGATTGGTACAAAGTGATTCTCTTTGCACATTTATGTTACAGTATTTTAGAGTATGGCTGGTATTGTATGGAGTATGGTTTAAAATTGTTTGCTTGTTCTTTGAGGATTCATAATTTATCACTGGAGCATATATAGGATGATCTAATAACACACATGCATTCAAAGTATCCGTGTACTGTAGGTATAACGTGCTGTGTATGACTACTGAGAGCATAGAGCATATAAGAGACAGAGCATATAAGCATATAACTTGAGACACTGCCATACAACTATATGGAGAATTTCTTTGTTATATTGTGTTAAAATGTTGTACCTATGGGACAAAAGTACCATTCATCAACAATACCAGTGAGAAAACAAAAAATGTCCCTTTACTTTTCCCTAAAAGCTACCATGTAAAACTTATCAGAAACACTTTTGTAGAAAGCACACCTTTTGTTAGCTGCACACCGTTTGCACAATGTTGTCTCAAGGCTCTCTCTTGCTCTCTCCCTCTCTCTCACCAATTGGTCAAACTTCCCAGCCCACAGAGATTCTATAATTCAGCTTGTGTCGCCTGTCTGTGGCTCATACACCCCCCATAGTGAGTGGCCGAATACCATTTTGGAAACAAAAGGCATCCACAAGTGGCCCTACAGACAAGACAAGTGGTGTGTTCTACTGGCAGATTCAGTTGGGACCTCAATTTCTTTTGTTGGTTGTCCAAACAAATCCATTAATTCAGTCATCATTTACAACCTCGGTTAGGTCTTTATTGTACTAACCGCCTCAATATGAATAAAGAATATGAGTGGAGATAGCAAAAAGCTAAAATGAAGAAATATGGGATATAAAGTGGTGAGTAAAAAGTTGGTTTGTTAGCCTTTATGAGAATTTTGGACCATTTCTCTGCAAGTGCCTTGCACAACCTGTACGTGTCTAGTGCCATCAAATGACATGGAATGGCTTTCAGCATTAACGCTCATTCCTTTCTCAAAACTTTTAAGTCCGAGGCTTGCAAGTATGAATAAAATCAGCTCAAATGCACAGCTTGTCAATAATTTTCATAAAGTTTCTGGTGATAGGTCTAATTACAGCATATCAATCAAATTACTGGAGGCTACTTTTCAAGCTACAACTTGCCTGCCTCTTGATGATGCACATAAGGTGTCGTATGATGAGGAAAGTCTGCAGTGAAACCAAAATTATTTATATATATGCTTTGATGCTGCTTTGATGGTTATCAGTTTTCTTAATTCTTGAAGAACTTTGAGAACCGAAGAATGTGCACAGTAACCTTTTCAAAATTCCATTTGCAGGACAGAAACTGGTGGGATCAGCAACTTCAGCTAACACTTTAGGTCTAATAGGGCAGGACTATGGATCTGGAAATCTAACCCTTTCTGATCTACATTCTTGACTGAATTTGAGAGACTGGATACAGCCTGGTTTTTAAAGCAATATCACAACTTACTCTATATACTGTAATAACAGAGTTGTAATACAACACACCCACCTACTGGTTGGGATTGCATATAAATATTTGGAATGTAGCGGCTTGTTTATATGAGACGTTTTGAAGAGAGGCTTTGTATTGTGACAGCCTTGCAGCCCTGAAAGAATCCTGCTGCCTTTATATCGCTACTACAGTGAAAACTAGTTAACTGGCTGTAATTTTAGCAGTGGGGTGCCTCTGCATGTGATGTGCTGACCAGAGTTTTTTTTTGGAAGCAGAAACATTAGTGGCTTGAGTCTTAGGCCATATCTCAATCTCATGTTCAATTTGTTCAATTTAATGGCTTTGCTTATTTATTTGCTGCTAGTGGTAAACAGTCAGCCAATAGTTTGCCACAAAAGTTTGCTGCTAATAAAATTCTGGCAACAATGGCATTATTTGCCACTAGTGTAGAGAAAATAGAAAATAGAAGATATCAACAGTTTTCCTTCAGATTTGGTTAGATTACATCTTGAAGATTTCAGAGATGTCTCATGTGTTGGAAAATTATAGAAGATGAAAATAGAAAAGGTCCCATAATACCTTAATGTTCCATGTTTTTAGTAAAATTATGGCACATTTGATCCGAACCCAGTGGATTCTCATTGTATCAGGATTTCTAACATTTCTAACATTACTGTTTGTAGCATAGCAAAGAGAACATGGCCTACCTTCATTGTCTGCAGATGCTAGAGCTGACATAGGTGGTCGTGGTGGCTCCTGTCTAATTGATTCAATAAATGTGTATAGATACATTTATTTAGGAATTAATTCTGGCTAGCTAGCACACATTAGGCTGAGAGAGAGGTGGTTCACACTTAATTCATATAACAGGAAAAGAAAGCATCTTTGTATACTGTTTGTAGTCATTTTGTTTAACATCTTGTGTGGAAACACAGCAGTTTGATTGGCTATTTAGGAGCCCTTTTTTACATTGTGCATATTTCAACATTTTTGGGTGGCAAAGTAAGAAAAATAGAAGGCAATCTGTCATCTTTGCCAATGCGTGCCTACAGTACATCCCAGCTTAGTGAAGTTGTTTAGTGAAAGTATTCGCTGCTTTGGTAGCAAACCAACATTAAGCACACTACATATTTGGGTGATGGACATATTACAGTTTTACAAACAACATTTATTAACTTGAGATTTTATGTCTTGTGCTGACTCTTAGATGCTGCATAACATCTGTCAGATCAGAACAACATTGGCATTAAAATTGAGAGTCTTTGTTTTTGACATTGTCACTGGCCATACAGATGGCAAGCTTGTTGGTTTGTTTCCCTTTACTCAAGTTGGCCTGCCGCTGTGCTTCTTTAAAGCACTTAAGAGTTCCTTTTCAGCCAGGTATTGAGCTGCTCAACTGTGCCTGTCAGCATCCCCATGGGGGCCCTATTAACCTTGCACGGTTGAATCGTCAACCACTGTTTGACTTGAAATGATGTCTCCCACTGTTCGGGTTTACAAAAGACTTGATGGCTATTCAGTGCCTGCTGGCATGCAAGAATTTGGACAAAGCCAATAGCAATACATCCACCTCTCCCTAAAAGAGCCCTTCCAGAGGTCCGCCCACAAGAAGAAGCTGGTCCCTGACTTAGGGGCCAAATAACGGCATGGCTGGGACAAATCAATTAGCCTTGTCGAATTACACAACCAGCTAGCAAAGTTTCTCAGTTTAAGTCTTTAGATACAAGGAAACAACTTCTATACTCTGACTCAGTTTTGTGTTGGTTTCAAAGGAGAGTGGTGAATTTAACTCTTTTCAACACAGCAAAATTTGTCCCCTGGCACAGAAGATATTAGGCAGATATACTAGTGCTTCAGTGGTATTCTATAAGATGGGTTCTAAGCTGAGCTAATAAATTGTTTTGCTGTAAGTTATCCCAAACTTACGTACACTTCCACAGTCTTTGCAGTCGTGGAACCCTGCTTTCTGGATGGACTTTTTCACTTCCATGGAGAAGTTCTCAAACTCAGGTTTGACTGTCCTGAGCAGAGTCACGGTGTTGAGGGAAGCATAGGCTTGCCTCGCTTCATTGTCGTACTTGTCTCCTCTCTTCCAGGAGCCATTGCCTAGGAATGAACGGGGCGAAGGAGAGAACAGGGACATTGAAAATTCATGCCGAAACACTTGATTAGGCAAAGTGCATCCAACAGGTACCGGTACCTAAAGCTAAATCAAGTGCACCCAAGGTTTCACTATTGAGCGAGCCAAAGAGATTGCAGAGAAACTGCAGAGAAACAAGTCATAATTCAGATGGATTTTCATAATTATTTTACCCTGAAACATCTGTACATTTCAAAGTAAAGTAACTTTACCATAAGAAGAGGAATTGAAGAGCTCAATATTGAAAAAAATGTTACTGCCGTTGGTCAGCCGTCGTCTGTGGGCAGCCAGCATGATCTCTCGTATTATGTCCGCTCCTGTGCACATGATCACCACTACAATAAAATGACACACAGACAAATGTGGTTATAGTCATGAGATAATAATTCAGAGTTTGTCAAGCAATAACCTAAAATAAAAGGTTTTCTACTGGAATGTTTGTAATTAGATTATAAAAATGTAGCCTCAAAATATACATACAACTTCCATAAAGTGAGTAAAGCTCATGAATGAATAAGCTGTAATAGTAATTTATCTCATTGTTTCAGGGCATAATTGCCTTTGCGCTTTTGCTCATAATTCTGGTCCCACTTAAAAAAATTAATTGGTTTAAAGCTACAATCCATGTGCAATGTCCATTTTGTGCAAGAATTGCTGCCAGAATTGTATCAGTGGCAAACTTTTGAGGCAAACTATTGGCTGACTTTTTACCACTTCCATTTATCAGCCCAAGTAAGAAATCCCCCCTCAGTGAATAGGGGTGTAACATAATTGGCTTTAACTATGTCCAACACTAATATTTATTTTTCAAAGTGTCCTCTATTATGCATTTCCTTATTTGTTGAGGTGGATTCTGATGGCTTTTCAAACTGCAATTACAATAATTTAAAATGAATTGCTAGCCCTTAGCTTAACATGCCAGCATTTGTTGCTTTGTGACCCAGGGATAAGGGTACAACATCCACACCAGAGTTATTGGCATTTTTCTTATTCAGTTATGCATTAAAATATCTAATATTTCCGTCATATGTCTTTTCCAGCTAGGTAGCCAGAAAGTTTGGCTTTTACTATAAAATATTGTGGCATATATTTTTGCAATTCTTTAAGCACTTGAGCACAAATTGCTAATTGTAGCTTTAACAAATTTGACTGATAATGCGTACCATACTCCTTACTTCAACTTTAAAGCATGATTAAGCACACGCGTTAGTCAATGATTCAGTCATATGTGACTTATGTCACAGTTCCCATTTCGTTCTTCTGTGGTTGAAATCAGGTAAATAAAAATGTCTTTTGACATGAGACTCAAAACATGTTTTTCTCCCATGACATAGATGTTCAGTGAAACTAATTCAAAGCAGCCCAGAACTAAGACACCAGATTCACAGGTTTAAAGTATGATGCAATTCTCTGACTGGCAACCCTGGATATTGGAGAAGCAGTATGGATGCAGTTGTTTGTACCAACCCACATTAATACATTTGACACTGAAACAAAGCCCTCTTTGTTGCTTTTAAAAAATGAACCATGTAGAGGGTCAACGTGCAATGTTCACACAATTCTAACATAACACGCCAATATTATGTTTGCAATGAAAATAGAACAACACATGGTGTCTACTACTGTAAGTAAGACAATTGAAGCCCAAATACATAGACTTAGCAATACAAGTCACAGGCTAAACAATGAGAGAAAAATAATTAAATTAGGATTAGGATTATTATTATATCCTGCATAGAATTCTCTTTCTGGATACTATATATATATATACCAATGATTTAGTCGTGACCATCTGACCCTAAAAGGATCTAATGTAATGTCTGTAATGTCTCTACTATGCTACCAATGATGGCAATGAAATACAGTTTGTTGAAACTATTTCCTTTTAGAGTTGTGTTTACTGTAAGCATTGTAAGCAACCTTGTAAGCATAGTTTATATGCACCCAAATAGCAACTGTAAGAACTGTCTCACACTAGGTTGATATAAACATTTCCCTTGGTGTGCTAGGAATTAAAAATAAATAAACCAACAAAACAGACGGCCAGATAAACAACGGGTGCAATTGAAAATGACCCCAGTGTCCCCGTTAATAAGGAAGATTCAGAGTCTCGCTGGAACATTCCTCACAACTCTGTCACTATAACGCACCTCCTGAAATATCCCTTGAGTCAGTGGGACAAACTTCACCTCAGTGCTGCTAGCACTATAGCACCCTTTAATTACACTGAGCTCTACACACACTACTGGCCCTGTCTGTCCTCCCCAACCCATTCCATGGGGTAGCGCTTGCAGCCAGCAATATTTCAAAAATCCTGGATTTTCCCTCTCACTAGGGCACTGACGCTAGTTACAAATGAACTCTGGAATGGGGCAGCACATGGGTGCACTTATTGAGGGCTCACAGTACATTTTATGTGCCCTGGGTTTGCCATGAAATTGTAGAGCGAGTGCATATGCAAATAGGGGCCAATTTGTAATGCCATTGCTACTGAAATGAGGATTTATGTTCTTGGATATTTCTGCGGCTTGGCAGAGTGGTGAACAGACTAGAGAGGGTAGAGTGACAAAATGATGACTCTCTCACCTAGAAAGGAGCTAAACCTTTTACATAAGATACTATTTATTAATTGATTGGCTGACATGCTAGTTAAATGTTAATTGATTGATCAATTTGACATTTATTGTAATCAATAGCCTACTCCTTGGTCTATTACAGGTGTCACTGACCAGTTCTGGGTTTGGGCTTTACACATTTGTGGCCATACAGTAAAAGCAAGTCATTGGCCTTAAACTCTGCAAGACCTGAGGGGGAGTTCTCTCCAAACACAAAGACTTTATACAGGCTCAGGATGGGAGTGCAGGTTTCCAGGGGATTCACATCAGAAATGGACCAATCATGAGAGAGGCACTCCATTTTCCATTCTAAACAGTTGCATGCTATAATATTGTGCAAAAAAACATGCTGTGGCAAAATGATGAAGACATTTTTATCAGCAAAGCATCAGATGCTGATACAGTGACAAGAAGCATGTGAACTACTTCTAGAAGAGTTGTGGGAGTTTTTTTGGAATGTAGACCAATGTTAGACCAAAACTCAACCAAGAATGTATGTTCATGTAGGTTTTAGGAATGTAATAACAACTAAACTAATATACAATGTATGGTTACATTTTTAATATATAATACAGTTAAACCACTGATCAAGGTATGTTCTTATTTACTTCAGGGATTGATTTATGTGTACAATCAGGTTTGCCTTTGCAACTCATGTGTGACATTGTAATCTGAGAAGACATATTGATGTTTAAAGAGTAGTGCAGGGGAAAAGCACTGGGACAGGATGAAATTCTAACCAAGGCCGAAAAGGGAGGATTTAGCTAAAGATGTTATGCACTCATGTACCAAGATAAACAACCCTGTTTCTGGGAATATGTTGAAAAACACTGTTTCTGAGAATATGCTAGAATATGCTGAAGATGCTGTTTCATGTAACCTAAAGTTGAGGGTCACCACCATGGGAGGACATAACTTACCTTATCTGTGCAGCTGTGCCGAAAAAAACTGGTTAGTGTGGGCACAATTAGTACAGTGCAACAGGATACAAAAACAGGGAGGGAGGCTCAGTGTGCGGCCTTGGGAAACCCCGGTCCTAGAACATGGTCACGATAACTTATAGAGTACGTGGTACAGGGGGGGCAGATTACGAGCACATGGTAATTAGGGAATTATAATAGATAAAAAGGGATGAACCTATTGGGTTTTAAGATGGACAAATAATGGGAAAAGACCCAATGACGCATACTGAAGTTCTAAGGATTGTATAAAAATGTTTGTATGTTTTAGTAAAGTTAGTTGTGCTCGAGACAGCTCGGTTTGTTGTATTCTTTGATTGATGCAATAAATCTACAGTGGACTGAAGATTTCACTCTTTTCTCTTTATTTACTTAAAGTATCAAATTAAAGTTTGGTCTAAATTCTACAATGTGTGTGGTCTCAGATTGCGTGAAGAAAAAATCCACCTGAAAGTCACCTGAAAATAATAGGATAATGATTTCTATGAAAAGTGGTTATTAGAGTCATGTAATCCAATCAATGTGATGACATACAGATATGGGGTATAGGTGCCCTGCTCTATCAAAAAAAAATTGGATTACCAACAGAGTTCAAGTGAAATATGTCCTGATCAAAAGAGATGTCAGAGGACCTCAGTTGTTGAAGCTCATAAGGCTGGAAAGTGCTTCAAAACATCTCTACCCGGGTCTCAGGTCAGTCAACAGTCAGGAAGATAAATGGAACACATGGAAGAAATTCAGCACCATTGCTACTCCCCTCTATGAGTGGGTGTTCTGCAAAGATCCCTGCAAGACAAGTACAAATCTCAAGAAGGGATTTATTACACTTCATAATGTCTGTTTGCATGAGTCCACATTAAGAAAAACACTAAACAGTGGTGTCCACAGAAGGATACCACAGAAGAAACCACTGCTCTCCAAAAAAAAAAATGCTGCCCATTACAAGTTTGCTAAAGACCACCTGGATGTTCCAGGACACTGCTGGAACAGTGTTCTCTGGACAGATGAAATACAAGTGGAACTTTTTGGCAAAAGGACATGTTTCGAGGGAACAAAAACACTGCATACCACCAGAACCTCATCCCAACTTTGAAGTATGGTAGAGGGAGCATCATGGTTTGGGACTGCTTTGCTGGCTAAAGGCAAGGACAGCTTCTAATAATTAAGGGATCAATGAATTAGGTCACACAGTGTGACAGTGACACTTAACACAGAAGTAAATCAACAACTGAAGGGCTTAAACGGATGAAAATTCACATTTTGGAAGACGTCAGAGTCCTTACCATAAGCATATTGAAATGCTGTGGCATGACCTGAAGCAATACACGCAAGACACCCCAAAAATACCAATGAACTAAAACTGATTTGTAAAGAGAAATGGTCCAAAATACCTCTTAACCATTGTGGAGGTTTGCTATAGGAACACAGGAATTCTTAAACAATGTCTTCAATAAAGACATGAACAATTACAATTGTATGTGTGTTATCTGTCTATTCATTCTGTTTACCTATTGTTCTTTCTTAAATGAGGACCCGTCCACATTTTGGGAGCAATTAATGCAGCAATCCAAATAATTCACAAGGGTTCACACACTTTTTCTCACAACTGTATATACAGTATGTATATATATGTCATACATATGTGAGGCTAGAAAAAGATCAGGCAGGGTAGAGAGGTTTTCATTAATTGACAATGCTACCTTATCTCAAAGAGCAAAGTGAAATCCTGAATAAATATTGCAATACTTATTCAACATTTATGCTGATTTGGTGCCTGTGAAAGCATGTCAGTGTGCTTATTTCTGTTTTTATTCCATAAACTTCACTCGTGCTCCATGATATTCTATGGCCTGTGCCATGTAAAACATAAAAAAAAAAAAAAACACAAGGCATATAACACAGACATTGCAAGAAAGTTATGAATCCAAAAGAAATTAGCTTTGCTGGAAAAGTCCCAATCACGTCTTTATTCTTGTTGAGAATATTCTTAACCTAGTATATTAACCTGAGGTTATAAAATCTCTAAAAACTACTGGCCACAGAGCTCCAAACACCTGCGATTTGATAATGCAACAGTGCAAGGAAGATGTAATATATTCCATTTATATGAGCAAACGTACAATTTGGTTGCTTCTCCAAAACAAGCAAGGGAAGGTTTACATTTTCCTTGAAACATAAGCACACTTGGGTTCATGTTGCTTTTAGGCTTGGGTTTCGCTATGCATATTGGTTTTGGTGATGTATCTGAAAATATACCACATAGCAGTACTGTAACCTGCAACCTGTAATGTACACATGCAGCAACTAGTTTAACTTTGAAAAAATACTACATATGAACATAATGATGCTATATCCTCAAGAGCATTAAGGTATTTGTGGATTTTGCGCTATAGATGTGGAAATGACAGAATGATTGATGGCAGTCAGCAGTCAGATCAGACCTGACTGACAACCCACTGGTGAGGATGGTTGGATGAACAACCAATAATGCAACACTATCATGAAATATGAAATCATTGATTTTAGTTACAAGACAAAGTATGGATTATTTATACTGGTTATTCAGTCATATCCGCACATGCACGCACACAAATGCACGGGCCCACACATGCACACGCAAGAGAGGGAGAGGGAAAGAGAGAATGAGAGATATTTCTGTATTTCAGGGTCAGAAAGTGTGGAAAAGTAGAAGTCATAAGAAGTAAGGTACATGCCTGCAAGTGTTATTTTGTCACTTGACACATTTTTGTTGCAAGCCCCAATCAAATATGTGCTGAAGCAGGCAAATACTTTCATGCCTCTCCACCCCAATTTTGCTCAGTTGTGCTGAAGTGAAAAGCCTACAACCTTTGCTGAAACCCTTCAAACCTCACAAATGAAGCACCTGGCATGCCCAGAATACTAATTTCCATGCCATCCGGTGCACTTTGTGGCTCTGCACCATTTACCATGTATAATATATGCTAATTTATACAACAACGATTTCTATTCTATAATATATGGTAATATAATCCGGAACTGTTATGACCACAGGATTGCAGCCAAAAAAGCTGGTTATCGGTCTTGAAGAGCCATCGCTAACAGTAGTACAGCCTTGACACACTTATCCCTGTGAAGTGTATTTTCCCACCCTCGGGTCAACAAGGCATGGTGCTATCAAGTCAACTGGACTGGCTTGGTCATAGTGCCTTTGCCAAATATATGTGCATTATTTCACTATGCAGCTAAAAAGTTTGGGAACCCTTTTGAATTTCCTGTATTCCTGCATAAATTGCTCATAACATATGGTCTGATTTTCATCTTCCTCATAACAATAGATAAACACAACGTGATTTAACAAATAAGACAAAAACAAATGTACATTTATGTTGATGTTTCTTTTGAACAAACATTAGCAGCCCAAGCTGGAAGAAGTATGTGAACCTCTAGGTTATGGGATCTGTTCGAATTTGGGTACTATCCACATTTAACATACTTTTTATAGCATTAAATGAGTAAGTAGTGTGTTCCATGTATGTAGTATGGTGGTGTTAGGTACGTGAGAAATTCCCTGATGTATACTACATTAGCAAGAATTTATGGTAGCAAGTATGGTACCGACATTACTCAATGCATCCTTTTCCATGTTGTATTACCGCCTTCTGGAGTGCTGTCACCTTACGACCTGTCTATCAGTCCTGTCTCTCGTTATGGTGGAGGGAGCATGATGGTTTGGAGTTTCCAAATTGTATCGGGAAATTCTAACGCAGAATATTAGGGTAATGCTCCATGATGTAAAGCTTAACAGAGGTTGGATCATGCAGCATGACAATGACCACAAAAGAAAAAGCAAATCTACAACAGAATGGCTTAAACAGTGGAAAAGTTGCATTGTGGAACAGCCAAGTGAGAGTCCTGATCTTAACCCTATTTAATTGTTGTGGCATGACCTGAAGCAAGGCATTCATGCAAGACATCCCAAAAATGTCAATGGACTGGAACAGTTCTGTAAGGAGGAATGGTCCAAAATACCTCCTAACGATTGCTGCTAAAAGATTCCACCAGTTACTAAATGTCATTGTTGACATACTTCTTCCAATCCAAGATGTTAATGTTTGAATATGTTCAATACACAATCGAATTTAGGTCAAGTATAGGGTCTGCATATACAAACTATAACAAGGCAACTGTATGATGTACATACGTTTTAAATTCAAAAGATAAATGCATGACAGTAAATTATCCTAATCACATGCCAGGCTTTGACTGTATTCCAGGTCATAGCTCACTTGCTTGCTGTCTATCTGTCTATCGGTTTGTCAGCAGTTTTGGGGCCCCTCCATTCCGAAGCCATACTGACAATTCTAAGCAGCAACCCATGGGGCTCCTCTCTTCAGACTGTTGCCCATAGACATAAGAGGATAGCTCCATGCAAATAGGAGACAGGATGTTATGTAAGCCCTTCTGAATGATGAGGAGTGGGTCAGGGGAGGGGGGGTGGGGTTGCCCATCCAGAATTTCCCTTCAATGCCTGTTCAAAGCCAATGCTTTTGAGGACATGGCTTGAAATCGATGGCTGCAGGAGACAATGGACTGAGTTAGTGGGAAGATCTTTTGCCTGGGCAATGCCAAGAGCAACAGTGACACAGATGTAGTATCCTGGTCCAGAGGGTGCATCCTCTTTTGGGGGAGAACAACAAGAGGGGCCAACAACACCTTGCCACAACATGAAAGGATTGGCAATGAAATGGCTTTATGTTTGTGGCATGGGGTGAAAAACCTAGAAACCTGAAACCTAGTGGGGTAAGGGGGCATATACAGTACATATAAAAAAGGAAGTTCTCACCTTGTGACAAGACTCTGAGAATGTCTGGTTAAAAGAGGAACTTAATCCTCATGCAGAACAAAATCAAAAACCCTCACAGGAGCCAGATAGTACTTTGCTTATCAACAGCTTGAAACTCAAACCAGCTTGAAACTCTTTTCACCATCCAGTATTTAACCTGCAACACTGGAAAAAGGAGTTGACAAGAGGGGTCTGGCAGCAGATTCTTCCCACTTTCAAATTCACCCATTTGGTGAAAGTTGAAACACCCAGTATAGTGTTGGTAGACAGTGTAGACAAAAGAGAAAAGGCAGTCATGTCTGGCAGAGAATCTGCTATAGCAGCACAGGTAACCTGACTGTAAAGTTTTCTGATGGCACATAGAAATCATTTGTTTTCTTGTCTCATTGACATCAATCTTAACTTTATGTTGACAAATGTTGGTAAATATTAGGCTGGATACTAGGGCTGTTGCAGATTGAAATAATAAAAGTAGGGTTAAAAGTAGGGATGTGAATGTGTACATGAAGTTTGAATCATAAACGTTTAGAAAAAATCCCTATCCAAAAAACATATTATTAGTATTATTATTATTATTGATAATTTATTTACACACAAAAAAAATTCATAAACTGTAGCCTAACTTACAATCGTTGTTATAAATGGGGAAATAAACTACTTACCTACTAAATACCAAGCATCTTTCAAATCAATCACATTAGTTAATAATGTTAACCAGCCAATGCGCGCACTCGTAAATTCACTCCGGCTCACTAAACACGGCGAATGTCAAAAAGATCTTCGTGGCAGTTTTTCTTCAAAATTGAGGGAGATTACCAAACAGAGCAAAGTGTGTATTTATTATTGCAATAGAATTTTCATTGCCTTTTTGGTTAATTAATCAGCTGGTTCATGGTGCCCCAATAAATGAATGATTTTCAAAACTGCATGACATTGTAGGCTATAAATTCGCCAGCTCCCAATTCAAGCATATGTTGAGTGACTCAAGTTTGCAAAAATGTACAAGGACTGGAGGAAGGAACACTACAAGACCAGAGAAATAGACGGAATGATTTATATGTCAGGGGGAGAAATCCGAATGCTCACTCAAATTACCCTTTCATGTTTTTCAAAAACAAAATGTAATTAATTAGTTTTATATTCAGATGTGTTCTAATATCTTCTATTCATCTTTTTTTTTTTTACAAAAAACAAAAACAAAAACAAAAATGAGTGGTTTGTTTTCCATCCGTGGTGCGGTGATGTGGTTACCATGACAGCCCTACTGGATACATAAAAAGTCAGTAGTTGATTTATACACACCATAACCCTAGATACTTTGCTTATACCTTTGTACTGTAACATTAGATCCAATTACAATAAACTGTTAATTTTTTCCATGACAGCGATTTAGTCCTGTTTCAGTATAGTAAGTCTAGCTATTTTAATGCAATCCATGGAATCTCTGTCATTATAAATCTATAATGCCCTCCATAACTATTGTCCCTCTTAATAAGGAAAAATTGTATTGTTGGATTATGAAATTGCATGTTTGTTTAATCCAAAGAAGTTCTATAGCTTGTTTTAAATAAACACAATACTTAAGGGGCGTCCTGGTGACTCAGTTAGCTATGGCGCATAGCATGTACCCACAATGTCCTGGTTTGAATCAGCCTGGGACCATGGTGACATGTCACCCCCCCCTCACAATCTTTCCCGTGTTTGTATACTCAAATAAAGGCATACATGTAATAAAGATAATAATGATTTGACAAAAAAGCTTACTTTAGTTTAGTACTTTTCTTAATGCTTGGGCTGCAAGCAGGAATGTTGCTATTATCATCAATGTTATTCCACTACTGTACTCTTGCATATTTATTATTATTGTAATAATTTATATGTACTAGCAACATCCTAGTAATCTAGCACACCAAAACAACCACCAGCAACCACACTGAAAGGCCCTAGCAGCCATGTAGTACACCCTAGTACCCTAGGGTGTAGTACACTAGCAAACCATAGCAACAACATACAATCACCCTAGCAACTGCCACATATTACCTAGCAACTACCTAGTACTCCCTTGCAACAACCTAGTAACACCTTGGGGCGGCAGGCTGGCCTAGCGGTTAGAGAGTCTGACCCATCACCGGAGGATTGTTGGTTCGATCCCCGGCACCACCAGGAGTGTGTGTATTCCAGCTGTGAGCTGGTGATTGAAAAAAAAAAAAAAAAGACTGGTGTCACAGCTACAGTGCCCATCAACACTGCCATAGTGCCCTTGAGCAAGGCAGTTAACCCCAAAACTGTTCCGGCTGGCTGCACTCTGCCCCCTGACCTGGAAATGCAAGTGCATGTGTGTGGGGTGATATGTTGTGTGTATATCTAGTCAGGGGTGTGCAGGAAAAAAAGGAATTTCACTGCATGTATGTGTATGTGATGATTAAAGTTAATTCACCTTAGAAACCACCTAGTAGCACATCTTAGCAACTATCTTTCAACACCCTAGCAACCACCTAGTACATCCTAGCAACTAGGACCACCATTGCAACTACCTAGTACCACCATAGCAACAACCTTGTTCACCCAAACAACCACCTAGTACACCTTAGCAATCACCTGGTGACACACTAGCTCACCCTAGCAACCACAACTTATGACCTAGTAACAACCTAGTACATCATAGCAACAACCTTGTAACATCCTAGCAACCACATAGTAACACCCAAGCAACCACCTAGTACACCATAGCAACCACCTAATAACACCTTAGTAACAACCTCATTCACCCTAGCAACCACCTAGCACACCCTAGAAATCACCTGGTAACACACTAGCAAACCATTGCAATGTACAATCACCCTAGCAACCACTACCCATGCCCTAGCAACCACCTAGTACACCCTCGCAACAATCTAGTAACACCCTAGAAACCACCCGGTTATACCCTAGCAACTACATACTGCATTCTAGACCACCTTGAAACACTATCACTACCACTTAGTAACACCCTAGCAGCCACCTAGCACTGCATTGGCAAAACTGACAGTCATGCCAATAAAGCATATTTTTAATTGGAATATAATTTCAACAGGCAATTAATTGATTGAGGGGTACATCAGTTAACATATTAATAAAAATACATATCATATACAGTATATATACAGTAAGCAACATGGTGTCTTCTGTAATGACCTAAGTGACCACTGTGCGGTTGCTGCTGTCAGAAATACAAAAGGCCCTAAGACAAAGCCATGCTTAATCCACAAATTGTGTTAAACAGGTTTTGTTTTTACATGATTTGTTTTATTTTGACTGGAGCAGGGTGAATCTCATCCCAGATGTTGAAACTACCTGACCATTTTTTCATAATGGTTTCTTACAAATTATAAATAAGCATGTTCCTTTCTCAAGGTACAGAGTTAAAGGCCGGGAGATTGGTTCTCACCTGAGCTCTCAAGTTTTATTTAAGAACACAATTTAGCCTGGGCTAAGGCTAGGAAATCAGGTTCTGATGCTGACTGGCTTTTTTTAGGCAACTTTGTAACAGATGTTCTTCTTTTATCAAGAAGGCAAAGTCAGAAGTCTATGTGTCTGTTAATAATAACTCTAATGATTTGCCTTTGTGTATAATGAAGGACTCAGTTCTTGTTTATGATAAATCTGAAATGCTGAAACAATCAGCATTTCAGATTTATCAGCAACTGACAACAAGCACTTTATATCATCTGGTTCACTGTTTGATTCTGTCTCCTCTGTCTCTACACAATCCTATGTTGATAAACCAGTAAGTGGTCAAACCTTCAGCTTCTCATCCTTCTCTGTACAGGAAGTACGCAAAGCCCTAAAAACTTACACCCAAGAAAACCTACTGGTCCTGATCATCTTGAACCTTGTTTCTTGAATCTGGCAGCTGATCTTATAACAGAACCACTGACATGTCTTTTTAATCTCACCCTGGAATGTAGGATAATGGAATTCCAAGGATCTGGAAGTCAGCATTTGTTCTTCCTCTGTTAAAAGGTGAAGATCCAACCCTTCTAAATAACTATAGACTATTTGTCACCGCTAGCTAAGGTACTGGAAACTCTTGTTAGTGATCAGCTTAAGGAGTTCTTAATACTCAAATGCTATTTTATCTATGTTCAATTACTGGGCCATGACGGTTTATATGATATTGCTGATACCCTTGATAATAAACATCATTGTGTCTCACTCTTTTTGATCTTTCTAATGCTTTCGACACAGTCAACCATTGCATTCTGGGGCAGAGATTTCTTGACAATGCTCGTACTGGGATGGGTAAAAGGCCGTTTACATACTCTGCTCCCACAACATGGAATTCCTTACAAAGCTTAAAGCTTAAAGCTTAAACTGGAAGAACTTGTCTCACTTCCTGTTTTTAAATCTTTGATGAAGGATTTAGAAGCAAACTCATTGACCTGTCCATGTTTTGATTAGGCTATTTCCTGTTTTTGTATTTATGATCATGATGGGTTGTTTTTTTTATCATGATGTTTTCTTTTTGATGCCTTGTAAATGTTGTCTGTTGAAACCTTTTATGTATTGACTTGCTCTGCTACCTATCTTGGCCAGATCTTTGCTGGTTAAATAAAGCTTTTTTATTATTATTATTATTATTATTATTATTATTATAAAAAAGACATGGTAATACATTTGTATTGTTTGCATAAATTGTATGAGGAGCCATGATTTGATCAGTCAATCTAGCATGTTGTTCATATAACTTGTTTTTGTGCTCCATTTACATCTCTTATAATCTCTTATAACAACTGTATATACCAGGAAAAACTCAATTCAAATTCTCAAGTAGTTACATTCGCTTCCAGCAATCCCACACATTTTACATTACACACATTATCATTTATATTATCATTTATATGTCATGACCTATATCTATTACCTACCTATTATCAGCACAATCTAAGAAGTCAATGTCAAAGCATTTCACTGTACATTGTACAATGTATGATGACCACACGTGACAAATAAAATTTGATTAAATTCCAAGGTGTTTGGTTAAGTGATGAAACGTGATGATGGATGCCAATATAGCAGATATTATTTCTGCTCTCACATCTGAGAATCTCGGCCTGCTATGATAAACATTGGTGCAGTTTTCTGAGGTTAAGAGGGGAGACATTTATTTTGAAGGTTACAGGGACACAAAGAGGAAGTTGATAATTGCTAATGCTGCCAATATCACCAACTACTGATTTTTCTACTATTACGCATAAGCAATAGTAAAATCTAAAGAATAGTTGTAGTATAAATACCTAATAATTTTAATAGTAAGTATTAAAATGAATTTAAATAGTATTCACAAACATGGAATTTTAATATAAAATAAAATAACTTATTTTGAAGGCGGCAGGGAGACAAGGCAGATGTTCAGGGTTGCCAATGCACTGTACGATGTCAACAATGTATAATTTTCCATGATTATAAAGCGATGGGAATAAACTTGGGTACTGTTAAGAACTATTCAAATTGTTGATCAAAGATATAATCTTTGTCGACGTTATAGGCCAATTTCCAAAGTTTAATGTATGGTTGGAGAGACACCACTGCTATAGTGTTCAAAACGGAAGACCATGAACCAATCATGGACTTGTGGTTGGACAAGTTTGAAAGACCTATGATATGCAGGGGGAGGAGTTGCAGGTGGGAGGAGTTATGTCTTCTTAGCTGCTGCCAGACCTTCATGGAGTTGTCCTCTTGTTAAGTAACTATGGCAACAGATAAACCACCTGCTCTAGACAAAACCCAAGGCTCAGTTATGTATAATTAAACAGATGGGTGTTATTGGTTGACCAACAATAGATTGGATAAGGAAATGGTGGCGTGAAATGTCTCATTTGCTTCAATTGCAACAGACATGTAAGTCTTTTCAGGGTTGAGTAGAAAACACTAATCTGAGGTCAAATGGTTCCTGCCGTAGAGCATACTCACATGGATTCCTGTCATTCTTGAAATTACTAGCTGAATAGTTGTAAACCTGCAAATCTGCCTAGAACGGATATGCACTAGAGTACTGCAATAGCACACGTTCCTGATGTCAGGCAAGTGTTTAAGAGAAGGCCGGGGTAGGGGGGCGGTCATTGATAATTATATTACCTTCAGTATCATAGATGTTTTGGAAGATCTCGTCGACATCCAAACGGTCCTCTTTGGAATGAATGGCATAAGTTTTAATATTAAATTCCCCCAAAATATGGTACACTCCTTCCAAAGTGAAGAAACAGTTCCGCTCTTCCTTGTCATCTTCAAAAACCAACAGCGCGCCCTTCCAGGTGAAATGCTGGAACATTGCGTTGAACGTCTCTGCCATTTTCAGGTAGGAGGGAGCAATGCGGGTCAGGTGGGAATACTCTTTATCCTTGTTATTAAAGGCGGTGGCCAAGGCACCTGCTGAGATCACCGGGATATTCCAATGAGAAGCCAGTCTCACCGTTGCCGCTGCCGCGTATTCACACACGGGACCGAGAATCAAATCCGGCTTCTTTTCGCAGGACCTATCCACCAACGCGAATAGAGCATCATTTCCACATTCGGAGTTTTCATATTGCACTTTGAAATTCAGACCTGAATACTGCCCTCCGTCTTTTTTTAGCCTATGCTCTGCATAAAGTATTGCCGGTGCGACTCTTGGGTATGAAAAAAGGTAGGAGTTATTTTGTGGCAAAATCACCAATACTTCTACGTCCTCGGTTATGGTGTTTGTCCTAACTGGTTTCAAGACCAGCAAAAAGTACAAACACAATGAAATGAAATATGGCATGGTGTTACTTTAAAAGTTCCACTAAGCATAAATAATTACAGTATTGGAGAAATGTTCTTAAAATGTTTCTCCAACTTGGCTCTACTTGGTAGTGCACTAGACCAAGTCCCCAACAGCAACCCTCCCGACGTTAATAAATAATGTTAAATAATTGTATTTTTCTTTGAATAAGCAAAAATTGTAAATTTTTTTACGTTGTATTCTGCATTGAGAATTCCTTAAAAGCCTCCTGAACTTGTTCAATATATCTCCCTCTTATCTCTACAATTTCCCCCCAGTTTTCCCCCGGTAATTCCTGCAGTTTGAGCAAGGTAACAGCTCAGCCAGCTACTACACACTGGCTCCGGCCTGGACTTTTGAAGCATCTTTTCATTATTATTCCTGCGTCATCCGAGTGCTGCCCACCTCCTTCTTAAAGCTACACCACAAGCACGGGCCTACCTAAACTGACAATATTTCGGAGGTAACACAATGTAGAAAGTTGATTCAAGTAATGCGCACGTATAAGAAAGGCGTATTAAAGCCTATTTTGTACACCTGAAACGTCTAATGAAATATTAAATGGCTTTTTATGTGTCCGTTTTTTTAGTTTTGCATAACGCTAACACATGCACTATACATAGGCCACTGTATATTATTCAAAGTCACTGTAATACATGATACACATGCATTAAATCTATCAGGTAGCAATTCAATAAGGATGCGTTCAAGACAAACCTTCAGAAGAGAGGACAGTGTCACACCTCAATTCAGGCTATTGTGATGACAGTCCTTTAGTTTATCCTGTTAATGAGGCTAGCGTTACTAAAAACGGCTGTCATTTCAGTTTTGGTGGCTGGCTATGGCATGTACAATTCACTATAATGGGACTGAATCTGGATCACAATCTTTGCTGTATGCATCATCTCTCTCTCTCTTCCTCAATATTCTATTTAATAAAGCAGAAATGCCCTTTATGTGAGGCCATTTGCCTTTGCCCCATGTGTGTCAGTCTGTAGTGTGACACTATGTCAATTCTTAATATGTCTCTGTGCCAATTCAAACAGAACAAATTCCTTTACATTTATTGTTCCTTGTTTAACTCATTCCAATGCCAATTTGATTGGTTGGCAGTGACAACACTGTCGCCTCATTTTTCCGTTCTAACTTGGAGGATGCAACAGTCCTGGTTTTGAGCTTTATGGAATAGAATATACCTGCCATTTTAAAGAATGAATCTAAGTGATTGATTTGTGTGTAATGTCAGATTTGTATTCAGAAGTAATAGACACGACAACTCAAATCTCCTATGGCACAATGGATTACAAACTTTAATGCTAAAATAACAGGCTTGTGTTTATCATGGCTCATTAAGATGTGTGGCAAATGACTCACCCGTCTCCCATACAAGAAAATTTTAGTTTGCTGGCAAGTAGAAGGTAATTCATTGACACACAAGCCAATGTTCTCCACAGCTTTCATTACACTTAAAAACCATTAAATAATTACATAAAAAAGTGGGTTTCAGGTAATGTTAGCCTGAGATATCTTGATCACAAGTGTTTAGGTTGGCCGAAATTACTCCAATGACTGCAATTTGAAGATATTTCACAATTAGGGTCATTACTGTAACTAGACACCTTGTTGTCTAATTTTACAGCATCCACAAATGGAGCTTATTCCCTGTAGGGGCTCATTTAGTCACAGGCCTCTGATATTTTCTACAGAATTTTCCAAGGCATGAGACTGTATCACACACATTTCCTGCATGGGTCTAGTTGGGTTTTGTCTATTGGAGAATACTTGACTACTGTTGCTTGTGCGTGTGTTTGATAATTGTCTGCACAGATGGCAAGTTGTTTGTTTGTGTTTTTAAAAATTTAATTAAGTTGCTGGTTTTATGTTGGGTTAATGACCATTGCTCTTTTAAATCTAGTACAGTGCTCATGTAATTGCAGCCATCCATCAGGCAAATTGAGAGGGCTGTGCTTCGCATTAATGCTTCAGGATTCTTATTTGGAACGGTTACTGTGTACAGTAGATATGAACCCTTCCAATGGCAATAGTCCCATACACTCAACACAGAAATGCTGCAAATGGGTTCCAAGCTGTGAGTAGTGTTTTCCCACCAATTCATACCACTGATCAAGGAGGGGAGACTGCAGTAGATTTGTTTTGCCTGTGTTGTCATGGTGTGAATTAAACATGCCAACATCTCCCCCAACAATCTCGTATGAAAAATATACCAGGTGATATATTACTCGGAAAGAGTAATGCAATTTGTGAAAATGGAGGGAATGGAGACTGAAAAGGAAATTACAACTGATTTTGAATGCCCTGGATGTGGCATTTACTTTTTGTTAAGGTGACAACATCTGCAGTTTGAGTCCATAATAGCCTCAGTATCGACTTATACAGTGCAAGAGGGTATAGCTCAGTGGTTGAACATTTGAATGGAGATGAAGAGGTCCTTCCCCCTCTTAATTATTACAGTTACAATTACAATTACAATTATAGAATCAGTATATCCAAAGCTACTTTATAGAGCAGGTAACAGTGAGGTCCTGTTACTGCTATAATGTCTGCTTGCTAATTCTGCTTACCAATGTTATCGTTTTCGGTGTGTCGGTTTGTCAGTCTTAGTGAAGTTCTACTGGTCAAATGAGAAAGACCGTGAGTTGAAGTTTGTGTGACATTAGCCTTGCATGCTAAAAGGCATAAAGAGAATGATAGCAATGGCTAGCCACTTAGCTGTACCCTGCAAGTACCAAAATGAGCTCTATGGACCTATAGGCATTAGAAAGTCATTACAAACACATTATATCTTGCCAATTATTTAATTCAAAACTTTACACTCATTTTTTTTATTAATAGGCTTGTGCTACAGTATACATTGTGTTTATCATTTGCTTCAGTTATGTTCCAATAGTGCATTTTAAGTAGCTTGCATCATTAATATTCCCTGATAAGCTGAAAAGAACAGCAAAACAAGGACACAGAGGTCAAGTAATAAAGCTTATATAGTATGATACTTTATGGCACTGAGTGAATGACATCAAAAACATGAGAACGAATATGAATAACACTGTTCAAGTCTATCCGATGTAATGAATGAGTGGGAAGTGAAGGGTAAAGAGGCCTAGACATGAGTCATCCTTTGATGGATGGTGACAGTAAAGGGATTTGAAGATGCAAAAATATTGAGCTCTTTTTCCATTGGAAAAGTAATTGTATGAGTAATGCCTATGGGATTGGAATGCAAGCAAGCCCCAAGTGGCTTGCATTGTGGGTTTGGTAAGAATGTCCAGTTCATACACAAGGTGTGATAGATTGACACGGATCAGGTCTTTTAGTTACGACATCTATTGGAACAATTCATACATGTTATTACACCACAATGACTGCTCAAGTCTGTATGAGCCATTCTTCACCGATTTTTATGCTGCCAGTGACATCTGCTGGTCATTTCTAGGCCCCTGGCACTACTGTTGCAATATTATGCTGTAACCCAACTAACGTTGTAAATTGTTTTGTTTTGTTCCCCCAATTCTCTTGCCAATCCCCTAATATAGTCCCTCCACTAGCTACACCCCCCATACCTCTAGGCCATGGTACAGCACTACATCCTGTTGTCTTTTAACCTTACAACAACGTCGCTAACACTTCCTCCATTACAGTTTTGATGTACTCTTAGTCAACGTCAGGAAACATCAGTGGTGTACATTTCTCTTTATTTTAAATTCTGGCTCTAACCAACTCTCTGGATGGTTGGCTCAATTTAACTACAAATCAAGTCTCTGAGGTGCGCTGCGATTTCTCTCAGGGTAATGTCGTAGTGGAGGAGCAGAATCTTCCATTTCCATTTGTAATTACGCTACAAATGGATATCGTCTACACACAGAAGTGGGTACTGGTCTACACATATCACAGGATTCACTGAAACATTGAAGTATATTGCACATGCATGCAATATACTTGTTTTTTTTACCTACAGGTATCCACTCTGACCAGTCTACATTTTTACATTGGACAGAATTCTTTGGTCTTCCAAAGTGCTGGAGCTCTGCCTCCACCTTGAGGCGTAGGAAATATTCCTTACCAGAAAAGCCTTGTGAAATCTTGGCTTTGCGTGATCTTTGAGTTTGATCCGTGCTTTGATGTGTTTCGGTGGTCTTTTATCAGTGGCTACTCTATTTTGAGGTTAGTCATATTGCATATTCTTATAGTCTTTAGAAGAAATGACTAAAAGGGCTGATCCCGTATCTAACTCCATCCTTTGGGGAACTCTATCCATGTATATTTGGTTTCAGCCTTATTATTTCAGTATTAGTTATCAGTATGAGTATAACATGAAAAATCTTCATTTGAATTAGTTGAGTCAGGCAGGGTCATCTGACGTTTTACCACATCTTAAACAAGCCTGTTTTATGATGCATTTTGAGCATATCCTATTTGAACCTGCTTCTGAAGTTTTTCCTTGTAGTTCCATGCATCTTTTGTGGCAGTTTCCATTGACATAGCAATCTTCACTGCGTGATTCAATATCAGCTTATCTTCTGTCAAGAGCCGTTTCTGTGTGCTCTCGTTATACAGCCTGCATACCAGCCTGTCTCTGAGTGCATCTGATAACCCCTGCCTGATAACCCCTCCATGAGTCACACATATTGACCAGGCCTGTTACACTGACCCCATTTTTCTTCTTTCCAGCCAGCAGCTTTGGGGACTGTAGTGGACTATCACTTGCAGGCCCTTGGTGGCCTATGAAGCACTTTCTGAGAAAACCCTCAGACTGAAGCACTCTCTGGGAAAAACTCAGCCACAACCCACCAGAACAGGGGTGGTGGGGGCATTAGAAACCTTTATTGCATAAATTGTTTATGTTGTATTGTGATCACATTTCAGGAATTGTCGGGCAGGAGGAAATAATTAAAGCTGCTTGGGGAGGGGGACTGGGCTTAGACCTATGTTACTGGTATCCCCTGACCTTGGGCTGGTTAACCCCTTAGTGCATGACAAGTGTGGAATGGCTGAAGTGTATTTTAAGCACATATTTAGGAATTATTGATTGCTATGGAATCAGTATTTGGATTTTTTCCTTGAGTGATTTGTATGTGAATTGCAGTCATTTTTGCATTTTGAGTGTAACCACATTTGTCAATAGCCAGACAATGAATGAGGAAAGCCGCCTCTCCAATAACCATGCATGAGATGTTTATTTCTTTTCACTTTTCTCACAAGAGCCTCAATATTACCAGACAATGTTCTTTATAGGTTGTTGAGTATCTGGATATGTTTTTGGCCATCAACAATGCTAAACATTCACTTTACTTGGCTAGCGCCCAGCTATACCTCGTTACTAAAGTAATTGAGATGCTGTAGTTAAAATATGCTTTTCTGAGCATCTGTAGATCTTTAGTCTTTATTAGTTAGGACATTTTGATGATGAATAAATGGATAATGTATTGAGCTGCTGCAGATGTAAATTAGTTAACATATGCTTTGTTGACCATCTAGTCATGCTTTCAATTTATTTAAAAGCCTTAAACTAGTTTTATTTATTTATTATTTTAGTTTGTATAGTGCATATTTGGTGCCTACACTGTATATCATGAAAGAAAGCAGTAAGCACAAGACATGCAATTCTTCTTTCAGGAAATGTATTTATTCTGCTCGCTGTAAAGCAGAGTACACAGCCTGACTGGCATTCAAGAATGGACCTACATTGAACTGCGATTACAACAACAACAATTTTTCCCAATTGTCGTAATTTTTATCTAATATAGATTGAAATTAACTATGCAGCATCAAAACAAGATAAAGGGCAAGTAAGCCATTAAAGTTTCCCATTAACCAGTAAAACAAATGCTAAAAGCCAAAACACAATAATGAATGATCTGATAACAGTCATGCTTTCAACAAACCATAGCCTTTTCATCTATTGCAAGGTTATAGAAATATTTTCATAGATATGAAAATACAGACAGATATAGAGCTATGTTTAGGGTGACTTCACTACGAACACAAATGTCTCCGGAATTAATCTTTTTTTCAGAATTGTAGTACGCCACATGGCTCCGTTAACTTCAGTGGAGCCTAGCCTTCAGACATGACAAGACCACAGCATCAAACACCACTTGCAGTATTCAAAAGAACAGCTTATAAAATAAAGTGGCAGACCAAATTAGGCAATTCACAAAGGCTACAAAACTAACAGTCAATCTCTGAATGCAACTATAAAATACATGAATGAAGGCATTGACATTTAGTTTTGCTCTTCCTCCTAATCCACAATATAGATGTAACAAACAAAGATCTGGCTCCATCTTAGATCTTGTGAGGAATGTCTTTCCCCACAGCTGAAAAACAAAAAATAAAACTCCAGGAAGGAGTAGCTGCAGAGCTTAGGAAGCCATTGTCATGAATACTTCTATTTGAGAAGCATATCAGGTAAAAAATGCTTTATCTAGGAAAGGTTTAGGTCTGAACTCTGATCAATCTAAAGCTAAAACATTACACCACAGACAAATTTTGGTTTGTGTAGTGAAGCTGCAGTCTCACCAGCACATCTGTTGCTTTACAAGACCATGCCAAAAATAACACTGGACATAAGCCACTATACAGGAGGTAACACTAACCCAGTTGTTAAATGCAGTGAAAACATAGAAGTACATATATGTATATAGACTACTTTAAATTAGTAATGGGGGAAGTCTAGTAGCTATCGTAATCCTTCTTGTCCTTTTTGCCTTCACCCTCAAAGCTGTCCGTCCCATCGCTGTTGTCACGGCGACGCTTGCGGTTGTTGCGGATGTTGAAGCGAGGGTTTATCTGGGGCAGCGGGTCCATACCCAAAACCTTATGGATTTGTCGGAATGCTAGGAGCCTAAGAGCAAACTTTAAAGAGAAACACAGGGAAGACATTAAATAGATCATTAACTTTGTACTAAAACCTGGAACTAAAAGATAGCCACAAGAAACCTTTCATTTCAGGGTGTCCCATCAGCTTTATGAAATCTATAAAAAGGAGAAGATTCTTCATGTGTCTCTCCCTTTTTTTTTTTTTTTTTAACAGGCAGTTGTGAAACTGTAGCAAGTAATGCACTGTGTATTGTTCTTACATTCTTTCCAGGTTCTTATAACTGCATCTGATCCAACTTTCCACTAACAGTCTATAACAAGTCTCTCCTATACCAGCCAACTTGTACAGGGTCTGGATAAAAAAGTAAATAAATAAATATAGTTCTGGTGCCTGTCTCACGAAGAGAGGTTAGTGGGTTAGTGAGCCAACTTTGGGCTTAACCCTGGCTTTTCGGTCTCACGCAGGTGGCTCACTTTATAGCAGGGTAGATCACCATGGTAACTTAACCTGCTCCGGCATAGCCTGGATCTGTCCATGTTTTGTGTGACTATTTGTTACAAACCTCACCAATTTTATGTGAACACGCTCACAACTGGATTGGAAAATTATGGGTTGACAGAGAGATAACTAGTGATGGCGAGATGAAGCTTCTCGAAGCATTGAAGCATTCCAGCCAAATGGGTTGAAAATGGGTTCATTTCTCGTGCACACTAGGGCCCCCTGCTGGTCTAAATTAGAGCAGGCAAGACTGGCAGCACAGCGATGTGTGCAAAGCATGGGCCACTAAAGGTGAATAAATTAAACTGCTGATGTGATCAAGTTAAAAAAAAATTAATTACTGCATAATGTATGTATTCATATCATGCTATAAAATCATAAATTAACAAAAATCATCGGTTCAATAATGCTGTAGAAATGTCTCCACGCACTGTGTACATTCATTTACTTTGGTGGGAAAGCGTGTAGCAGTACCGCTCCTAGTGCGCTTCAGTAGACATGGCAGTCATGGGTTCGAATCTGGCATGTGAATAAAATGTTACTTATTTATGATGCAGCATATCAATATATGGCTTGTTATCATAATGCTATGATTAGTAAAGGGACAAATGTACCAGTTGTATAGTCCATTGATGTACTCATTTAAATATCATTCATCATTATCATTTAAATATAGCTACAGAAGGACAAGACAACCCACAAATTATGGGGGCACTTTCTTTCCTTATATCCGTGATTCAAAACTGCCCACCAAACCCGAATCCATTCCTGAAGCATGTACGTGAATGAGGCTTCAAACATCATCGATGACGTAACGATGTTAAAATGATACACGCCTTGATACATAGGTTCACAAGAAACTGCCCTACGTTCTCGACATGCACTTCGAAGCCCCGGTATCAAGCATAACATCACTAGAGAATGTTGAATGAATGGTCTCAAGGCTCAGTTTTAGGTCCCCTTCTATTCAATTTGTACATGCTTCCACTTTCTGACATTTCTCCTTTCATCAACACGCTGATGACGCAGATATATGTCGCTTGGGCTTGGACGGCAAAAAAAAACAAAAAAAACTTCCTCATTACTACAGTGTGTCAATGAAATTACGCTGGATGTCTCAGAACTTCCGACAACTAAACAAAGACAAAACTGAAATTCTCGTTATTGGAAATGAAACAAGAGGCATAATGCTATCTCTAAATCATAAAAACCATGTCAAGAATCTTGGCGTCATCTTTGATAGTGATCTCAGTCTTAAGCACATCGGTAATATTTGTTTAACAGCATACTATCACCTGCGTAACATCTCCAAAGTGTGTGGGATGCTCTCCCCAGTTGACTGTGAAAAATGCGGGAGCAACATCACCCCAGTACTCACAACGCTTCACTAGCTGTGATAGCTTTTAGAATTGATTTTATGATCATCATTCTCGTGTTTAAGTGCCTCCATAACCTTGCCCCTGCGTATATTATTGACACGATGTGCACAAAATAGATCCCTCAGGTCAGCAAACCTGAGAGCAATTGTTATTTAAAAATAACTTTTTTTAAAATTTGTTCTTTTGATCTTTTCATGTTTTGTTGTTCAATGATGCTTTTATTACTTTCCAAAATCGATCCCTTCTCTGTTCATTGTCTTTTGATCTTTTCGTGTTCTGTTTAATCCTGTCTGTATCATTTTATTTTTTATTGTTGTGAAGCACTTTGTGTCTGAAAAGCACTATACAAATACAGTTATAATTATTAGTTATTACCTGAGGCAGCAAAGCAGCCTCACAGTGTTATGGAACCTCCACTGTATTTGACTGTAGGTAAGGTGTTCTTTTCTTTAAAAGCAAAGTTTAGTTGTCTATAAACAAAGCTCTGATCTGCATTGCCAAAAAGCTCTAATTTGGTTTCATCGGGTCACAGAACTTTTTCCCAGAAGGACTGATTGAAGGAAAGATCAATCAGGCCTCCTTGTGTTTCTCTTTCAGCAGCAGTGTAGTCTGTGGCCTCCGACCATAAAGGCCTTCTTGGTTCAATGTCTGGCGTATGGCACGTGCTGAAACCATTACCCCAGACCAGGGAAGCAGACCACTCTTATCATTTTAAAATGGCTAATTGGTTAATTTATACCATGTGGGCACCTGCAACCGGTCACAGGTGAATTAAATTACATTGAGAATGAGAATCTATTTCCTCCAACAAAATCACATTGAATTGTTCTATAAAAAGGTATTAATAATCATGGCCATTTCTCAATTTTGAAATTATACAATTTTGTTCCCTCTTCGTTCCTCTTTTTTTGTCCTCTTTGTCTGTCTGTTGATTTTCAACTGTTTCCCATGCCACATTAATTATTTTTACAGTTTTTGTGACCAATGCTCCTGCAATTAAAACGACTATTTGTCCTCTGTGAAGCTCTGTTAGTTGTCTAATGTTGCATTCACATATGACAGTGGTGATTGTCAAACCTCTTGAAACAGACACATACTGCTAATTGGCATTAAACTTAATGATTGGCCTGTGTAGCAGCCTTTGTAATCGTGAAAAGTCATATGGTGCTACGGTTATAACATCCACCCCTGTATCTGCCTGTATTAACTGGCTGCTCAGTAGAATTGTTCTACGTTTTCATGCCATTACATGCAATTTGTCAATTTCCTTGCAACGGTCTGCTCCTGTGTCACGTCTTCACGGCACCCTTTTCCTTCAGTGCAACTGTTCAGCAACTGTACCTATGGACTTCAGTGAATTTGACTTTCAAATGACCCACTTTTCCTGTTGTCTTCTATGTATTGTCATCCTTCCTAGTCTGACTATACCTCATCTGAAGACATGTTAACAAGCACTACATATGAATCGACATGATTGTTCATATATAATTTGGTGTGAAGTACCTGGGCACTTGAGGTAATGTCCTCTCTCTGTTGCTCTCCCATACTCGTTAGGGTATCTGTAGGATTCTTTTCACAAGGATCTACTAATCCTGGCCCACCTGTTAAAAAAATAAATTCATCAGCATTAAGTGAGTTGATCATGTTTCAAACAAACATCTCGTCACACATTTCTGCATTTGACCTGCACAGGGACTTAAGACTTTTGTTGAATGCATACTAGTTAAATTAAACTAGCATACATTAAACACAACTTGGCAACTGTGTGTGACTGCTAGATATGTTAGATACATAGGAAGGACTGTAGCATCATTTGCGTTTTCAGTTCCATTAAATGTTAGCAACTGTCTTTTCCATATTCAGATTGCTTTAAAATTGCACAGGACACTCATGGGTAGGCAATTTGTAATTTTTCAGAAGCAGGATGATTTCATTTTTGATTGTTTTCAAGTGCCGGCATTCCCCTGCTGTTCATGGATTTTTGGAATACTCTATTTGCTCCATTGACAATGAAAGAAATATTTATTCTGTTTCACATTATAGAAATGGCATCAGTATATAGCCAAAAAAAAACTACCCACTAGAAAATTCATGTTGTTGGACACTATCAGTTTATTTATTTTCAATGGAGCTGTACACCAGCATGACATTACACAAACTATTCATCACTAGTCATGGAGATTGTAGTTAACTGACCATTAAGATTGACCTGTTATATCATATAAGAAAAATAATTCAAAAATAAAATTGCCTTATTTCATCTAGACTTTGTCAATTCAGCAGTAGGCTAATCATAATAATAATAATAATAATAATAATAATAATAATAATAATTCAGAAGTAGGTTAGACATTGACAATTTACAGTCAATCAATTTACATTGATTTTGCCCAGGCACAGTAATTTCAGTCAGTCATCTGGACGGTAAACTTATTTCCTGAGGAACCATGGTAATCCAGGGACCCGTGTGAAATGTAACCTGAATTTTGTCCACGAAATCCATTTTCGTCCGGCACCAAATCTTTTGACGATTTTGTCCAGTACAAAATCAATTTTGACGATTTCGTCCGCATTTGGTCGATTTTGTGCACCACTAAATTCATTTAGTGAAACCCTGCACACATTTCGTGGACGAAAATGCATTCTGTGGAATTAAAAGGTTTCCATATGCATATGCTTTTCACTGACCTATTTTCACTGCCCATTTTCACCCAGTAGATGGCACATACGTGCTGCAGAAAGCGTGGCACATATTCAGGTTGTCGCGGCACACCCGGGAAACTGGTTTGAACAATATGTTCACTAAAAACATTGTTTTATTTGTTAAAATCACATTGTACCTTATTCACGAAACGTGCGGATGATCAAATCTGACCGCAAAGCGTTTACACGAACATAGTCTGATTCATCATGTGTGAAGGCTCTTAGAACGGCTTATTCTTTATGAAAATTCACTTGCAGTAGTGCCAAACCTCAACAACAACAACAAGATGTTTCAGTGGCCTTGTAGAAAAAAAAACCCTAATAGGCTGCAATGGCGTATTTGCTGAACTGTCCTCATTCATAACAATACAAGATTATCAAACTGGCAATGGGCTGATCACATGGACTGAACGCCTTACAAATACAAAGTCCTACCATCTGATGAAGATGCAGATTGGATTTGATCTGTGTCCAATGCTGACTGGACACCCGACAGCGAGGTCGCACCAATTATGGAATTGATCCATGTCAGATAGCGCCATGGTTTTGCTGCCCTCCTCATGTGGCTGATTAATGTGCCTACTTCTTGTTATACTTTTTGCAATCTAGTTTTGTCTTTTTTTACCTCAGCAAAGGTGTGTGTTTCTGCTGAAACAGTATTGACAGCGTTAATAATTTCTTGCCATGCTTTACTTTCATCAGTCCTTGCGACTCCGCTGCTTATGCTTCTGAAAACTTTTTCTCATGTACACAACCCTTCCATTTCGGACTCTGCAAAGTTCCTCATTTGCCTCTTTTCATTACATTACAGTCATTTACCAGACGCTTTTATCCAAAGTGACTTACAAAGGTGATAGTTTACACTATGTGGAGAGTCTCATGCTCTACCGACTGAGCTGTACAGGCCGGACTTCTCCCCCACCCCCTACTTGCACACGACCCTTCAGTCTGCACGCCTTTTACAGTGTTCAATAGGGTGTTTACCTATGCACATCGCACATCCAATTTACCAACGCTTGGCATTCATCAAATATACACCTATTCTACGCACAAATCCAGGTTTCCCATGTTAGTATTTTCTTACGCACATAAATTTAACACAAATTTAAGAGAAATTCAAGAAATATTGAATTGATATTGTCTTTATCCACTGATATGAATTAGATGAAGATCAGACCATATTTTAGGGGCCAATTATACAGGTGATTCAAAAGGGTTCCTCAAACTTTTTCTCGCAACTGTAAGATGAAACTTAATGACCCCGGGGGGAAATAAGGTCACTGCATAATAAATAAATATTACAGTAATAAATAAGTCATTTTTACAATTAGTTGGACTGTATTTTGTCTGGAAGCACACTTGTACTAGTATACTACCACTAGTCTGCCTAAAATGAGCTGACCATGTCTTACCTGGGAGTAAAATCCCAGAAGAAATACATTCAAAGACTCGTCTCAGTGCATCGCCTGGGCTGAGGGGGGCAGAGGCACTGCTGATGGCCTTCTCAACCAGCAGCTCCATGGCCTGAACAAAATAAACATTTTATTGTCAGTGAAGATGGGCTTAATGGCTGGCAAATAGGCAAAATTCACATAAACAGTCAAATATTTCTCTGAACGCATCCTTACCATTAGCATATACTTAATGACAAATGACAGGTTAATGACAAATTGTTAATTAACCATTGTCAAGAGAACCAGAGCATTAATCAGGCAATCGTGAACACTGTACCAAGTACAGCTTCAATCAGCGTATCCATTTGATCAAATATAAATTGGAAAATCACTACCTTACAAGATAGAAGTACCCACTGGTTTCAAATGGGAACCATTAGCAATGTTAAACTAGTTTCATAGTTGAAGGGTAACAATTCAGATTTTGTTACCCTTCAAGTGTGGCAAGTGTCTGGTTAATAAGAACACCAGACTAAAATTCTAAATGTCCTGGCAACCTCTTATAATGAACAAAGCAAAAACAGGTCATTTCACATGAAAAAGCAGCTTTCAGCATGCGTTTTACTCACCCAGCCTGGGAAGGCTGACCAGGTAGGAACTCGCTGACAGAGGTCTCGCAAGATTCGGATGATGATCACACAGGACTGAAGTCCATTGGCTCTAGCCTTTTGATGCAGTAAAGTTAAGTTAGTGAGTGGCAAAGAGTGATAAGAGATGGGACGAAACAACTGTATGGGTTCTGTCAGAGGTCCAAACACTACTGCGCATAATGGAAGCTTGTGATTGGTTTGAGGTGTCTATAAGCCATAATAGTTTGTAATCAGCCGCCATTCCCAGCAGTATTGTACCTCATCGTTAGTAAGGGAGTTCAAAGTTTGCAAGATGCACAGGAAAGGGGGACTTTCCTTGGCATCTTCTAAACCCTGACCTCAAATTTATCAAAGTATCTCACAAACAGGTACTTAAAAGTACAAGAGTCCACCTGAGAGGATAGTATAGGGACTGAAAGAGACAAGGAAATCTGCTTTACTTTTCCTGTGCTTTTGCTCAATTAGCAGTTATCACAGTAAACTAATCAGATGTTCCTTTTTCTCTCAATCGCTATTCTACAAAAAAATATATAAAACACAATACAAACGCTCAACATGAAAGCACTTATTGATGACACAATCTTGTGCAAAATTACTCTGCAGCCTTATGGAATCACATGTAACTAAAATACAGTACTTGCAGAATTGAAAAAGGGAATACAAGGATGCCAGTTCTTTGCTAGAGAAAGAATATGAGTACTTCTAATGCACCTAGGTTTATCATCAATACATAGCAATGGACAATGGATAACCTGATCATTATAGGTGGCATCCTTGAATATTTATTTTGTTTCAAATAGTAAGAATTGTTTTCAATTATACCAGATGATTGTTTTCGAACATTAAAATACAATTCAAACCAAAAGGGTAAAAAAAATAAAAATAAAAAAAAAATAAAAAAAATGCATCTCATAAGGCTACAATAAGAAAGTAAAATGATGTTCCGAACCTGGAACCACTTAGCGTGGCGCAGAGCAGCCAGAGCGTCAAGGCATTTTTGCCTGTCCAAGACGTCCGCTGGGTCTTTCACCATACCCGAGGTTACATCTAAAAATGGATTTGAATTGTCAAAATGGTGATGAGGAACGGGTGTTTGACCAGGTCAGCGAGGCTGGCAAGAACAAACACATTGCCACACATACCAAGTGTCTTTCCTCCCATGACAATATACTGTTGGTTGCTAAACATTTTTAATTTCAAAAAATGTGCTGGGGCTGGAAACCTGACTTCACATAGACCAACGCATATGAGATTGTCTCAGAATATAAGTGGATGGATGCAGATTCAGTGTGTGTAGCATGTTAAATTATATTTTCTTTTGTATATAATTAGGTATATATAGGACCGATATATTTTGCTGACCAAACATCATGGAAAATAAACCGATGTGTTGGGACAGCAATAATCTACAAAGACTTATGTGGATTTAGGCTTACAAATGTTTTGAATCCAATACCATTTTATCAGGTAATTATCTGGAACGCTACAAGATACCCTGAGCTTCTTTCAGATTTTCTCTTTCCAAGTATTAGGACAGAGGAGGAATCCAATGAGTCATGATTATTAGTATGAACATGGTACTGGGAACAGAGCGAAACAAGAACAAATACATAGTGAGGTGTAATAATGGCTTCTAGGGAGTGACCTGATAAGAAAGTGGCATGGCAATGGTAGGTGTGGCAAAGTTTTTGGGGTGGTGGGGAAACCTTGGTCAAAAATCCTTCCGGAGCTGTTGGGCCCTACCAAACCTCTGATGGGAGACAGGCTACTACTTTTTTGTCCAAACAAATAAGAGGGCTTTGGGCTGGACTTGTAAAAATAGCTATGGATACATGGAGGCAGCGATGCGTGCTGGAAAGAAAAAAATATGAAAGCTCCCAGCAAACAAACGGGGTTAGGACATCACTGCATGCATACCTAGCATCAGTAGGTTGGAGTAAGACCCCAACAGTTATTGTATACCGATGGCTGTACCCAGGTCCAACCAAAGATTCCTCTGTCATAGCCCACTTCCCTGAAGTTTAACAATACTCCCCTAAGGATAATTTGAAATATTCGGATCGCTCTACTAAATATGGTCTATCTTTTAATTATTTGTCTTAACCTTTCAATTGTCAATGAATTCAGAAGGACAATGATTAATAATAAGGGCTTTAATTTTTGCAGAATGACTAAAAATTCTCCACATTGCACCCAATTTTGTGTTCTAAGCTTACGTGTGAAGGAGGAAACCAATTCACTCAGGGGAGCACTTCTGAACAGGGGACCTTAGCATGGTGAACCAGTCACCATTACACAAAAGGAAGATTTGTTTCCTGTGGCGAAATGCCAGTCAACTTCCTCTCCCTGGCAGTATGGGATTCTGCTGTGTGCATTGGGCCAAATCCTAATTTGGGAGACAGGTGCACAATTCGAACTTTTGCACAAATTCTACAGACAACTTTACACAATTTATGCCAAATTTCGAGTTGCACACAAGCGTCTCAAGTTAGGATTCTGCCTTGTAATCCATTCTTTAATAGGAATTTATTTTTTGCCTCCTCATCTTAAAATTTTAAGACAAGCTAATTAATACCTAGAACGTGTGACCCTATTGGTGATAGCCAATAGTAAAGTGGAAACAGAATCCCCTGCAACACAGGAAACAAAAATGAATCTTACCTGGGGATAACTAGACTCAACACAATGCAAACACTGATCATGCTTTGTTTTAAGGGATAGCATTTGAGAAACACTAGTTACAGAGCAACAAACCTAAGAGCAACACTGCTGGCACTTGTCTGTTCCATCCCATCCCACTTTTCACTAGAAGTGCTGAGCGCTCACCGTGATTAGAAAGAGCACGTCAATGGAATTAACTAAAACTGTGAATTAGAAAGTAGTCCAAGTTTGAGATCTCCCATAGCTTTCACCTCGGATCGACACAAATACGGATGCTCTACAATCTAATCACGTTTTATTGAAAAGTTCAAACCATTTCAGTCGTTTGAAAAAGCTGTTTCAAAGAATAAAGTAGCAGGCCATACTGAATAACCCAATATTAACATTCACACTTGAGGTGATGGTCTTGTCATAAGGCTCAAGCACTTTCTTGGTTGGCGTAGAGATATTTCTGCTTCAGAAAGTCAAAAACATCATACATGGGAGAGCAAGTTGCCCAATGACATCTGTACTCATTTAAAACCAATATCCATCTTTCTAAAGTGCCAGAAGAGTATTGCTCTTCAGGATATGAATCAACATGTGGAAACTGATCTCATAGGGATGTAGCAAAGAGTAAGAGAGGAGAGAAAAGTGAAGAAGGAGGGTTGTGATGGCTTTCCCAACCTCCATCGCGGCAGCTTTCTTCTCGGATGACAGGCGAAGTCAATGTGATTGTTACTTGCATCTTCGGCTCGGCACAGGATGTCAGGATCATGGCCGCTTCCTGGATGGATCCCGTGACCTCATATTTTTCTGGTGTTACCATCTGGCAGGAAAGAAATGGGGTAGATGCAATAGTGATAACATTATGTCAGTGCTCATCATACAGTCATACATACATACATGCATGCATACATGCATGCATACATGCATACATACAGTGGAATTTTGGCAGTTCTTTCTCAAATAAAGCAATTATTTGAAGGGGGGGAAACTATCTAGCAGTGGCCATCTATGACAAAAGTCCAACTGCGGTGTGACATATGCAGATAACTGTAGTACTGTTAATTGCTTGGGGAGGTGCTCCACAATGCGCGTGAGGAGGCCCTTGGTGGGCTTCTCAGAGCAGAGCAGGACCAGGTTGACATTCTTGTCCCCACGAAGAAGTAGGCCTTTGGCCAAGACTCCCACCCTCATCACTCCCTTCAGTGCTCTAGATGGGGAAAAAGATGGGGAGGGGAAAATGGGGAAAAGGAAAAATGGCAATGTTTAAACAACTACTTCTTGAACCCTCTAAACTGGCAATCATGTATACTATTGGTGCTATAAAGCCATATTAAAAGCAGACACATGGCAAGTTTCACCTCACATCTTCGTCTAAAAAACACCTAAGGATGTAAAACTGCTATAACCTACATCTTTTACTACAACTCGCTGTAGGATCCTGCCTATATAATGGTGATAGTGGAAGGTAGGCAGATAAATTCTGAAAATGCCAGCTATGACTATTGCAGCATATTTAGCTAAAATTCCTATTCCATGCACAAAGGAATGCTAACAATTTTAACCAGATTAGAAGCAGTGGACAATCCAAAATGTTTAAAAAGCTTTCCCTCTCAGATGCCTCACCGATCTTTAGGGACTTCCTTTTTCTCCTTGTCCTCTTCCTTCTCCTGGTCGGTGATGATGTCCGACACCAGTTTTAGGGCACGTTCGGTGATGGACACAATCTTCTGGATAGCCTGGAGCTCATCTTCTGAGGGGTAGATGGCTGCGTGCTTGGTCATGACGTAGCGGTCATCTGAAGAATCGGGTCGGCGTGGAGGCTAAAAGACACAAAGTTGGCTCTGATTGACATTCTGTGTCAGGTGCAGAACATCCAGACTGTTTCCAAATTGCCATTTCAGCTGAATTAACAAGATGTTCTGTTGTTGCCCAAAATGTTGCCTGACATGACCAACCAAATCATAGTACACTGTCTGACAGGCCATCACTTGTCAGTGCGAATTTGAGATCAAGGTCTTGATTTTATGAGCAAAATTATGTTATTCACCTTTTTACTTCTTAAAACAATATTTGTAATTGTGATCACAATATTTGCCAAAATAATACCCATATTTTGGTAAATATGTTATAGCCATAATCATAAAGCCCTACCACAGGTCCCTGAGGCTGAGGGCCGGGAATGCCGGGCCGGACTCCCAGCAGGCCGGGTGGGCCAGGTGGGCCTTGGGGATACCCTCCATCAGGCATACGGCGCCGGTCATCCCAGTGGTGCTCTTCCTCCATGCGTCTCCAGTACATGTCTTCCTCATAACGCCTGCAAAACGTAAACCACAGTATGATTCAAACTGGGAGATAAAACAGTTGTATGTGTGCATCACAGGTTGCAAATATTGAGTTTAATTTGCAACTCTATTGTACATAGCTGTTTGTGAAACCTTTGTAATTGCCTGCATTCCTGTATAAATGGTACCTAAAATATGGTCATAAATACAATGTTATTCAACAAGTAACAAAAATGTCTACTTTTAAATGTCTTTATTGAACATATTGTTCAAAATTTAACAGCTTGGATTGGAGAAAGCATGTGAACCGTGACATTTAGTAATCGGGGGAACCTCCTTTAGTAGCAATAACCTCAACCAAACGTTTCTTGCAGTTAGAAGGTATTTTTGTTAAGGGAAATTCCGGTATTTTTAAACCTGGGCTCTATATGTTCAAATATATGTTCAAATTCATCTTTTATACTGCAAAATAGGTACAAAAAGTTTTGGAATTGCTCCAGTAGATCACCTCAGCCGGCAGTCGCGAAACGGGCTGCTATGGCTGCAATGTAGGGGACCACAATGCAAATTTCCCTCTGTTTAAGCCATTCTGTTGTGATTTACTTTGTGTTTGGGGTCATTGTCATGCTGCATGACCAAACCTCTATTAAACTTCAGATCACGGGCAGTTACCCTGATTTTCTGATAAAATTCTTTATTCCCTGAATGATTGCGTGCAGTCCACGCCCTGAGGCAGCACAGCAGCCCCAAACTGTGATGCTCACTCAGCCATGCTTCACAGTTGGGATGAGGCTTTGCTGTTGGTATGCAGTTTTTCTCCTCCAAACATAGCATTGTGCCCTTTTGCCAAAAAGCCAAGTTTAGTCTCATCTGTGTGAGGATGTCCAAATATTATCACCAAGGTCTCCATCTCTGGAGACCTTGATATTCCTGTTTCCACAGTAGGCAATGTTATTAGGAAATTTGCTGCTCATGGAATTGTTAAGAACCTCCTAGGACGTAGTGGAAAATTGATCTTGGATGCCATTCAATGATGTCAAGGTAGACCTGGAGCAGTCTGGGGTAATGGTTTCAGCCCGTAATCGAAGGTCAATCGAAGGTCATGGGTCCTCCAGCAGTAAGAAAAGAATGTAAGTGCGATGTATCACTTCTAGTGAACTGTGCCCATGTGCCCCAGCAGTCTACCTGACATAAGAACAGTCAGCCTCGGTTGTTCCTCCCAAACCAAACGGGAAACCGGGAAAGGCAGGTGGAGTCTCCAACCTTCTTGATATTCAAAAAGGTACCGAAGAGTTGGAGAATTAATATCAATATTCCAAAAATTAAGCCTAAATTCAGATTAGGCTCAAAGTGTGTGTACATAATGTTATGTAGTAGTGATACTTACACCAATACACAAATCTCTGCTCTTTAAGACAACCTTTGACAGAATGCATGGACCTTACCCATACCTCATCTCCATTCTCCAGCGCTCCTCCTCCTCTCTCCTTCTCCAGTACTCCTCCTTCTGCATCTGCTTTCTCATCTTCTCTTCCTGAATCTTCCTGGCCCGGATGCTAGGCTTCACCTCGACCTGCAGGTCTGGGTTCACCTTTTTCTACAAACCAGAAAATGAGAAATTGTTGGCCAAGTTACATTTACAGGAGTGTAAATGTTGCCAGATTTGAAGGAGGTGTACATCAGCAGAGTGAAACAAATAAGGATAAATGTAAGGAATAATTCAAATATTCTCATGTCCTACCCAAGTTCTGAGACAGGCGCTATAAATGTCACCTACAAACCTTGTATTGCAGGCGATGCCTCCGTCCCTTCAGATGCATCTCCTTAGCGTTTGGATCGTTGAAACTGCATTCACAAAGCTTGCAGTGGAAGCGGATCACTTTTCCTTCATCGTTTCGGACCTACAAATTAGTTTCATATAGATTATACTCCCTGATTAAGATGTATTATTGCTCATTAAGCACAGGTTAGCTCCAGCTCATGTGTGAAATTGTCAGCATACCTCCTCCACATAGTCATGGCCGACAGGCTGGACGTCACTCTGCAGTGCAACCAGGGCCGATGTAGATAAAGAATCTGAGCCTTCATTCTTGGTCTCCTGAGCAATTAATGAGGGCAGCACAGGCTTGGATACCTCTACCTTGGTCTCCTCCACCTTCGCCGTGGTCTGCAATTTGTTTCCACCTGCAACGGAGATTTAAGATCAGGCATGAGGCAAAATGGAAACATCGAGTGCCAGTGTACGTTGTGCTTGTTTGTGTAGAATACCAGAATATAGGAACTGACATCTACTAAATTCTTTCAATATGCATATTATATAAGAGTTATATGCATGCAACAGTTTTGCGACAGCATGCATTCCTCATCTGTGCAGTCCTATGGTTTTTGCTTCATGACATGATCATTAACAGTTGTGAAGATATCTTTGTGAATGGCTTCATTCAATAATAAAAAGCTTTTAAAAGATGCATAATCCATGACATTTCCTTCCACATGTGATGAAGATGGCATAAAGGTGCTTCAAAACTGGCCTGTATATGGGTGCAGTAAAAAAACATAACAAATTTGTGCTACTTTCTGGGCCAAGACAGAGTCCATCATTGGGATTCGCTCACTGGTGTGGTCAAAATGACAGATATTTATCATTCGCCGGGGCAGAGACATGCAATACTGGGTTTACTGGCTACAGAGTTTAAAGCTGTCGTGTATTTATATATGTTCCACATTCAGAACAATAAACAAAAACAGAAATGTAGCCTGGATGCAAGTGAGTGAGTGTATGTAATCAAAACAGGCAAAGAGGGATAAACTGAGACAGTAACAGGTACCTTATAGAACCCCCCCCCCCCAACAATCAACAACTGTCTACTAACCAACAAAATTGATCTTGGGGGTGTTGATCTTCTTCACTGCTGTGGTGGAGTTGGCAGAGGAGAGGCTGTTGGCTATTGGGTTCTTCACACTACCTACACCACTGCTGACTATGTTGACTGGCTTCAGATAGGGGGAGTTAGAGGTGGAAAGATTGGAGGAGGAAGGAGCCATGGAAAGAGAAGTGTTGTTGCTGGAGCTGCCCAGGGAGGAGCCAGAGGTCTTGCTGGGGGCAGCTGTGGTGGAGGAGGGTGTCTGAGTGACCACACTGGGCTCTGTGGAGGGGATGGGCTTGCCAAGTTTGGTATGAAGCTTCACTACCTGGAGAAGATAATTCAGAGCATTAATGGTGGTATACTGAACTCCATACCATACCATACAGTTGCTTACAAAAAGCGGTAATTTTTCCTTTCACAATATCACACCATCAAACATAACGAGAAAAGAAAGAATTGATCAATGAATGAAGTCTTGAAAAAGCTTGCTTGATTTTAACAGTTACCTATCCATCACCAGATAGCCGATTGCCCATGCATGTCTTTTGTGCATGCGTCATAGAAAATAATTAATGCCCTAACAAAACATTGTTGCATGTCATTACTAAAGGTAACCTGAGTGGATATTTAAAATAATTCCATTAGAAAATGAGATCGCTGGTTGATATTTTTCCTTAAGAATATATTGTTGCCTTTTTTCAACACTACTGCCAGCTGCCGACAAGTAGCACTTCAGTTAAATGAAAGTGATTAGCATTCCTCATCAAAACTAGGGATGTACCAATCAAAATCAGCAAAACACAATTAACTGAATATGCAGTCATTTATTTTAATAGAACAGGTCCATCCATTATTTAAGTGGTCTTTTTAAAATTCAGAGACTTAATTTCATTCCTTTTTGAATAATTTGGTTGTACTCATTCACCATTTTCAACTGTTGATAAACATTGACAGCTTGCATATATACATTTCTGATAGTGTGATTAGAAACAGTTAAATGCACTGCACAGAAGGCATAATCTATGCTGCCTCAATGAAAACCTTTTTCATCAACATACTAACATGTAATAACTGTTTGGATAAAACAAAATGTTTATTTCCACACGGCTAGGCAAGCCAACAAGTTGTTTCTGATATAAATGAGGGGAAAGGTAGACACTTTCCAGTGTTAAAAAAAAAAAAAAAAAAAACAGACACTGGAGAAAAATAGAATTCAAAATGCCAAACTTACACCAGAAAAACAGCTACTAAGCTAGCACCCCATGTGGGATTTCTACAAGAGAGGTGAATCAAGGAGAATAAACAGAGAAGTGGGGTGTTAAATTGGCACCCTCTGTATGATGGGCTAAAATGCTACCCAACATTAACCATAGGACAATTTATGTTGCACGGAGCTACCCCACTGGAATGGGTGTCAAATGGATACGACCCTTGTCATACCTAAGCCTTAGTGAGTCCACATTTGCTCTTGTAGCATTTATTATAATGGGAGCAGAGACAAAGCACACATTACCAGAAGATTCACCTCAGGGCAGGTTTCGGGACAATGTTCCATCTAAGCTGTGCAGCTATGTGCTAGAGTGTTAGACATAGATTATCATACTATTTCATAATCCTCAACTTGCCTCACAAAGTTTAGTGGACATCATCTTGTTTGGAAGTTGAGGTGGTTAGTGGAGGTGATATAAAATTTAGGGACTATGCCATACCATTGGGTTTAGTAAATTGACACCCATGTGCACATGGGGGCGCGGACCCGAAGAAAACAATGGTGGCAGCTGTCACTCACAAACACATGGCCAGACACAGCAGTGAAATGTAGACATGCAGACCTATGATGGCCTACGCCTAGGAAAGGCAAATTATTTTATATTTATGAAAATCTAAAAATATATGCATGGTTTTTCTTGTGAATCTCTTGTATTTATAGAAGTCGACTATTTATAGTTTGCATTTGCCCATGTCGTTGTTGACAATGTATTTTAAATTGTTTTTCTGTTTGAAGTGAAATCAACATATTGGAAAATGGTTTGAAACAATTCTGTTGTCTCTAGTAGTAGTAGTGGAGCAACAGTTGAAAGTTGATCCTGATTAGACTCCTCAGAAGTCTTATTAAAAGTGAGCTAAATTACAAAATGTTAAAATTACATTTGAAAGATTGTGAAACACTGTTGATGTCTCTATGTTGGAACATTAGCGTGTGAACCAACACGTCTCTTTCAAATGGCCATTGGCAATCTGATTTGGAAGAAATGGTGAGGAAAAAGTTCACCACTTTGCAGTTTTTGCTTTGGCTGAATTTTCACGACTGTTTAAAAGAGCAAAACTCCATGCAAATGTTGGTGGTTGGGGTTCAAAATTTGAAGAAGAAGAAGAAGAAGCAGCAGCAGCAGCCTATACCAGCTGTAGGGCTATGTAATGTTCCAGTCATCTCCATACCTTCTGATGTTTGGCGCCTCTGATGTGGGCGGCATAGGCGTCGGCGCCGGTGCAGGAAACATCACAGAGTTCACAGCGGAGTTGGTTCTGAGTGCCACGGGCTGTGACGCCACCTCCACTGATGCCACTGCTGCTACTGCCACTCTGAGAGACCTTTAGCGCCGCTTCCTTCTTCTTGTGCTTCTGGCCTTCCAGATGCTCCTTGTATGTCTTGAGTATTCAATGTGTGAAAGTCAACACACAGAATGAATAACAATTTTTGTTTTTTCTTCCAGCAGGATAATATGCAGTCAATTTAAAAAAAACACAAAAAACATCTATGCCCACCTTCCCACATAGATCAACTGTAATGAAAACAGATAAAAGACAAATGACCCCACCATTAATAATCAGGGTACCCCCAGGATTCTCCAAGTTAAATTTAAGACTTTTTAAGACAACTTAGAATGAAATTTAATGCCAACTTCACGGTCAAACGGGCAAAAGTATGATGGATATAATGGAAAATCAGTATGGATTTCTAGGGCTTAAAATCCATACTGATTTTCCATAATAATAATAATAATAATAATAATAATTATTATTTTCTAGGCTGGAAAATAATTATTTACCAAGTATTGAATTTAATAGAACACATGATCAGCAACAAAAACGCTTGGCGCTGGCATTCATTTCCTATTTGGCAAGCGTCGCCGCCGAACCTACTGTCGCCGCCGCCCTTGGCTGGGAGACCCCCTGGTGCTGCGCTCAAAGTTCAACTATATTCAATTTTGACCTTTGCGACGCGCAACCAATCACTGGAATCTAATAGCGTTTAGTTTGCTATTCATTAGTGATCGGGTTAGAGATAGAGAGCAGTGGGAAGAGAGGCGTTTGATATCATAGCCGCAAAATTAAAAATAAAAATTATAGAAGAGAAACTTGTTTTGTGTGTGTCGGAGCATCCCGAATTATGCAACATGACGTTTAAATCATACCTAAAAAGTCCGTATCATGGAATGATGTCGGTTTACAGATGGGACTACCAGGTTGGTTGACAGCTTAGTACAGGACGTATATGCAGCCAGTCTATATTCACTTCTATGGCTGTGCTAGTATGATCATTGGCGATGTGGTTAGCTACGATCACCGGCTCATGCGGGTGACGCTGATCATGTGAAGGAGTCTCGCCCAACCTGGCGTTGATGCCGACACTTTGCGCGGATCATGTGAAAGCCCCTTAAAAACGACACTTGCCCATTCTGAGGCGACAAACTTGTTAGCAGCACACTCCACGGTCAAGAGTGTCAATACACTGACATTACCTGTACTGTCGTAATGTCCAAGACACACCAAACAGAGTAAATTGTAACATTACACACCAAACATTTTATACATTTGACAGTTATTTATGATGTTACGGTATTTATTTGATCCTACGAAAGGACAAGAAAAAAATGTAAGACCTTTGTAAATTAAATTCAATACTTTTAAGGCCTTATTATTCGGGTACCCTGTATAATTGACTAAATCTATACACATACTAGATTAGTGTAAAGATATATGACGGTTTGAAGAGGCTATGAAGACAAATGGTTCAACTGCCCATTGATTTGCACTGGCATTGCTAACGGGAAACCAGTATATCTGAAAGAAAAACGGGTCTGAGAAAGGTAGAGTTCAGTATGCAAGGCTTGAAGTGCACTTCCTCTTTAAGCCCCTAGACCAGTGGTCCTGAAATTAGTGCTGCACAATTTGGTGAAAAAGTCAAACCAACCGATAACACCCAATTCCAAAAACTAGAGGCCTGCCTATCAGAGGTCAAATATTGGATGTCCCTAAACTTCCTACTTCTTAATGGCAGCAAAACTGAGATGCTGATTGTGGGACCAGCTAGACATAGACACTTATTTGAGAATACTACTCAACTTTGATAGTTGTGTAATCTCCCAGAGCCCATACATTAAAAATCTTGGGGTAAAATTCGACCCTACCCTCTCATTCGAGTTGCACATTAAGGAGATCACTAAAACAGCATTTTATCATCTTCGTAATATTGCCAAAATTTGACCCATGCTAACAGAGGCAGACGCAGAAATGTTAGTACATGCCTTTGTATCATCCAGAATCGATTATTGCAATGCCCTTTTTTCGGGCTTACCTACTGGGCGAACTAAAAAATTACAATTGGTTCAGAATGCTGCTGCCAGAATCCTGACCAAATCTAGGAAACTCCCATTCTATCCTCATTACACTGGCTACCAATTCAGGCCAGGTGTGACTTTAAGGTGCTTTTACTTACATATAAATCATTACATGGGATGGCACCGTCCTATTTATCCGATTTGATTATACCATACAAACCGCCATACGCCCTCAGATCTCAGGACGCTGGCTACCTGTCTATCCCAGCAGTTAAAAAGAAAACTGCAGGTAACAGAGCCTTTTCTTACCGGGCTCCCTATCTATGGAACAGTCTGCCTGCCTCAGTCAGAGAGGCAGGCTCTATCGAAATCTTTAAGTCAAGGCTAAAAACCCATTTATTCTCTCTGAGACGAGACTGAGCCACTCCCTCAAGGCTGGTCAAATGACGGTTAGACCAGTTAGCTCATCCTAGCTCAGGGTCCTGCCGATGGATATTAGCATCCTGTCTACTTGTCCTATTCTTCTGGTCTACCTGCTGCTGTCCACTGACGCTGGTCAAAACCCTAGACTTTCTTATGAAGCGGTTACGCGACCGCCTACATGCCCGCTAGAACCACCTGCAGAGGGCGACATGAGTGCGAAAACATGAGGATTACGGCAGGTGGGCGTCACCAAACCGGACCAAACCAGATAAGCGTAACGAATCACACAAGTCACCCAAATTGACGTGAAAAAAGCGACATTCACCAAAAAAAGCGAGTTGTTTGCGACCATGGATACAACTTTGTCGTATTGCCGCGTGATGTAGCGACTTTCACTTTCAATGTTTTACACAGTACGTCTTTCTGCTCAATGTCGCCAAGCTTGAATCCAAAATATCGCCATATAACATTTGTCGCGTTTTTTTGCCCACCAGTTCAGCGTCAACCTGCTCGTTGTCATCCAGTCCCCTGGATCCAGAGTACTGCTAGTTTTCAGGGCTAAATCAGGGACTGATTTAGTAGGGTAGAAGACCAGCAGCACTCGGGAGCCTGAGTTCCAGATTTGGTGACCACTGCTCTCAACTGTCTTCATAGAATATCCAAGAAGACTGATCTAGGACCACAATGACTGAACTGTTTAGGTACTGTCAGTGATAACTCACCTGTGGGCCGGCACAGCTGATCTTACAGACGTCACAGTAGTGGATTTGAGGGGGTTTGGGCGGCTGCTTGGGCCGAAGCTGCTTACTCTGGAAGGGGGGTTTCTTGGTGAAGGTACTTCCTGTCCATGCCGCTGTTGCCGCTACAGCCGCCACTGCCTGCTTCTGCTGCTGTTGCTGCTGCTGCTGTTGCTGCTGGTAGTAGGTGGAGGCTGCCGAGTACACTGCTGCCTCATAGCCTGAGTACGAGGTACCTAGGAAAGGGGGAACTTTTAGATCTTTTTAAAAAGCCATGTAATGCTTTGTGGTATTCATTTCTGTTCATTTTGAACAGATAATGAAACGTTAAAATTGACAAGTGATTCAGCCCAGAGCTGCACAATTTGGAGAAAATATGTAATTGCGATTTTTCTGACAAATACTGCGATTTACATTGTAAGTGTCTATAGGTTAAATTAGACTGTAGGTCTGTATTCATGGTCCACAAAAGTATCAAACATCCACCAACCATAATTTGATTAAATTAATGCAGTTGCTACCAATATCCATTTGAACAACACTAGTATAGAACTCTCGTAGCAAACATTTCAGACAGCACGAAAACAATCTAATAATCTAGCCATAATCAACCTAATCTTGTTGGACCTCTTTTGATTTTACAACTATACATAAGACATAGCAAGTTAACCAGATATAGAAAGTAAATCAGACATTACATTTTTGGAAACATATTCACATTTTTACAAAAGACTGGATTAATTAATAGAACATAAGCACATTCATTTTAGAGCAGTAGGTGATACACCAAATTGGATGTAATCCACCAATAAAACACAAGAAGAATTGGACATGACAAATTGCTAGCGGGATGACGATGTGGTCTTCTGCACACTGACGGCGCAAGTAGAGCGCTTGTCTGCAACCTTAAGTGGTGCAATAAGGCAATCGATAAAAATAACAGAGGGCTCTGATTTATGCTTCTGCTGCGTACATGCGGGTCGCTCGTAGACGTCCGCATGGGTGCTTGCCAGCATACTTGTGGTAAAAGTGACAGTCTGTCCTTTTAATAATTGTGAAACCTTTTTTTTTTTTTTTTTTAAAGTTCAAATTTAATTTAATTAAATTTAATTAAATTCTCAGTCATGGCATAGGAGTCATTTAGGTGAGGTACCTCGTATTCCCAGCCCAGTCTTTCGTTACTATTTGAGGCAGTGAATATGAAAGCTTACCAGAGTAGGTGACAGCATTGGTGCTGTAGGTGGGGCTCTGGGAGTAAGAAGGGACCACTGAGGCACCAGCAGCGGCCACTGGCTGGACAGTGGAGGACACCGGGTAGATAGAGAAGGTGGACGTGGACTGGCTGGGGGCTGGCTTGATGGCAGTCACTTGTCGTGTCTGCTGGGTCTGGGTGTATGGCGTTACCCCCTGGCTGTATCCTGGTTTGGGGGCTGGATGACAGAAGGGGTGACTGGATTTACAGTCTGCTCATGGCTTCTTTTCATGACGCAGAGTTAAAGTGGTGCATAATGTTCAATGAATTTCTCAAATCTAAACAAATAAAACAAGTAAACATATTGCAGACCTGCCAACCTTGGGAAAATATTTTGAGTACCACAATAGTGTAACGCTCACGCACTTTCACACCACTTCGCTCATTTCCTCACGGTCGCTCACGGTCATTTCCCCACTCACCGCCATATCATCAAGTTATTCAACATATAAATTGGCTATGAAGAAAACAATACAATCATATATTCTTGAGAAGAATTCCTTTAATGAAAAGACTGATATATATTTTTCTTTTGCACATTGGGGGGGGGGGGGGGGGCAGATTCCAATTTTGCAGATGGGTCACGTACCTTATGAATTGCTCCATCTTTAAGCTTCAATTTAGATGCTAATCCTGCCGTTGCTCAAGCAGTCTGAGGACTGATCATCACACACAGAAAAAACTGTAGCCGTTGCCGTTAAAAATAAAATTAATCCACTCTGTCCTGGCATTTTCGCGTGTTGTGCAGGGATCTATGTTGCTGCCTGCATCCTACAAAATAACTGGAGAGTTGATATATCTCCTGATATGTTGTTTTAACTTCACTTGTTGCAAAGTAATGGTGCATTCCAGTGTATTTGGAAAAAACAGCGTCCAAATGGGATATGCGCCGATTCTATTCACTAATGGCGCTGTAGTAGTTGATGTTGAGTTTAGATGCTTGTAACATTCTGAGATTTACCATACAAACATGAGTTTGCTGCGGGCGATTATGTTTTCCCGAGCAGATGCACTGGAACACATTTAGATTGGAAGTTAGGAATACCAACTCGGAATTATCGATTTCCGAGTACAATGGAATGCACCATATGCAACGGCTTGCGGCACTGCCGTGAGCTGCATTTTGCAATGACATAAATGGGATTGGTTGTTCAACTGGGCGTGGGCATGCTCTGAGAGGGGCTGGATTTGCACCTTATGATGTCCAAAGGAACCATTTTCTGAAACGGGATGTTTTTCTCCTATCTTTGGCACCGTTTTGGGAAAAAGGAAAATACAGAAAAATGGGTTGACTTCCAGATTTCAAATTTTCTCAGCTGCTTAGGGAAGTAATTTCCTGTGGAACATGTATAAGCGCCAGGAATAAACCGTTTTCCATAATATGGGACCTTTAATTGGAAATCATGTACAGTATCAGTCAAATGTTTGAGTACACCTGCATGAAACATTATTTTGTGTATTGTAACATGTTTTCATTGTCAAGTATTTACAGAAACTTGTGTTGCAATGTAAAACATTGTCAATTATGAATAAAACCAAGTTCCTGGGCATGATTTCCATTTTTATTTAATAATTAAATAATTGAATGCAATTCACTTATGATTATCAGCTTATATAAGCACGCATATCATATAATGAATAAATTGTATTCAATTGACTAACTATCTAGGAATGTATGTAGGTTTTAGCTAAATTATTACCTGAAGCTCCTTGGTGGCTGATGTCAACATCATAATTGCACAATGTACAAAACGCATGGTGAGGCATTTTTGAGGGGCGGAGACACGGCCATTGCTCCTGATATTTAGCAAAGAACTTCTGGGGCGCATGCACTCGCTTCTTTTTAGTAACGTTAGGTCTGCTGCTCTCTCGTCATCGGACATCATGATGACTAGTATCTCTACCTGCAAGGTTGCTACGTTATCAGTTTATCACACCGTAGCCTTAAGTCACATAACGAGGCTAATCACGTCGTATGCGAGCTACGACTAACTAGCGAACAACAAAGTTACCGAACATGTTTAGCAATTTTTCATATGATGTAAACATTACGGTCACATTTTAAATATTTTTGTGCTTGATTATTACTCTCCCACTTCCCATTTTACCTCAGCAATGCAATGCAACGTACGCCTCGGTCGATGACAAAGCAACGTTACGGTAACGTGATGCGGTAACTTACCGCATCAGTGGATGTTTGTGAGTGAAAAGATTTGGGTCGGGGAGGAGCTAGTCTCGTGCCCAGCCTGTATGCGAGAACTCGCTCGAGTTGGGTTTCCGAGACTAGGGAGGGGCTAACATTACAGAAGCACAAGAGGGATGTAAGTGAAATACCGAATACATGTATATTGTTTTGTATTGATTGATTTTTTTTTCTTTCATTTGAGTAGTTTCAGCTGGCATTTCGTACCTGCGTATTTTGACCAAGAATTGCCTGGTTGGTACACAAAATGCGTGCAGGTTGGCAGGTTTGCATATTATCCCCCACAAGTGATGCAGGCACCCCTTGGACCAATCAGCAATCCTTTCACATTTCATCTGGAGATGTAGCAGTTATGGCCTTTTAAAGTACGTTTCTTAGCTTTTTTTGGTTAGTTCCAGGACAAAACAAACACAAGAGATGTAAAAATAATAAGGAATAAAACAAAGTGGTGATCTTTTCCTTGCATGTTGTGGTTTCAAGTAGGTGTGGGAATTATGCTGTTCATTTGCAGTTCATGTGTTGATAACTAATAAACATGTTTGGAAGTGTGAGATTTAGGTCTACTCCATGGCAAACGGAAACCGTCTGAAAGCTTTTTTTTTTTTTCCCCCCTTTAAAATCATAGTGCCCTCCTTTAGACAAATCAGCGTATTTTCCCCAAACACTGGAACACAGAACAAAGAAGCAACATCCCTCCAGGCGTACCTGTCTGGTAGTAGGATTCTGCCACCGTGGGTTGTGGCTGTGCAGCAGCAGCAACAGCCGCTGTAGCAATGGGCTGTTGGTAGTACTGCTTACTGTCATAAGCTACAGCCGGAGCTGTGGACCGAACATATGAGTAGGTGTCCTGTGGAGGCCATACACAAAATAAATTACAGTAAGTCATGCAATGGCCATTTGAAAACCTGAGTCACTCAAGAGTCAAAGAGCAAGGGCTTCTTACTAGACCCAGCATTTTGCACAGATGTTCTACAATCATACAAGCAGAAATCAATCACGGAATAGGATGAGACATCAATTACTCCAAGAGTAGCCTCAATAGGCCAATGCAGCGCAGTGACAAGACATTTTGTGTTTTGCATAAGGCCCTTGTAGGAAAAAATAAATTTAGTGTACCTGGTAGTTCTGGGAAGTGACAGGCGGTGGCGGTGGAGGGACTTCAGGCTGCCGTTGGGCATAGCTGTAGTCAGTGGTGGCATGGGTCGGCTGGTATCCTCCATATGCTGCAGCGGTCGCGGCAGCTGCCACTGCGACAGGCGCTGGCCTGGCTACAGCTACTGTGGCTGCGGTGGGGGCGTAAGCAGCTGCCACGGTGTGCGCCGCCACGGGGGCTTGGTGCACAGTGTAGCTGGCCACTGTGGTAGGGTGGGTGTAGGCTACCCCAGCCGCTGGCTGCTGACTGGTAGTGCAGAACAGGGGAGAAATGTCAAAGGTCGAGGAGGTTGGGTGGTCTCCTTAGGGAGTCAGGGATGGCTGGTGAAGCATCTACAGCCTAGGGCTACGGTTAGACAAAATACTTTCCTTCTCCATACTTTGATTTTTTTTTGTAAATTGAAGACCCGAAGAGAATAAAGACTACTACTACTACTGTTCTTGACTGATATGGGCAACTCAGACTAACAGACTGCTTGTCAGACCATCTGGAGGGTTTTCATACTAGGCGATGTGTTGAGGTGTGTGACGCCCCAAGAGATCACACACTACCTGCTTTTGTCATTCAAAAAAAAATAAATCCCCATGTGTCCAGAAGAGTGCACTGTAAATGCAATTACAAAATAAGGCCCTGTTTAGACCTGGCATTAACATCCAATTTGGGCGATCAGATCTCAAGTTCATACCTCTAAGTACGTCCATTTACACCTGGCATTAGAATGCGTCTGTGATCGTCTTGAGTGATTCGGATCTCATTTACCCGCTCTATATGCAAATAAACACGTACATCATCATACCAGTTAGCCTGATAACATATCAATAACCAATCATTCATTTGATCTTGCTATGAGACAGAGCGTGTTCTCTCACTCCAGCACCAAACACGGCGCAGAGAGTGAGTGAGGTCTACGGTCTTTAAATTACCTTTTACGGTATAGGACATTATTTTATTATATGATGTGTACGTATGTCCATCTTTTAAAAGATATGTTGAAATAAATATACCTATACCAGTAGTCATGTCTCTCGTTGGTTTGCCCTCTTATGGATGTAATGCGCTGTGTTTTTTTAAAAAGGAATAATCGATAATCGTAATTTTGACAGCGCTGCCGCTTAAACAGAGGACGTCAGTTGAGTAGGCGGTCCTTCAATGCGACCCAGAACGCATCGCGTGCATATTGCTAAAAGAATGTGGTCTGAGCAACGCGATCTTAAATGCGATTTGGGTGCGTTTACACCAGTACTTAGGTGTTACCTTGATATCTGATCGCCCAAATTGGATCTTAATGCCTAGTCTAAACGGGGCCTAAGTGTTCTATCGTTTCTGTTCAAAGTATTTATTAGTTTTTTTAGGTTATGAAAGATACAATTTGACATACATTTCAATACAATCCCACCCCACAAACAACCCCACCCCACTGCACCACCACGAATCCACATTACAGTACAGGTTCAGTAATAAATGTACATGATGTAACAAAACAAAAAAAACAAAAACACACACACACAAAGATCCGCAAATTAAGTTAACAAAACAAATAAAAACATACACAAATAAAAAAATTTAAAAAGAAAGGAAAAAGAAGGAGGGGTTATATCTACACATTTAAAATGTCTGAGGCATCTATCTTTTCAACATGATCTAGAACTGGTTGCCATATAGTATAGAAGTTGAGGGCACAGCCTCTTGTAGCATAGCGGATTTTTTCTAAAGTCAGATGGTGCAGAAGATCCCTAATCCACTGATTGAAGGTTGGAGGAGATTTGCCTTTCCATTTAAGCAATACGAGTCTTCTAGCCAGTAGCATAGCGAAGGCTATCATGTTTTTGCTATGTCGAGTGGGGCAGAGATCCTGCGGTACTACACCAAATATTGCTATTATGGCAAGAGGTTCCATGGGTATTCCCAGCAGGTCAGAAAATAATTTGAATATAGGTTGCCAAAACTCTGTTAATTTTGGGCAGAACCAGAACATATGTGATAAAGTGGCTGTTGTTGTTCCACAGCGGTCAGTTAGGGTCAATATTTGGTGCCATCTTTGCCAGTCTCGCTTTAGACCAGTGTAACCTATGTACAATCTTGAACTGTATTACCTTATGTCTTAAGCAAATTGAAGATGAGTGTATCCTATCTAATGTGGAATCCCATAAATCCCCAGTAAGTTCTATGCCTAATTCTTCTTCCCATTGGTTTTTTAAACGTGTCAAAGGTTCTAAATTGTAAGAATTGAGTGACATGTAGATTTTTCCGATAAGCCCTTTATGGTCGGAGCTAAGCTGTAAAAGAGAATCGAGGAGAGAGCTGGGCGGTATAGATGGAAATTGAGCCGATTCTGAGGAAACAAAGCTGCGAAGTTGCAGATACTTGAAGAAGTATGGGTTGGGGATTTCATATTTTAATCTCAGCTGCTCGAATGATGCAAAATTATTATCAATATAGAAGTCTTTTAAAGTAGCTAATCCATTCCTGGTCCAGATATCAAAGGATCCGTCTATAACGGAAGGTTTAAACATATTGTTTCTTGATATAGCAGCATTAATTGACATGTTATTAAGTGAAAATGCTCGTCTGAACTGTGCCCATACCTTCCAAGAGTGCTTAACAACTGGATTTATAGAATATCTGGATATAGGTTCTGGTAATGGAAGCTTGGAACAAAGTAAAGCATGTAAAGAAGCAGGTCCACATGACAACTTTTCTAACTGTAACCATTTTAGGCCGCTGTCTTGTGATGTGTTAAGTTGTTAGCCGACCAGTAATAATGCTGAAAGTTGGGTAGGGATAGTCCTCCATGTTCGCGGTGCCGCTGTAAGATAGTCTTTCGTATTCGCAGAGTTTTTTTATTCCAGATGAATGAAGATAACAATTTGTCAATAAGCAAAAAGAAGGATTTCGTCAAAAAGATAGGAATACATTGGAACAGATACAAAAATCTAGGTAGCACAGTCATTTTAATAGTGTTAATTCTACCTCCTAATGATAACGGTAATAAGTTCCAGCGCTCAAGATCATTTTTCATAGATTCGATAAGTGGGAGGAAATTGGCTTTGTAAAGATGTTTAAAATTATGCGTAATCCAAATACCTAAATTTATTTTTACTTATTTTAAAGGGCAGTGAACTAAGCACAATCTGTTCGGCAGCAGTATTTATAGGCATGAGCTCACTTTTTTATGTATTTATTTTGTAACCAGATATTTTTCCAAATGTATCTAATAAGGCAAGTGTTAGTGGTAGGCTACTTAACGGTTCAGATAAGTACAAGAGCATATCGTCCGCGTAAAGGGATACTTTATGTTCAGTATTATTCCTATGTATGCCTTTAATCAAGATATTGTCACGTAGGGCAATCGCTAGAGGTTCAATCGCCAAAGCGAATAGGAGTGGGGATAAAGGGCAGCCTTGCCTGGTCCCATGATGCAGTGGGAAGAAGGAGGATAAGTTATTGTTTGTGCGAATTGCTGCTAAAGGGAGAGAGTAGAGAACGTGAATCCAAGATATGAACTTTGCACTAAATCCAAATTTTGTAAGTGTAAAAGAGGTAATCCCACTCCACCCGGTCAAACGCTTTCTCAGCATCGAGTGATAGAAGCACCTCAGGAGTGTCGGGTGGAGTGGGATTATAAAGGATATTCATTAATCTGCGTATATTAAAAAACGACTGTCTGATCATCAGAAACTACAGAGGGTAAAACATTTTCTAAGCGGAGGGCTAACATTTTGGCAAGCAATTTACTGTCAACATTCAATAAAGAGATGGGTCGAAAAGAACTGCATTCTAGAATGTTTTTACCTTTTTTATGAATTAATGATATAACAGCTTGTCTCATTGTTTCAGGTAGTGAGCCGGAGTTAAATGATTCTTCATAGACTAGAAGTAGGATAGGAGCAAGTTCATTGGCAAATTTTTTAAAGAATTCACTCGGATATCCATCCGGTCCAGGAGATTTCCCATTTTGCATGGACCTGGCTGCAGTAATAAATTCTTCCTTGGAAAATGGACTTTCTAAATTGGTGGCAGTTTCCTCATCAATTATGGGAGTGTTAAGGTTGCTAAAAAAAAGAGTCAAATAGAGATTCATCATTACTAGATTCTGTGGTATAGAGCTTTGAATAATACCTGTGGAGACATTGATTAATCTCTAAAGGGTCTGTAAATTTAACGCCCACCTCGTTGTTTATCGCAATTATAGCTTGACTAGCATTTTCTTGGCGTAGCTGATGAGCCAGAATCTTGCCAGTCTTTTCACCATATTCGTATGTCTTATGCTTTGATTTATTTATAAGATTTTCAGCATGCCTTGTGGACAAGAGATTAAATTCAGTTCTATCTATCTAAGTGTTCTATCGTTTGCTCCATGGCCAGGGTTTTTTCCTGGCTCAAAAAGAGGCTTAGGTGGTGCCTAATGGTGGCCAAGTTAACACCCAAACCCCTTCTATTACAATTTTGCTTTTATAGACAGCGGTTTTTGGCATAATTAACTCAACACTATCCTAGTTGAGGCATTCCATAGATTTTGAATTCTAGTTTTATTCCTTTTTCCAAGGCTAAGAGGACCAGAAGGGGTAGATTAGTGTGTCAGTATTAATTCAACACTTAATTTGTTCCTTACAGGGATCTTTTTAAGTGTCAAGATTGCTATTGCCTTCGCAATTTCAAGTACAACACAATGAATAAATTCCTCAATTGGCTGTCTTCAACATCCTTATGATGAACAGAGACGAGAAGTAACCATGGCAATCAAAAGCTAAGCTGATCACATAACTGCTGTATGGTGCCGTGGGCATTGTCATGTTTCAGTTTGTTCAGCATATTTTCTCTGACTATGTACACAATATACACAGCAGGGTCTACCGGCTAGAAAGATCCCTGCCCGTAACATTACAAACATTAACTGGACACTTCAACAACATTAACATTGGCTTTTCACCATCATTCACCACTCCTTTTTTCAAACGTCGTAAATTGTACACTTCATCTACACATTGTTCACTTTGGCTCTCCGACTGTCGCGCCAAACATCTTCCACTCCTGTCACTACTGATAGAATGACACACGCCCTCTGTGGGTAGGCAATCACATAATAGGCAAAAAAAAGTCCAAATAATCCCCCATCTTCCAGAACTTTAACAGAAAAAACATGCAAAAACATGTCTTGCTGATACAAACTCAATGGTTCAATCCAGCATCTTATAACTATGAAAAGAGGTGTGGCACTATTAATCAATAGGAACACACCATACACCAATAATTTAGTTACTGCAGACCCTAAAAGTCATTATATGTTAATTTTAATAATTCAATGGTTCCACTGGAGATTAACATTATCTATGCCCGAAATGAGGACAAGATCACCAACAATGCAATGGCAATGCAACAGCATAACTTGCTTTTGTATTTTTTTATTATTTCTAATTATTTAGAAGCAACAAGATGAATTCAAAGGTTTCTCGAAAGTGTTATGTTCACTGTCTCTGTGACTAATCTCACTCAGCTGTTGCTCAAGCCTTTTTTCCTCCTTCGCTTGTTCACACACCTCATTTAGCCAAATATAGGCCATTTAGAACATGGCAACCATGTTGTCCATTTCGGCAACCAAAAGCTTATGCCTGGCTGCTAAGCCTGGCAACCACTTTTAAAAGTTATCGTCGAGCCCTGTGTACACGCCAACGCTATGTGCAAGTAGGTTGGCAAATACCCATGCAGACGTCTGCGAGCGACACCTGCGCATGTACGCAGACATCAGGCTTTACATATCCATTGGTTCTCGGCAGTTAGTGCATTAATGCCATGCTCACTTTAGAGTTGTATTTATTTTGACACACATTATTGGAAACATTGTTTGTTAGAACAGGTGTGTAATGTCATGTGTAACGTCATCGTTTTTACAAGAAAATCTTTAAATATCATGATTTTGAAGGCCATATCTGGAGGACCCCTGCTGCTGCTGCTCCTGCTCCTCCTCCTCCTCCTCCTCATTGAGAGGAGCCAGTTGAGGTGGCCCAGGCACCTGATAAGGATGTCCCCCAGACACCTACTTGCACCTCTCTATTATTTCAGAGCATACTTGATTGCATGCCACAGTGGGGCGCAAAGAAAATCTCATTTAACAGACAGATGAACTTGTATAAAACTTTGGATGGGGGAGATCTGAGCCAGGGTAAATTTTTTGTATGCCATTTGTTAAATCACATTGCGTTAATTGTTATAACTTAGATGAAGATCAGACCATATATTAGGGGCCATTTATACAGGAATTTATACTCGCAACTGTATGTGACTAGACTTGCATCATTTTATTGGCACAGCATATATTAAAAAAAAGAAAAAAAAAAAAAAAAAAAAGATTCTGCAAACATCCACAAACACAAATACTTAAGGCTCAAGAAGGTGCAGCGGAGAATGAACACTCACTCATAGGACTGAAGTACTGAACTGTGATTGACACAACATTGGCTGCAGCAATTTCTAAATTGCAAGACTGAGTGTTTTTCCCCTTCAGAGGGCAAAGTGTTTTAGACAGCTTCCTGAGCAAGGCCTTCTGGTGCTATGCAGAATCTTTGACGTAATATTTAAGTTGGATGCCAGAAGGGAAAACTGTACTCTAGGGAAGGATAATCCATATATAATAAAACCAAATGACTTGTGGGAGGGCATTTTGTCTTCATCTTAAGGAGTCTGTTAAGAATTCAGACTGCTTCCTGAAGATCCTCCAGGATGTAGCCATGGCTCCGGTCATGCAGCAGTCAGTTTCATCGAAAGATTAAATTCATATGGATGAAAGGTAGAGCTCTTTAATCAAGCCCATTGGAACATTGCTAAGTATACTATAAAATTTAGTAACAATGATTTTGATTATAAATAATGGATTTTGGACCCACAGTGCAATAGTTTGGCTACAAAACACTTGGGTTATGCTGCATGAGCTGTTGGGAGAAATTTGACACACGTTATGCTCTTTTGGAGCTGCAAAAAGATTAACTAGTTTGGAAGGAGGCTGGGACGAAACTAGGGGGACTAACTCACTTTGTGTTTGGTTTTCTTACAAACTTGGCAAGAACTATTCCTTCAACTGAAGTAAATTCTCTTTGCTAAAAATAAACGTGTCCATACTGACTGGGTCATTAATGTAATATATATTAAAGCTTTGTAAACACCCTTGTTCTGTTAATTTGTTCAAATTTCATTAGCCATACATTCTTAATCTGTGATTATCTTAGCCATTAAATGATGTTGTGAAGAGTATTTTATAATTCTTCAATTCAGGAAAATCACTCAAATAAACATTGTCATGGAAGAAGACTCAACTTAAGGTAGTATGCGCAGTCAGTCCTACCCGTACACAAGAGAATCCATGATGAAGATGCCAATTATGGCAAACGAGGTCATCACAGGAGCAGCTCTATACCTATATTCAATAACCAGGTATAACAAAAAGCAGGAACAAATGCAAATGCCAAACGCATTTGTCGATATTGCTGCTATTGTACTCTTAAATTAAATTCTGGTTGTACCTGAAATAAACGTTCATCAACATCATCCAATATCACAAATGATCAATTCTCTTCCATTTTATTGTGCTAGAGGAGACCCTTTGGGGAGTGGTGGTGTGACAGCAGTGAATGAGTGCATGGGCCAACAAGCTGACGGAGCACAAAAAGCCATGCCCTTAATACCATAAAGAATAGATTTGGCTCTCCATGAATGAGCTTTCAGCAGCAGCGGGAAATGGCTAGCCGCCCATATCCAAAACAATTCCAAGAACCTACTTGGATCAAAAAATAACTTTAAAATACCATTCTCTAAAGCAATAAAATAAATCAAATGCCTCAAAGAAAATTTATACCAAAATAAATTACACCTTAAAAATTACATAAGGTAATTTGGAAACCGACAATAATGGTTGTTTTGTGCAGACGGGCTAGGTTGTTTTAGGTCAACATAATGATGACAACAGATGACATTAATCTGTGACACCAAATTTGTCTCATCAGTCTCCAATCTGAACACACAGTAGGCCACAGCCTGTTTAGAAAAGAGCTCTGTATTGTGTGCTTGTGGAGGTCTAATCTAGTGAGAGAAAAACAAAGATGTTTTTTTTGTTTGTTTGTTTTTTAAATCTCAAGCCACTGTTATTACTTAAATTTAGTATCTACGGTCAGGGAAGGCTTAAGTGAAATTAATATGTAATGGTTAAAAATGTTATGTGCAGATCTAGTGACATAATGATCTATCCTGACACATTTTCCCCTCCCAAAAATGAAGCAAATACTAAAATTCATGTTTGCAAGTTGATTCTGTTATTACTCCTTGTCTTTAAGTACGCTAGTGTATCACTTCACTAGTAAGCCGGCACATCCAGTCACCAGGACTAGCTTAGTTTAGTTTCGCAGCCGCTCAGTGCTAAGCGCCCCCTCCCCCAGTCTGAAACAATGGCAGCAGTGGGACGCAGCCAGTCAATAGCTACAATGGACCATATGCAAACTCACGTAGTGGTCAACGTTATGGGGCAGGTTGTTATCGCAGAGGGGCTATTTACCTGTATTGTGCAGCAGCGCCATGGCTAAATCCAAAGTAGTTGCCGGTAGCCATTTTGGCATCTTCACCAAGCCGGCTGGGGACTGCGGAAAGCAGATACACAGAGTAATGCTATGCTAGCTGTTAGCAGCAGGCTAGGAGGAGCAGCTTCAAGGACATGTCATAAACGTCAAGGTATTGTTCTTATCCTCATCAATAATTCTTTGTAAGCAACCAATTTAGACTACATTTGCTTTTAACAATACTCACCATAGGTGAAGGAGACTACTGGACATATGGGAATCATCGGGTTCCTATTCTCTGACGACGTTTGAATGATAAATCAGGCTATTTATATTACAGCTCCTACCCGGAAATGCCTTCTTGGCGCCTGCGCTATTATACTGCTTCTACTTCCTGGACTTCCACAGACCTTTTATGGGTTACACCCATAGGCATATATGGCTACATAGACGCCACATTGACGAGTAGACTGCTTCTGTCCATTGCTACGATACGTAAACGTCGCCGCCATATTGGTCCGGGCAAGACTGGCCTGTAAACAAATACAAGTAAACGGGGAGCTGCGGTTTTTCTGGATGAAAATGTCATCTTGCTGTGTTGTTGGATACCAGAATCGAAGGAGAGGCTCCAACTTGAAATTTTATCGTATACCAGCTGCCACTGCCAGTAAAAAAAATCTAAGGAAACTATGGTTAAACGCGATAAAACGAAAGGATTGGACCGAGGCGATCATCAAAAATGCTTGTGTTTGCAGCGCACACTTCATAGGTTAAATAAAGTATTGTCTGTTTTAGGTATGGATATGTGTCTAAAGATTTGTCATGCCCACCTAATCACAAATTGGGGAACTAGGAGGAATAACGTTAGGTGATTTCTCTCGTAATTTTCTTAGCGCATTAGTTAACTTTTAGTTGTAACGTTATGTGTGTCCGGTGTGTGTGTGTGTGTGTGTGTGTGTTCGGATCGCACGACACAAAACTCATCTGGTAAATCTTTGTATTTTAAGTCATGTACATGACCATTCAGGACATAGTTATAGGCATCTAAAGATTTATACGCCCTCAGTTTCTCTTTACTATACACGCTTGGTTTCTCTATCCACTCTCTATTCTCTATTCCACAGTAGGTAGTCCTGTCAGATTGGCCAATCTGGTCCCGTTAGTTAATGTTAACTTGTTCAAGTAACACTCGCGGTGTCACTCCTGGAGAGTGAGTGACCGTAAATATTCAGATATAACATTATTTTCTTCAGCCATGTTAAAAACAAGCCAATGAAACTTGCTAGCCAGTGTTGTTGGCTAACGTGTTCCGGTCGGGTTCTGCCTCCACCTAAGCCCCGCCCACAAAAAAAAACCGTCATCATGTTTACTAACTGAAAAGGGGTCTATATGTCTATGGTTACACCCATACAGTGTATCCTTTTGGACAGATGTAGGCATATCTAATTTTCTGACTAAAAATGTCTGGGCCATCTGCAAAATTTCCAAGAAGGTAATGTTAATGAGTTTGACCATACAAGTATTCATGGGTCACTACCAAAAGAGGGCCTTTTGCCATTTTTCCAAGTTGATTCTTAAAATCTTTTTTGTGCTAACTAGACTCAAAGTGATTAAATTACATCTTTATTGCTTTATATCTGTGTATATCCAGCACAGATTTTTTATATTTTCCAACAATCGTCCAGCTCATTTTTAAGCAAACATTATACATATGGCTGGAAATTATTCCAGTTTTAGATTGATTGTAGCACTCTACTGGTTTTACATATAACATTAGGTAAAATCATAATTTAATTTCAAATGCACCAATACATTTGATTATTTACAAGTGTAACCTTTATGGTCAGTGATACCTTTGTTTACAATAGACTACGCCACTCTCTTTAAGGGGAGAGACCCACAACATCAACTATAGCTTAGTATAACAATTAGCTCTAATCCCCACACAGGGTTTCCAATAAAGGAAAAGGGCGAAATAGAGGCTTTTGTAGACCACAAGGTAACAGTTTATTGATAACATTAAAATAACACACTATGCCAAGTAGGGTAAGGGTACCACCATAGATAATCCTAGGGCTTTGCCGATACAGCCTGAAAATACAAAAGAACCAATTACTACCTCATATATACATACACTATATTGCCAAAAGTATTCACTCACCCATCCAAATAATTGAAATCAGGTGTTCCAATCACTTCCATGGCCACGGGTGTATAAAATCAAGCACCAAGGCATGCAGACTGTTTCTACAAACATTTGTGAAAGAATGGGTCGCTCTCAGGAGCTTAGTGAATTCCAGCGTGGTACTGTGATAGGATGCCACCTGTTCAACAAGTCCAGTCGTGAAATTTCCTCGCTCCTAAATATTCCACAGTCAACTGTCAGTGGTATTATAACAAAGTGGAAGCGATTGGGAACGACAGCAACTCAGCCACGAAGTGGTAGGCCACGTAAAATGACGGAGCGGGGTCAGCGGATGCTGAGGCGCATAGTGCGCAGAGGTCGACAACTTTCTGCAGAGTCAATCGCTACAGACCTCCAAACTTCATGTGGCCTTCAGATTAGCTCAAGAACAGTGCGTAGAGAGCTTCATGGAATGGGTTTCCATGGCCGAGCAGCTGCATCCAAGCCATACATCACCAAGTGCAATGCAAAGCGTCGGATGCAGTGGTGTAAAGCACGCCGCCACTGGACTCTAGAGCAGTGGAGACGCGTTCTCTGGAGTGACGAATCGCGCTTCACCATCTGGCGATCTGATGGACGAGTCTGGGTTTGGCGGTTGCCAGGAGAACGGTACTTGTCTGACTGCATTGTGCCAAGTGTAAAGTTTGGTGGAGGGGGGATTATGGTGTGGGGTTGTTTTTCAGGAGCTGGGCTTGGCCCCTTAGTTCCAGTGAAAGGAACTCTGAATGCTTCAGCATACCAAGTGATTTTAGACAATTCCATGCTCCCAACTTTGTGGGAACAGTTTGGGGATGGCCCCTTCCTGTTCCAACATGACTGTGCACCAGTGCACAAAGCAAGGTCCATAAAGACATGGATGGGAGAGTTTGGTGTGGATGAACTTGACTGGCCTGCACAGAGTCCTGACCTCAACCCGATAGAACACCTTTGGGATGAATTAGAGCGGAGACTGAGAGCCAGGCCTTCTCGTCCAACATCAGTGTGTGACCTCACAAATGCGCTTCTGGAAGAATGGTCAAAAATTCCCATAAACACACTCCTAAACCTTGTGGAAAGCCTTCCCAGAAGAGTTGAAGCTGTTATAGCTGCAAAGGGTGGACCGACGTCATATTAAACCCTATGGATTAAGAATGGGATGTCACTTAAGTTCATATGCGAGTCAAGGCAGGTGAGCCAATACTTTTGGCAATATAGTGTACATACATACATACATGTACATACAGAAACCATATTTTTTGGAGGGAAGAATAAATCCACAACAACTCACGTGCGTCTCAAGCTCCTAGTCAAGCAAGGTGATTAGTGGCCAACCACCGGGGAATTCAACCGTGGATTGGTTCGTCCAGATACATAAATTGCTAAATTGCTAAATTACATACTAAATTGCTCTTCCGTATCACTCGATGCCGACCGACAACAGCAAGGCTTGAACGTGATCAAACGTGAACGTGTCAAATCTCCCGGGACTTCCCTTATATCTCACTCCTGCCAGGTCTCAGCAAGCTGCCGGGTCCTAGCGTCCCACAGGTTACATACACCCCCACTTTAAAAGGTTGCTGTCCCGGTAACATAACTGAGTCTGCTGCGTACTTAGTCCCAAGGCCTAAAAACTACTTGTTGGGAGTGTACTGATGGAGTTGGTGGGGCCAAAGGCCGGGGTAAGTGAAATGGATTGGGATGCTGACCAGCCGTTGTTCTGTGTGACCGTCTTACAGCAGCAAGTTCTGGTCGAAGTCCTGCCATTGGCTCCGATGACCGCAGGGCAGAAGAGGGGGTTGGGTGGTCCGCAGTAGATACTGGGCAGGTCTCTTGGGATCGGGGCACCGGAGCTGGTTCCAATTCTATGGCTTGGACCAGTTCTATTTGCTGGTTTGGAGGAAAGGTCATGACCCCTGACAGAAAGCTGTCATCGCTGTAGTCACCATCAGTTTCCCTCTCTGGCGAAGGCGCACTGTCCCTCGCACTGGGTGGGGTTGACACCGTCAATGGTTCTGACACCGGGGCTCCATTGGCTGTGATCGGCCTTAATTTTGAGCGGTGGATGTTCTTCCACTGTTCTGGATGGTCACGGGACTGAATCCTGTATACCGAGCCAACCTTGTCAAGACATTCAACAACTTGGTAGACCGTCGATTCCCATATGTCTTGGATTTTTCATCGTCCTGGTCCATGGTTCTTCTTATAGACTAAGGTCCCTACTGAGAGAATGGGTGTGTTTGTTTGGGGTTGCCGGTGCTCCCTTACATAGACCGAGGCCAGGTGGTCTTGGTGTCTTGTCACCCAATCTTCAGGCGTGGTGGCCGTCTGTTCCTCATCAGCTTGTCCCAGGAGTAGGTCGACGGGCAGCTGGGGCTTCTGACCAAACATCAGTTCATAGGGTGAGTGGCCAGTTGACTGGTGGACCGTGGTATTGTATGCGAACAATAACTGAGGGAGCACTTGAGGCCACTTTCGTTTCTTCTCCTCTGGGAGGGAACGCAAGAGGTCAAAGATGGTTCGGTTAAACCTCTCGCATTGCCCATTCCCCTCTGGGTGGTATGGGGTGGTCCTACTTTTTGCGACGCCATACAGATGACAGAGGCGCTTGAGTAGCTCTCCTTCGAAGTTGCGGCCTTGGTCGGAATGAATCCGTTTTGGCACTCCGTAGGTGTAGAACCACTTTTCGGTGAGGGTCTTGACCACGGTGTGGGCCTTCTGGTCGGACGTGGGATACGCTTGGCTGACTTTGGAGAAGACGTCGGTGACGACCAGAATATTTTCCCTACCATCACTGGCCCTTTCCAAGGTGGCGAAATCAATGGCTACCACCTCTAATGGTTTAGAGGCCATTAGATGTCCCATGTAGGTTCGGACTGATGGCTGTACTGCCTTGGCCACGACGCACCGCTCACACTCTTTACACCACCGGTCGATATCCGAGCGCATGTGGGGCCAATAACACCTCTCCCGGACTAGAGCAGTTGTCCTCTCTGCTCCTTGGTGGCCATGGTTGTCATGTAGACTGGTCAGTACTTCGGCCTGCAATGATTTGGGTAACAGTAGCTGGTGAACAGCATCTCGGCTTGGGGGCATCTGGATCTCCCAATAGAGTACTCCCTGTTTCTCCCTGATCCTTTTCCACTGTCGAGCAAGCTCCAACGCCTGATGCGGTTCTCTTGACCGTTCTGCTCCATTTGGGGGCCGCCCTCTTCTCCAGTAGAGCCTGCAGATCGGCCTTGGTGCGCACTGGAGCTGCCTCCACAGCCATGGTGTGGGCAGTGAACTCTGGTTGCCCGCCAGGATGCTGTGGATGATGGTCCGCCACCTGTGGTGGGACAGCAATGCCAGGGAGGGCAGCAGAGATGGACTGGGGTGCCAGAGTGGTTGGGAGGCGAGAAAGGGCATCTGCATTGCGATTGACTGGGCCAGGGCGGTACCTAATCTCAAAGTTGAAACTGGCCAACTCCGATGCCCATCGTTGTTCTACAGCTGCCAGCTTAGATGTCTGAAGATAGCTCAGGGGGTTGTTGTCTGTGTAGATGGTGAATGTGGTCCCCAGGAGGTATTCTCTGAACTTTTCGGTAACTGCCCACTATAGGGCCAGAAACTCCTCTCAGTCTTCCTAAGCCCCCGGCTAGCAAACGCGATCGGCCTGCGTGTTCCATCCTGTTCTTGAGAGAGTACCACACCAAGATCCTGGTGGCTGGCATCAACTTCCAGGATAAAAGGCTGCTTGAAGTCGGCATACCCTAGAACAGGGGCGGTGGTCAGCTTGGTCTTCAAGGTCTGAAATGCCTGTTCGCATTGTTCACTCCAGTGTCCTTGTAACTTGACACTGACCTTTGGACGGGGCTTTTTATTGGTTCCCTGTAGTTCAGCAACCAGCCTGTGGAGTTGGGCGGCATGCTTGGCGAACCCTTCGACGAAGCGCCGATAATATGAAGCAAACCCCACAAAGGATCGAAGCTCTGTGACTGTAGATGGGCGCTTCCAGTCCACCACTGCCCTGGTCTTCTCCGGGTCGGTGGCCACCCCGACAGCAGAGATGATGTGGCCCAAATACCTCACCTCCCGCTGAAAGAAGTGGCATTTGGACATCTTCAGTTTCAGGTTGTATTGTCGGAGCCGACTCAGGACCATCTCCAAGCACTGCAGGTGCTGACTGAAGGTGGTGGAGAAGATGACAATATCATCCAGGTATAGCAGAACCGACTGAAAACTCTAGTCACCGAAGATGCGCTCCATCAGGCGTTGGAACGTTCCTGGCGCGTTGCAAAGTCCGAATGGCATTCTATTAAACTCGAACAGGCCAAATGGGGTACAGAAAGCTGTTTTTTCTTTGTCCTTCTCTGCCATTGGTACCTGATTATACCCGCTTGCCAGGTCAAGAGTAGAAAACCATCTGGCACCAGTCAGGGCATCCAGGGACTCTTCTATGCATGGCAGCGGGTAAGCATCTTTCCTCGTCTTGGCGTTGAGTTGTTGATAGTCAACACAGAGTCGTATGTCCCCACCCTTCTTCTGGACGATCACAATGGGCGAGGCGTAGGGACTGCAGCTCACTCTCACAATGCCCTGCTGTAACAGTTCTTGGATGTGGGCCTTGACCAGAGAGAACTGAGATGGGGGGGAGACGGCGGTACCGTTGACGTACCGGGATGTCATCCACCAGTGGGATTTCATGGTGGATTACATTGGTACAGCCCACGTCCCCATCATGAAGGCTGAATGTGTCACGGTACCTAGACAACAGAGTCTTTGCTGTTGTTATTTCCTGGGGAGACAAGTCAGGCCATTTCAGCTCATCTAAGCCAGAGATGGTAGGAGAAGGGGGGGACTCTACCGCAATGGAGCGGGTGAATGCGACCAGCCGGCCCTGGTCCTGGGTCTGTTCCTCCGCTTGTATGGTCTGGGATGAGGAATGCACCTCGGCCAGATGTAGTGTCCCCAACACCATTCGTGGCTTCAGCCACTGGTCTTCCTCCCCCACATTAACCACAGGGACATTGACGGTCCCCCTGGAGACAGATAGGAGGGAACTGGAGATCAATAGGTTTATGGGCAGATTACCTTCCCCATACAGCAGTGGTTCCAGTAGTACAGTACTGAGCGCTGGACCTGGACCCTGATTACATGTGGCCTGGACAAACCGTAGAGAGCCCACCGGTATCCGGATTGCCCTGCCTGGTAGTGACACCGCTTCTCCCACCCGGCCGGTCTCAAGGAGTCGTTCCATTTGTTGGCATTGAGATAGGGCGCTCTCCCACTCTTTTCCAGCTTGTTTGACTAGGGGGGAAGAGAAAAGCTGGTTACCATGCTCACGGAATAGTTCATCATAGCAGCCACTAATAATGTTCATTCCCAGCAGGCCAGGCACAGCATTTTTCCGACGCTGGACAATCTGTGGAAGGACTTTACCCAGGACTTCAACATCTAGCTCCACATATCCCAAGTATGGAATATCCAACCCATTTGCTGCAGTCAGTTGAAGCCAATTACAGGATTTCAGCTGCTCCTCAGTTTGGGGCTTAAGATGCTTTTCAAAGAAGGCCTGAGTCACTGTAGTCACCATTGACCCTGTATCAAGTAGGGCCGGCACCCCTACGCCCCCTATTCTGACCTGAACCACTGGGCAACGTCCAATTAAGCGTGATGCAAGATTCATCTTATTTGAACCCACACAACCACCCCCTGATGTCATGCTCTCAACACCGGAGGGCGCTAGTTTTCCTGCTGCTCCACTGCATTCACCCTTGCCCCCACCTGTCTGCCCTGTGCCCTTGACTCCACCCCCCCAGGGGACCCGCTCAGCTTGGCCCGGCAAAACCTAGCAATATGACCTGTTTTGTTGCAACGCATACATATTGGTTTACCATCTGGTTGAAAACGGTATGACCTTGGCCTATGGCCACTGGGGTGGGCCTGGGAAGCTGTGGGGCTAGCAGCAGTAGATGAGGTACCTAGATGTTTAAGAATGGCATCAAGTTGGGCTTGCTGCCTACGAAAGCACTCCTTAAGTTCCCTCAGGTCATCACTAGGCCTAGCAGTGATGGCACTCGTGTCAACATTACCCTCCCCAAGTTCAGAGGTATGCGAGTCACACGAATATGCCCATGCTCTTTGTGAACTAATAGGGGGCCTTCGTTTTTCCCCATTTGATGGCGGCCTCACGTACCTCTTTAAAAGAGTGGGTAGGGTGCTGCCGAACTATGTGCGCCAATTCAATTCAAACCCAAATCTGGGTTTGACACACCACGTGGATCTTTGCATTTGAGCAGATCCATTAACTCCAACAGGGCATGGGAAAATTCACGAATGGACTCATTTTCCCGTTGCTGCCGCTGAAAAAACTGCCTTTGCAGCATCACATATGTTTGATCACAGCCGAAATTGTCCAACAGTATGGCAAAAATCGCATCAGGGTTGGCTCTATCTGCTGGAGAGCTAAACTTAACCTCCCTCTTAGCCTCCCCATCTAAGAGATCACAGAGGAATGCTGCCTCTTCTACCACAGACGTTTGCTGCACAGACAGTGACTTTCGTGCTTCCTCCACCCACTCCTCCACAGTCATATGATCTTGGGCCATAATACCCGAAAACCATGGACACTTCCTCTCCTTGGGTGCATAAATATACACCCTTTCAGGTGCTGGGTTACCAATGACCCTGTTATTCGCTGCCTGGCCTGAAGACCCAGGGGTCAGTACATCTCCCTTGTCTCTGAGCTGATTATTTTCTGCCTGTAGTTGTTTAACAAGCTCAGTCAAGGCCCTAATTTGTTCTTCAGTGTCATTAGACATTTTAATGTTTTAACCTCCCCTACACCGTAAAGTTAGAAATGTCCACACTATGAACGTTGGTGGGATGGCGAACTGGAGTGCGGTGGATGTCCTCTTGATCTTCTCCTGGACAACCACTGTTTTTCCTCCAACCCTAACAACTGCTTTCTCTCTGTGCCTCCAAAGAAAATAAAACAACCTCCAAATGAACTACAAAAAGCCTCTGGATCCTGCCGGCTACGCCAAATGTAACCTTTATGGTCAGTGATACCTTTGTTTACAATAGACTACGCCACTCTCTTTAAGGGGAGAGACCCACAACATCAACTATACCCACAGGTCCCACAGGTTACACAAGTAACAGGGTTACACAAGTAACAGGGTTGACAACAGTCACTTGGTTGATGGGTCAAAGTAAGTGCAATAACATTGTTTTTATAGTACAGTTGGCTATAATATTGGTTTCTCTCGATTCAGTATGACTAATGATTGCAAATGTAAGCCTTTTTGGGAAGTTTTAAACATACAACAGGACCTTGGGTAAAACAGCACAAGAAAAAAAGGAAAATAAGAGCTTTTATTTCAAATATGCTCAAACAAATCTGTGTATGTTGAGCTTATATTGTGTGCTACAAACTGTAGCAATACTATCTTTCTCTCTACTCTTTGTGAATTTAAACAATACAGCATCATTTTAGATTTTATAAAAAGAAATTAAACGGCAATGGCTAAATTATAAGATGTTTGTAAATTAAGTTCATTGGGGAAAAAAAGAGAAAAAAAACACCCTGGAGAAGCATGCCAGAGGCAGTTGGCACATTGAACCAATAAGACCCCGGAGAAGTGTCATGTGACACGGAAGTGTCACGCCAGGGCCTTGTATCCAGGGCTGCAGCTGGACACTATTGGACTCTGTCAGCTGGCGCGGAGTGCCCTGTTTGCTTTTTTCCAAATACCACACGTGTGTGGTGTGTTTTCTGGGACTGTTCATGACATTAGCAATCCCATATTTTATTACCTTTTATAACCCTTACTGTTCATATTGCCTGCCTTCACAGTATGGTCCGGGTCAATTTTGTCGCATTTCCCCCTTTGATGGCATATGATGCCCAAAATATAACTAAAGTCCAGCAGCGAAGTTGCTGCACTTGTTACGGCTCCTCTAATATCAGTGCAGACTGGCAGGGTAACGTTAGGAGCACGGCTTGCTAGACTACAGAGCACCGCTAACGCTATTCTGTCATGAAGTGGTCTGGTAATGAAGCAGTGGTCTTTTTTATTTGATGACTTGCTTGATCGATTGGTAGCGTGAAAAGTATAAATTGTGAACGAATCGCGAGCGTCCATGCTTTTCTATCTCCATCAGATGAACGGCAAATGTCACTGTGATAATATCATTATTGCCGTAGTAATCTCCGATAACAAACTTGTCCTGTCTGTTTATGTAAACGTCATCGATGACGTATCAGCGTCTTGAAGGGTTGTCCCAATACTTAGGGAGATATTTTCTAGCCCTACCCCTTGTGACTCGGTTCCGAGGGCCAAGCCGAAGGGCCAAGCCGAAGCCGTAGGGGTGAAAATGAGAATTGGGATTCGGCCTTACTGCACCCCAAAATGAACATCACAGCCAATTCCTGTTTCCATGGCACTCTTGAATTTATTGTACATCTGATGTACTGGAAGGTGAAGTATCAGCGCACAGACGGACTGGAAGGAGGAGGTGGACTGGGAGGTGGTGGCGGACTGGCAGGAGGAGGTGGACTGGGAGGTGGTGACAGACTGGCAGTAGGAGGTGGACTGGGAAGTGGTGACGGACTGGCAGGAGGAGGATATGCACTGGCAGGTAGAGGTGTTGCACTGGCAGGATCTGTATTTGCCAGCAACTCCTGAAATGATCAGACAATAAGTATTCTTTACTTACTTAGATGTGCAGTGCTGCTCAAAGTGTTGTAGTACTCAAGTCTGACTCAAGTCCTGATTTTTGTGACTTGATTTTGTATGGGGAAGCTAGCTAGCTAGCAAGCAAGCTTTCTCACAATCCTAAAGTCAGTGGTAATACTCATTAACAAAGACAACTGCTCTCAGATTCAAACACGGTGACTCAGACTCGGACATTAGAGTTCAAGAGATCTACTGACTTGGCGACAACACTGGTTAAAAGTCTCGTTCCAACGAAATGGACTCCGGAACTTGTATATGTGTGCATAACATTTATCATACACACACATGTAACTGTATACTGATTATGAACACTTAAACTTCAAGGCATTGCCTTACCTGGACTTGGTTGCTTGACAGCCACAGCACGTGCAATGTACAGGGCCCATCAATGCTATGATCTTTTATAGGACCTGTGCAGCTGCTATAGATGGCATTAGGTGATATTGCCGGCTGCAGAGAAAAGTCCTTGGCTGCCATTTCATCAGTCCCAGCGAAAGCAACAAGATGCTGCAGGAAAATATCTGATTATTTTTCCTTCACAATGAAAGAAAAGTTAATGATTATTGGATGACTACAAATAAAAATTACCTGGAATGGCTGAGACACATTAAATCTCCTCCGAGTTGTTCTCCCATCTGGGTACTTCAGTTGAATGGCTTCACCATCATCATGCTCCACTATTGATGAGTTTTTCTCTATCTAGTATCACCTTAACATGGTGATGGAAACGTTAAAATTACATACAATGTAATGAATGACTTTTAACATAAATTACTACATGTTTGTAACTCATCATGCACAGTATGTACCACTTTCCGGTGCTGCTCCCCATCCCCAATTTGTCTCAGTCTCATCTCCTATTGTAATTGAAAAATATTAAAGTTTCATTACATTAGTAAAGGTTGTTAGTAACTAGTGTGTTACTTAGTGTTCTTACCCTCACTCGATCAATTTGCAGAGAACGGCCGTATTCCTCGTCCTGCTGTTGGCAGGACTGCAAATTCTACAAATATAAAAGGTATTATTTTTCTAAACCACCCGGTTGTATTTACACTTAAAAGTTATATGGAGAATATGGTAATTATTCCATTTCATACAAATATCTAATAACCATAACATCAATACATTTTTGATCAGATCAGATCTATCTTCACCGACTCATTAGTCTTTGTCATAACATTTCTCATTTATTTTTTAATAACTAATAACAGGGATTTCACATAGTTAAGCACAATTCTTTATCCAGTAACACTAACCCCAAAAAACTATAATACATGGCACAGTATCTCTGAACATGGAGGCATTTATAACACAATGATGTAACACATTTCAGAGCATATTTACATTTTAAAAAACATATTAAAGAAAAAAGCTTACATTAACGGTCATTAGACTACATTGTATATTGTATAGCAAACCAAGGTCAAATCACGTTTTGTGTGGTTTTGAGAATCACTTGACACTGCATGGTATCATCTGCAAGGACTTCCTGTAAAATGCAGAGGATGACTCCTGAGTCAACATATTACATTTTTGCGATTCTCTCATGCAATTCTGAGGGGAAATAGTTTCCTACCTGATATATTTACAAAGTACTGAACTTGAGTTTGTCAAATAGGCTTGTTGAAGGCAGATGAGTTCCTTGTGCTCACACAGAATTGTGGGTTATAGGGAGAGGGAGTGCTTATTTTACATAAAATGCCACACTGTAATGTAAACATAGCATTCACAAATAAGATTGCGAAGGTGCAGGAATTGAAACTGCAATCTTTTAACAATTAATTGTGCAGTCCTACATCTGTCATTACATTTTAATGCTTAGATTTCACTTAACTTAACATTTAAATATTTCGGCTACATTTTGACTTACATTTTGCACTTCTGGACCTGGTTCTCTGACCTGAAAAAAAGGAACAAAAGCCTTTAGCATAAAAAAAATGTTAGTCATGTAAGTCATACTAAAAGTATGATGAAAAACTGACAGCTGGGGAAAGTAATTGCTTCAAAGCATGCTACAGCTTATAACTACAATTGTTAATTCATATACTAACAGTTGGTCTAACGTAGATAGAGGAGCGGCCGACATCAAGACATGCTCTTATTGCAGAGGGGCACAAGGAGGCTAAGTTGAGCGGAATAATCCGTTTTCACCTGTCCACTTTGCACAGGCTGAATTCAGAATCCCAAACTTGAGGTAATTCTTGCCTAATTTTCTCAAAAAATTCCGTCTCTGACCATGATAGGGGCATCACTAATTTTTTAACTGTTGTCCCAGCTACATAGAAAGAGAAGAAGAAACACAAACATGTGGGCAAGAAAATGCAACACACACACACACACACACACACACATCACCCTTGTTTGGCTTTAGGCCTTTCTACAGCGCAGATGTAAGATAAGATAAGTGTTAGAGCCATAAGGTACATCAGGTTTATTTAGCATATTGTGCCTCATTTGAATCATTTGTAGTTAATAAGTAATTTAAACTTGTGTTAATATTATATTTGACGTTTTGTCATTTGGAATGCTTAACATTTGATTTGTGATGTTCAATCATATTTATCTAGCAGTGATTTATCTAAGATGCCTATCTGTGCTCTATTAGTCTGTCCTGCTATCGTAAATTAATCTAGTAAAGCAATTATCTATGCGCGCATCAACATGCATGCGCTCCAGGAGGCAGAAGGTATTCAATGCAGCGGGACGTGGTGTCAGTTTTTTGACTAACCGTATCCGTAGGCAATTTGTATTTGTATTGTATGTAGTGTTTACGATCAGAAAAAGAACAGATACTAGATTAGGACTCCATGTGGAAATGTTTTATTTTGTAAGTGACACCTTTTGCGGAATAAAGCATCTATTTTTGATCTTACACCTGCCTCGTTTATGGATTATTAAAATACAGAAGGCTTATGTGGAAGTAACCACGAGTCAGTAACTTTACTTTAGTTAGCCATTTCAATAAGAAAATCCTTTGATTCCCCAGAGGAGATATTCATGTGTTACAGCAGCACAAAGACAGAAATAAAATGTCTGCTAGGGCATAATAAGTATTTGAACTACAAATGTGTCAATAAAACCTAAAATTAGTTTTATATATGACAATTTAAGTCTTACAATCTAGTCTAAAAGCCTTAAATACTTACGTCTGGACATAGAAATTGAGTCCCACCCATCTTGAATCAGCCCAAGTCTAATATTTACAAGGCGGACTCTTGATGGCCTTGAGACCGCTGGGGCTTGCTCACTCCGGAACATCCTCAACCTAAAATACACAAAAGACAAAACGTTCCAGTAAACGTTTTTTGTGTTCATTGTTTTTCTTTTTGTTTTACATTGGTTTACACTCCATGCATTCAAAATCTTATTAGCATGTATCTGTGTAAAGTTAACTTAAACTTAAATTGTCAACGTTGTCAACATTTTCTGTAGGAAAAAAAAAAGTCATATTCAGTAGCCTCAACAGATCATGGTGACAACACAACAGCTTACTACCTATATTTACTATTGTTCCTATAGGCTACGCCAGCTAGCCGCAGCTCTGTGTTAAAGCATAGCTAAAAATAAGGCTATAACCTACCTCTCCATTATTCCCAGTGAATGGTCCTCTTCTTGCAGTCTGTTCTGTACAAGGGAATCAAAACGTTCGGCCAAGCTGTTGAGCCTTCGTTCCCGTTCCATTTCCAGTCGGTGGCAAGCATTAACTGTGCGTTCAGTGCGCATGAGCAGAATGAATTTATGATAGTTTGGCGCGCCTGTCACACATGCACAGTTTGCACACCCAGAGGGGGGCGCCAAAATGACAAAAAGCTAAATATTTTTTGCCAGACCAGATATGTCTAAAATCATAATTGTTAATAGTAATTAAACATAATAAAAACATGTTATACTAACCTGGCATCAAAATACATTGAAAGTAGCCTAGTATTAGCCTATGCCTGTTATGATGGTCCTTAATGGTAGGCCAATGCCACTGGATCAATTTTAAACCACATTTGGAGAAATAGCTCATGATGCTGGTGTGATGTGATGTCTCAAGAATTAATTGAAAATATGTAAGTGGTGTATGCCATGAGGCACATAGCCTGTGGTGTTCATATCACTTTCTGTGGCCTTTGAGCCTGTGGTGCATCTCACAACCCATGAGCTTGGGATACAGGGCCACTGTATCGTCCAGATATCCACAGTTCCTTCTCCTATAGGTCTTATGCTAGGTACTGACTTTACTGACTAACCCTAGAGTGGATGGAGAGCTGGGGACAAACCAGCATTAGAACCCCTGACAGAGTGGATCAGAGCACTGTCACACAATACTGTTCACAATAAATGTACATTCCATTTTCTAGGTTTTCATCCCATCATATAGCCTATATTTATTGAAAATGAAATGACCTCAGTGTGCACTACTATAGGTATATACAATACCCACCCCAGTTCACCCTGCTGCCGTCTGGCAAGAGATACAGGACTATCCACTAGTAGCTTCTTTCCTTAGGCTGTAAGACTCCTAAATCCATCCTCCATACTCAAATGGGTAGCAATGTAGCAAATGGGACTATATCTTGTATCTCGTTGTGCATCCCTGTGTTGTAGAATGACAATAAATGAACATTGTACCTTGTATAGGACTATGGTCCTTAATGTGTACTTCCAAGTTGGACTCATGCTGTTACAAAGAGGTTCTTCATGATATAGGAGCAACACTGACAAAGCACACAGACATTGGTATTATCACATATTCTTTATTGTTCATTTCATACATACACTCATACAACTGGACATTAAAAACCAGGTGAGCAAAAAAAACCCCATAGGAATCAAGTCATTTGGCGCATGGAAGAATAATAATAAGTAAGACGGATTATAATAGTGGGTTTGCTGTTTACACAGCAATCCCACTAATAATAAGTCATTCCTACCTGGCACCAACGGCGTGGATATGACTATAGATGCTGCAGCTGGTAGAAGGGAAACAGCAGATTTTTTTACGCAGGGTCCGGCTTTATCAAAGCTGGAATCAAGACAAACACTCATCCTCGCTCCAGTCCACATTGTTCAAATTTGAGACTTCTCCACCATGAGATTCCCCTTCACCCAGTTCATCAAACAATGCCAAAGCCTCTTCAACATTTATTCTTCGGTTTGCTCTCTTCATCTTCTCTCTCTTCGTCCTCTTGATCCTCAAATAGCAGGCAATACAGCAGACAATGCTGGCACAATTCAAATAGGCTACTGCTTTGTGTTTCGGATTGAGATTTTACACTATGAACAAATGGAATTATTGAAGAAAAACAAAAAATATTGCTAAGCAACCTAAGATGCGCGAAAAACCCCCGCCAAAATGGAAACATTTGCCTTATATGGTAATAATGTGGTATGCGGTCAATCTGACCCATATGGCGCTTGAAGGTATAACTGTTGAGAAATCTTTTGTCTTTTGATTTAGAACCTCCAAACCTTGTGAAAATAAACTCAACACATATTTAGGAAAAGTCATGGACTGGTTGCATCATACTCTTTATTTGATATATTTGCAACAGAAAAACCCAAACGAGGCTTCTAGTGTATAGTATAGTAACCGTTCTGATCCACACTCCAATCCAGAAGGTGGTGGTAATGTACCTAAAAGCTGTTTGCCAACCGCCATTAAACAACAAAAGAAGAAGAAGAAACCGCCAAAACTCGCTGTGCCTCAGGCTTCCTTTCTAACACCCCTATTAGACACTAGACATCACTAGAATGGAACAATCCATTGGCTGTGACAGGTAACACGCCAAAATGTGACGTCTTAAGGTGTAGAAAATCTATATAACGTGTTAACATGTCAATTTCTGTCGTGTTAATGCGTAAAAATATGATGCGTTAACACGACCAAATTTAACGTGTTAACACGACCAAATTTAATGTGTTAACACGTTAAGTTTTATGCGTTGACACGTACTTTCTAGATGGTATTTGCGCTAACGGCCTTCCATACTTTTGTAAGGCGTTTCTATGAGGCACGCAAACCCAGGGCTACTGCAGGGCCAGTGGATGTAAAAGCAATTATTGCCGCAAGGAATGTGCGTGTGCCCAAGGCTGGGGTATCTGCTGCAATGTAGATATGATCGTGATTCATGACTATTAGAGTTGTGTCATATAACTCGCGTGGCTTGCGCTTAGGACAGAGCGCTGGGGACAAAGCGCGACGCATTGTTATTGACAAGCTCCTGGAGAACGCTGATATTTTGTGTATACAAGAGACTTTATTAGCTAAACAAGATCTAGATAAACTTAATTCTGTTAATAATGGTTTCCATGGGGCAGGGGAGTTCACAACAGATCTAAGCACGGGAATAGTGCATGGCAGAATACCTGGGGGGGTGGCCATTCTCTGGCATAAGAAATATGATCCACTGATCAGTGTGATTAGGCTAGAGGTGGACTGGTGCATAGCAATTCAATTTGTATATAATAAGAATGTTTTTATAATGTTAAATGTTTACACTCCTTATGAATGTTACCGAAATGAGGATGAATATCTTAACAGGCTCAAGTTCTTTTATTAAAGAAAATGCATATACATGTATATTTGTTGTGGGTGATATGAATGCTGATATTTCAGATAATAACTCCCTGTTTGGTCAGCACTTAATCCAATTTTGTCAAGATAGCATGCTGGTTCTTTCCAGCAAAGTGCTGTTGCCAGTAGAAAGTTACACATATATCAGTGAAGCATGGCATACAACATCTTGGCTGGATCACTGTATATGTACAGCCGATGCTCATGATTGTTTAGAGAGTGTTGAGATGTTATATGATCTGGCCACAACAGATCACATACCTGTCTCTATGATATTAAATGTTGAGTCTACCTGAGTTGACCAGTTATGATAACCACGAACAAAGAAATTAAATTCGTCAAGGTTTACAGAAGATGACTTCTGGCATTACAATTCACTGACTGAGTGAAAGAGCCTAAGTAATATTGATATACCACTTGATGCTATTCTGTTTGGCAACATTAACTGTAAGAACCAAAACCACAATAATGATCTATGTATAATGTATGATAAAACTGTGAATTGTCTGAATGATGGCAGTAAATCGGTCTAAACAACATAATCTCAGGCCAGGATGGAATGAATATGTGTCTGAACTCCATTTAGAGGCCAAAGAAGCTTTTAAAAGCTTTTATCAGGAAAAGCTAGGCATGGCCCAGAGTGTGAACACAAGAAACACGCAAATGCTAGATTTAAGTATGCTGGACGCTTCATTAAAAGAAATGAGCAGGCCATGAGGGCAAACTCCATGGCCAAAAATCTTCAGCAGAATAATGTCTATGAATTCTGGAAAGAAGTTAAGGTTATCAATAACAGTAAGATGCTCTTGCCATCTAGTATTGATGGGGTTACTGGGTCTGAAAATATTGCTGAACTGTGGAGAAAATATTATAGGGATATTTTTAACTGTGTTAAGAGTGATGAATTTAATGTTGGTGATGTTTCTAACAATGATGGTGTGGTTATTAGACCTGATGAAGTGTGTGAACAAAGCATGTGGCCTTGACCAAATAACAGCAGAACATCTGAAATATGCTAGCCATAGGATCTCAGTGTTACTTGCTATGTGTTTTTCTGGATTGTTAATGCATGGCATACTACCTGACTCTATTTTTCTTATTAGTGCCAGTTGTCAAAGACAAAACCGGTAAAATATCCAGCATAGAAAATGACAGACCAATTGCCCTGGCTAGCATATTATCCAAAGTATTGGAAAGAATTCTCTTGGAAAGGCTTCAAGAATATATAATAACCACTGACAATCAATTTGGTTTTAAAAATAAGCACGGTACAGATTTGTGTATATATGCGTTGAAGGAAGTTGTTAGTAAGTATAGAAGACATAACACTACAGTATTTATGTGTTTCCTTGATGCGTCCAAAGCATTTGACCGAATTAATCATGGTAAATTGTTTGTTAAACTACAAGAGCGAGGGGTCCCCCCATATTTGACAAGGATCTTGCATTTTTGGTATTCGCATCAAACTATGCAAGCTAGATAGGGTAAGAGTATATCTGCACCCTTCCTAGTGACCAATGGGTTCCGACAAGGTGGAATACTGTCACCCGTTCTCTTCAATCTTTATATGGATCATCTTTCTTAAAAGTTAAGAGTGTAAGACTGGATGTTTAGTGGGGAATAGTCTTATTAACCATCTGGTGTATGCTGATGACTTAGTCGTCCCATCTCCTTATAGTGCTAGCTTACAGCAACTGCTCAGAGTCTGCTCAAGTTATGGTGTGCAGTATGACATCAAATTTAATTCTAAAAAGTGTTGTCATGATTGCTAAAAACAAGGAGGATCAGAAGCAAAATTTGTCCTCATTCTCTATGGCAGACCAAGTGCTAAATGTGGTGAACAAAGTAAGATATTTGGGTCATATCATCAGGAATGATTTATGTGATGACGACGATGTGCAGCGCCAGTGTTGCAAACTGTATGCACAAGCCAATATGTTGGCACGCAAATTTCATATGTATACAGATGATGTTAAAACAGCTCTTTTTAAAGCCTACTGTACTCGACTCTATACAGCTCACCTGTGATGCAGTTATAGTAAAGCAAAAATGAAAAAGCTTCAGGTGGCATTTGATGATGCATTCAGAATCTTGCTTAAGCTCCCAAGATGGACAAGTGCAAGTGATATGTTTGTGACTAGTAATGTTCCCACCTTTTATGCTGTGCTGAGGAATTTCATGTACAAATTTATGTGTCGGCTAATTGATTAAAAAAAAATGTAATCATAATGGCTTTAACTGAGCCTACACAAAGTGACACAAGGTATTCCTCTTGTTTTTGGAAACATTGGAATAAATGTCTGTTTTAATCACTGTGGACTTGTGAACTGCCATGATCGTACATATTTCTGTATTGTTTGTCCTCGTATTTTACTTTATTCTTTTTTTTCTTCTTTACTGATATGGACCTATGTGTCTGAAATAAAGTTAAATAAAATAAATAAAAGAGGACAGAATCAAATGCATACAGTGTACATTGCAACCAATAAAATAAAAATAAAATCAATGCTGTGATGTGTGTTACCTTGTTTACAGTGAACCGTTAAACAAGCTTCACTATCAATATTGCAAATATGCTTCTGCAAACATGTCAAAAGAACCAGTGCATCAGAAAGGAAAATACAGTCAAACAAAACTGAACTTTGGCCAAAGAGAAAGGTAATGCAGATTGGTACAAAATAGAGTGGTTAATTCTTTGCTGCTGTCAAACAGTTTGCAACTTTCTCCAAATGTGGAGATGACAGCGTCCACCAGCCTGTGGTGCAAGCAAGCTATAGTTACTCTGCAGAAATTTAGTGCGAGTCTCTGGTCTATCTACCGCTACACATACAGTCACACATACTCTTTTTGGCCCCCGCCCTTCTGAAATGAATCCGGCGCCCGTGCTTGGAAGACACGTTATATAGGCAGTAGTGTTCTTGTCACATATCTACAAGCCTTTCCTCCACAACCGTATAACAACTTGTTGTTTCTTCATTCACTTCCATGTCCTTGTAGATTGCCTCCCTCATTGGTTAATTGTGGTCCCACTCAGAAAGCAGTGACATAATCATCCAGATTTTAAATCCTAGATATCAAACATGTTTGATATTACCGGCCCCGATGCGTCCCCGAGTAGATCTGGAGGTTAAAGATTGGATCTGTAAACCGCTCACATTACCAGATCATCGGTGCCAAACATCGGTGCGAACAAGGTTCCTGTCCAGATCACTCCGCCGATTGTCAGGAGGGGCGAATCGGGGATAAATCGGCCCAATTATCCTCTAGTCTGAGCCCAGCCTTAGTGTGCAGTGGTTTCCCCCCTCCAAATAAAGTGTTGTGCTCTTCTGTCCACAGAACATTGTTCCAGTAGCTTTGTGGAACATCCAGGTGGTCTTTGGCAAACTTGAGATGGCAGTTTTTTGTGGAGAGAAAGTAGAAAGTTCAAGAGATGCCTGCAGGTCCTTAGTCGTGCTCTTGTTGTGATCTTTGCTGCATGTCCACTCCTAGCGAGAGTAGCAATGGAGCTGAGGTTTCTCCATTTCTATACAATCTGTCTGTCTGTAGACAGATGGAGGCCCAAGTCTTTGGAAATGCTTTTGTAGCCTTTTCCAGCCTTGTAAGGGTCAACAACTCTTCTCTGGAGGTCTTCTGAAATGCCTTTTGCCTGGGGCAGATTCCACTTCAACAGATCATTTTTTTGGAGAGCAGATTCTGCTGGTAACCAAAGTTTATGGGTGTTTTAACAGGACACCTCTAACCCACACCTGAATGTCATCTCATTGATTGGATCACATGACTTCAATTACCCTTTCAAAGAGGTTCACATACTTTTTCCATCTTAGGCTTAATGTTTGAACAATATGTTCAATAAAAACATGTAAAAGTATTTTGTGTGTTATTTGTTAAATCACAGTGTTTATCTATTGTTAAGACTTTTACCACAACTGCATCTCATGGGTAACTAATGAATTAGTTCCCAACCAACTAGCCACTCCAGTGGCTCACTCCCAGCCTGTAATGTGATGTCAATCATAGTGCTGTTGTAGATGTCATCAGGAGTTACTCCCTACAGTCAAACTCAGAAAGATGATGAGGCTACGGTGTCCTCGTCGTCTAACTATACATCTACATTTCTTCTGAAATATTTGTAGCAACCTCAACATTAGCGGCTAATATGAGCTATAAAAGCAATGCAGGCTAACTAATCACAAATACGTAAATTACCACAAGCAGGCTAAAAAGTTAACAAGCCCATGTAGCCCTGTGCGTCAACAATTAAATCATTATTCTGAAAACATTTGAATTTAACGTTTTAATAATGTTTGATAACACACAAACCATATTAGTGAAAAAAAACCCACATTTGTCTTCAGAATATCACCACAGCCATTATAGTCATAGTTGCTACGGCATTACTAGATGGCTGCTAGGTGAATACTACTGGTTGCTACGGTGTTTCTGGGTGGTAGGTGATTATTAGTGATTAAGTGCTTACTAGTGGTTGGTAGAGGGTTGCTAGGTGATAACACTTTCTTTCATGTTTTGAACATTCTACTCAGCTTTTTCTAGTTCAATAGTATCCTTCTAATTATTTTTTCATTTGACTGCAATATTTTTGTAATAAGGTTATTAAAAAAAAGTCCACAGAATCCTCTAGGAGTGATGAAGCCCTTTTTCCAGAGAGCACACACACACACTCACTGTTAGCAAGGAATAAGGTTAGAAAAACAACTTCCCCCATACATGTAAAGTCCATCTGCATAAAGGTGCATTCAGTCAGTTTTCAGTAAACAGAAAGATTGAGCCCTCCTAACACTAACCACAGCAAAGTGTTTTAGCACCACCTATTGTCAGAAATAGGTATAGTGATGGTGATATTCTCAGTCATTCTGGTGTGCAAATTAAGGAAAATAAATCAATCTCAGCAGTGAATAGGCTTAATAGGTTTAAAAAAATTATTTATTTCACAGACAGTAAATGCATGTCTTAAATTGATTTGCAGCTGAAAGAAAGAGGCAGTTCGGTTACATTTTCAAGGTATTCCCTCATATTTCTCCTCATCCTAAAAAGTGAAGCAGAGGGAATTTGAGAAGGGCTAAGATGAATGACTTTGTGTGTTAGGGGCTAATTATTATCTTGGAACCAATACCCGAACTGGTATAGACATCTACTTTCATGAAGTAAAATATATATTGTATGCTGAGTGCCAGGCTAAAATTATATAACCAAGGCAGATTTCTTCAACAAAATGAAAGAATCTTTCCAGCTGGTGAAAAAGTTACCACTAAAACTCGAGATAACACAACCTACACAGAAGGTAGTAGAAATGATTTTAAATAATTTGTGCTGTAATGTTTTGCAGATATCACAAAACCCATAAACGTTTTTCAGCTAAAACAGAATCTTTATATGTAACAAATTATTCAATTGTGTTCAATATCCATAAGCTTCAAATAAAAATTAAAGCAATTAATATATGATTAGGCACTTCCAAGCTCTTAGTTCATTTTTTACGGTAAAAGAAAGCACGCAGATTAGAGGTCCCTTTATTATTAAGATGACAGGTACATGATCTAGCATATTCTCTTAGTCCACAATCTGCGATTTTCAGATGTATGAACCTCCGAAGTTGCCTCTTTTCCCAAATCACTGATCACTCCCAAGTCCTTGCTACATACAATATAGGAAGGAAGGTTATCTATAATAAAGCAATGCCTTTCACAACATACATGAATCCGAACAATAAATCAAAACAGCAAAAGAGATGTAATAGCAAAAGCTGTATTAAAACATAATTGAGTATCTGCGGAAAAAACTAAATCATAAAAATGACACGAAATGAAATTAAGAGCAAGATATGGTCATTGGTCAAAAGGCTTTCTTGACACAGTTTGTTTTGGAACACCGTGTCAAAAGACATTGGGGTTGAACCATGGAGAGAGCAGACTTGGAAAAGCCAAGTTAACAATAATGACCAAACATCCACATTATTTGTGCCCAGCTCTTAGGCAAATATCTAAATACAACCAAGTTTGCATTCAGGAATCTAAAGCTAACCAAAGGACAGAGAGGGGGTGAATAAACTAATCATCAATATACATTAAGAACTGGAATGTCACCCCATCCTTTGATTGTTTTGATCAGACCTTGGTGTGTTTTGCATTTGTTGGATAATACATCTGGTTATTCCAGTTTATCAAAACCAAACAGGTTAACTTTGAGAGCATTGACAAGTGAATGCAGAGTGAGAGCATACTTGCACATACTTGCAGCGTACTTGGATAATACCATTGAATAATTGAGCAGTTTTATTGTTGCTGAACAAAGTTCAGGGGACGAACACAAACTCAAAAGCTGAGAAAAGGGAAGAGAAGATCATAGATTCAGCTCAATGGATTGCCCATTTTTAGTTTTTCTCATATTTGCTAATGAGTTAAAACCACACGACGATTTGAATATTGCAAATAATGTTAGTTGTCATGGCTATCTTTGAGGCTGCGTTCCTGAATTAATTCTCACCTTGACCAATGATATTTCAGTTCTCAGTGTAGTGTAGTTTCTGACCAATCACAGTAGCGAAGACCTTCTTTGCTAATGTGGATATATGCTAGTGAAGGACAGTGTCCAGCACACAAATTGGTGAGTCCAATCTGTTCGATGCCTATACCCTTGAACTGCCTCCTCAGAGGAAACTACTGTCAGTCACATGAATCACCAAATTGAAATGGCCACATGGTTAGCAAGTAAAAATTAAAAATTGCCGGGCTTTATTCAGGCTCGGATTCCCACTCAGACATTACTTTTTCTAGACTGGAATCCCCATTATAACCTGGGAAATCTAGACTTTGACACATAAACAGTGTATCTTGATTCATTTTCAGATCGACTGGCAATGTCAGATCTTACTTTGTTTCCAAGTAATTGTCGAGTCATACAAAAATGCCATGAGACCAGAGTCAAAAAAGCCCATATTAAGAGCAGCTTTCATAAACAGGAGAGTAACACAAAAAAAGGAAACCTTCAATCACATTTGGCAGAAGAAATGTGTTTCAAGACTTGTCAGGAGAATTTGCTAATAATACATTCCTCTACCTATGCCCTTGCATCTATGCAGTACATGGATTTGTACATGTACACCAAGTTGTTGGTTAATATACTTTGAAGTGAGTTAGCTAGTTACCTTGAGTAGCCTAAAGCATACATACTTTGAAGAAAAAAAAAAGAAAAAAAAAGGTGTAACCAATAGAAAAGAAAGAGGACAAGAATCGACATCTTGGTTTCAGCCTGTCCCTTATCCATACCACTGCTTGATTCAGAGTTCCACAAGAGTTGAGATTCATTTTCTTTCAGCAAAAAGGTGAGCGCATGAATGACACATCTGGCATAAAGAGGACCATGAGGGAGAAACAAGGAGAGTTATCTACAAGGAAAAGAAAGAAACAAAAGCGCAGGGGAAAAAAAGGGGGTATGTTGAGCAGCCCATTCCAAAAGCCTAGGCAGGGGTAAACTCAGTCAGTAAAGTCACTATGTTGAGGCCAGTACTCTCATTCCTACCCCAACTTGCACTGACATTTAAACGCCACAACTGGTTGCTGTCCTCTTTCTGGTGGCCTTATTTGGTGAAGGCGGCCACCACAGCCCACAGCAACTCGTTAGTGTTGGCTTTCACACTTTCCCCCTCAGGCTCCAGTTCCAGCAGCTGCCGAACTCTCTTCATGGCCAGGTCGTACTGGTCGTCTAATAAGGGGGCGAAGGCATTTTCCAGGACATCAGAGGAATGGGCCAGGAAGATGAGTGCCAGCAGACGCTTGTCCATTCGGTGAGGGTCGTTCACCCACTTCTCCAGCACCGCCTCCTGGACCTTCTTGATGAGGCGCTGCTTGATGTTGTTGTTGGTGAGTGGGTGTGTGGTCATGTCAAACAGGAGGAAGTTCTGCTTCTCTGTGGTGAGGACGCCTTTCTCCACCAGATTCTTGGCCAGCCGTTCACGGACGTTCCTCAGCTGGTAATGAAGCTTCAGTGGGTTCCACGTCTCTCCTGAAGACGATCCAGAAACACAGCAAGACTGTTAGCACTAGAGATGGGCTAGCACAGTGTTCCTACCATTAAAAAAAAAGCATTTCACAAGTGGAATATAAGACACTGTTCAAATGCAAATATTGACTTTGATTGATAGCAGTATGACGGGCTAACTGCTTTTTTAAAAAAATGGATAGAGAGAATGGACTGGATCAGGGATAAATTGTAGCCTACGTGTGTGACAGGTAAAGATCCTCACAATTGTACAAGCTTAGAATGTTTTTACATTAGAAACTTGAAAGGAACCATTACACTGTAAGATGATTTCTGTATCCAAGTTGTTTATGCCTGAAATGTAATCTGGGTGAAGTATAATATGGTGTGGAGTCGATTAATGTTGCAGTATCAAGCTAGCTAATGCTCAACACATTAACTTATAGAGACAGACTTGTGTAAAATGTGACACTGCGCTCCCTTTTAAATACTTCCCCACAGCTGGACTAAGATGAATCGGATTATCATGCTTTTTACCTCTGTTGACTCTGCTAGACATAATTATCATCATCATCAGCCATACTTCTACTGAGGGCAGTGGGCCACTGAAAGAGCTGTACTTACCGCTGAGGAGTTCGATCCAGCTCTGCACCGTCTCTGGTGGTTGGGTGTCTTTGATGTGTTTCAGGGCTTCGTCCAGGAGCACATCGCCTGTTGGAGCATCTGACTTACAGATCACCTGGAGAAGAAATACGATGACAAGCAATAGTAAGTTAAAGTCAACAGGAAGCAGGCGGCATCTGATGTACAAGGTAACTGGCTAGTTTAACATTCTGGTTGGCTGGCAGAGGGATGCATGGAGTTCAGTTGTATTGAGTCCAAAGAACGGTCTTGGCTCCCCAGAAGACCTGATTAACATCCTTTGAGGTAGACACTGTGCTCTAGCCATCACTTCAAACACAGTGACACTATAAAGGCTAAAGAATACAACTTAATGTTAAGCAACCCAAGTTTCTTAATGGAGACTTATGGATCAAAGATTAAACAGCTGACTATCAGAAAGACCAGTAGGCCTGACTGGCATCACTAGTAATGATTACTGTCACACCTTGATTTAAAAGGACAACATTATTAAAACTATTAAAAAGGACAACACTAGCTCAAAACAACATACATTCATATAGTAGTTGCTTATATTAGTACTTAAATTGGAAATACGAGCTCTACTTGGGTATTTTTGTTTGCCGAAGTTTGGGTTTCAGTATTTGCTATGTCAAGCATGTCTAGAGTTCTCCATATGTCAAAGCCTGCATTCAGGTCAAGTCCATAGGATCTGTGCACTGCCAACAAATACAATCAAGTCATTGTGTGACACGAAAAGATGTGTATTCCTCTAAATGTTAAATACTACATTCAAATCAAATTCAAAAATTGTGTATGAGTAAGAAGTGTTTGAGAATTACAGTTATACCAAATATTTGCAGAATCACAAGAGGGGGCAAAGAACACAAGCTGTCGCTATATGCAGATAACTTACTTTTATACATTACAGACCCACGCAGTACTCATCCCCATGTGCTAACCACTCTTGATAGATTCAGCCAGTTCTCTGGTTATACGACAAACCTTTCAGAGTCAGTCCCTCCAGGATGTTGCGTTCTTGCGATTGCAAGAATTAACGCAAGTTTAACTAACTGCCGCAATACTTGCAATTTTGCCAAAACCCAGCAATATTCCCACATGTTCAGGAGGTTGTTTTTTTAATTTAAATATGCAATTTGCACCATTTGCTTTCTTGTTATCATGATCCTTTGATATGGTTACACACAAGGACAATGCCGGAGTGGCCAATCGGGACGAATCATAGTGGGTCTTCGGGCCAGTTGGATGGGCCGCGCCGCAGTGTAGTCTAATCATTTTATAAACTGTTCAAGTTGATTTGTTGCTAACAGGCCGGAAACTAGTTAGATGTGCGTTCTGCGCTCCGGACATCTCTCTCCTTTTCTGTGTCAAACTGGCAGCACTGACAGACCTGACAGATTAGAGCAGGACGGGAACGTGACGGGTCAACTAATGATGTGATGGTGTTACACCATTTACACAGCGACTGAATTAGTGGTGCAGAAAACATTAATTTATTACTTCGCGGCAATATTTTGTAAAGCATGCAAGTTGGCTATAATGTAGCACCAGACACAGACCATTCCCCCACTATCGACACAGACCAACCACTCCTACTCGCCTTCTTCTATGTCTTCCAGTAAAATGAACTACAAACCGCTCACTCCACCACCTACTGGCAGGTGCAATAAACCTGGAACTGACCAAGGCCAAATCCCAATCCTCATTTGTACCCCTATGGCTTCGGCTTGGCCCTACCCCTTGGCCCTCGCTAGGGGTAGAAAATATCTCCCTAAGTATTGGGATCGCACTTGACGCTGATACGTCATCGATAAGCAGACGGGACGAGTTTGTTGTCGGAGATTACTATGGCAACAATGGCATTATCACAGTGACATTTGTCGTTCATCTGATGGAGATAGAAAAGCATGGACGCTCGCGATTCGTTCACAACTTATACGTTTCACGCTACCAATCGATCAAACAAGTCATCAAATAAAAAAGCCCACTGCTTCATTACCAGTCCACTTCATGACAGAATAGCGTTAGCGGTGCTCTGTAGTCTAGCAAGCCGCTCCTAACGTTACCCTGCCAGTCTGCACTGATATTAGAGGAGCCGTAACAAGTGCAGCAACTTCGCTGCTGGACTTTAGTTATATTTCATCATATACCATCAAAGGGGGAAATGCGACATGTAAATATGTCAAAATGTGGGACTGTCATGCACAAATCAGCCTAAAACAATGTGGTAACGTAACTAACTAACGAAGTAGAGACATCGGCATATTAGCGATTTTTTTGTTATGCTTTTTATAAAGAAACGGTCCATAATACATTGAAACGACATTAAACTAAGATAATACTACGGTTGGAATATTTTTTAACTCTTTATTAACGAAGAAAATACTACATTTGTGGTTCACTTCGGATGGTAGCGTAGCGGTCCCCATGATCTTCCTGTTACTTCCAGAGATTCGCAGGGCATTCTGGGTAGCCCTTGGTTTGAAGTGTGCCTCTGAAAAATCTCCGTTTGAAGGGCTACAAACCCCTTCGGCTTGGCCCTACCCCTTGGAAAATAGAGTATTGGGACAGCCCTACCCCTTCACGTGAACGCGCAAAACGGAGGGGTAGGGCCAAGGGGTAGGGCCAAGGGGTGTATTGGGATTCACTCCAAATAACTACATGCCACAGTATATTATTAAACAAAACATTGAAGGGATTGGGCAGGTATTCAATAATATATTTTTTTACAGGTGCTACAATGGCAAACTGTAGATATGCTGCATTGCAGCCTAAACGGAAAACAATAATGTAAAGAAAACTAGGATTAAAAAGGAATGAAAGACACTAGACAGAGATCATTTGTAGTAAAACTAGTTTTCAGCCAGCGGCCCCAGGAGGTATTAATGTGTGACGATTACTCTACTACTTTAAAAAAACCAACAAAAAAAACCAACAACTTAAAAACCAGAGTGGGCAGTTTACAATGTTTTGGGGAGGATGGGGGGGCTCGAAATTTTCATCAATTCCTGCTGTTTTACCACAAGATAACAGGAAAAATAATTTTCACAATTTTTGATAAAAGCCGCTGCAAATTCAATCATTTTGGGCCACAATATTCAGGAAAAAACTCCTAAATGGATGGCTATCCATTTAGACTAGCTTCTAAGAGTTTCACTACACCTCATCTATCTATCTTATCTACAAATCGTCTATGCTCCCCCTTTCTATTAGAGATGCACCAATTGCAATTTTCTTCTTCAGATTCCAATTTCCGATTTTTTCCAAAGTCTGACCTGCTGATTCCGATTTTGACCCATACCGATTTTCTTTCTTTCTAAGAACTATAATTGACAGCATATGCAAATATTCTTGTAACATTTCTTTAATGGAAAATTCAATTGTATGTTCATAATAAAACACAAAACTGCACCAGGTTACAGGACCTTCTCTCACTCAAACAAATCTCAAAATAAAAGTGTGCTCCAGGTTACTGGACAGAGCTTTTTTGTACAAATAAAATCCAACTGACCATAAATTTGCAGTATATCCCACTTTATCTAACATGTTTTACCTTCCCCAAAGAAAACAGGTGCAACAGATCTATATAACAACAAATCTAATGTCATTTATTTACATGAAATGTTTTCCATTACCTTTAAAATGCACCGGATTACAGGACCTTGACCTTTTTCTACACATCTCAAAATAAAAAAGTGCACCAGGTTAGAGGACAAACCTTTTTTTTTTTTAACAACCTCCAACTAAAAATTTAGTGCAGTATATGTAGTTTTCCAAATGAACAGGTAATAGAAACAGAAGAATATAACAAGGTACCTTTATTGTCAACATATATAGGCCTAATGCAATCACTTGAACATTAACCCTCTAAATCCCGCGCCCATTCTATATTTCACTGTAGCATCCAAGAGCGCCCGTCAATTTCCAATCATTTAAATGCATCAAAAACAGAAAATCAAGTTCTGAACTTTGTTTTTATATATACTTCAAGTTGTCATCAACTAACCGGAACCAGAAAATGTTGGTCGTGATGTTGACATTTTTGTAGTTTTTCAAAGTTTCAAATTTTCTTATACCAGTAGTCCTAAAAATGGCTGGACCGCCTAACCGCTTTTACAACTTTATGGGAGCTGTCAGATTATGCAGTGAAACATCCTGACACACCATGTATCGTGGAAAGTGCCGATCACATTGTCACGTTTTTTGATTGAAATCGCTAATGTCTCAAATCAACTTCACTACACAGCGGTACCTCGTTACTGCCGGGGAGGGACACTTTCCTGGGAGGGAGTGCATCTAAAAGTCCGTCGGGAGAACTGACGGGTTTACGCCAAGTTTTCTCCTCATAAATTTGATGAGTGTTGTGGTCTGATCTTATTAGATTTAGCTAGCTAAGACAACAGGGACATTTTATTGTCATATTGTCAAAGTTGACACTGAAGGAAGTTGTCGGTTACTGCCTGTGCCGCTGTGCGTGCGACGTGAACCATCGTGCAGTGCATGCGTTGACCGGCACAGAATCGGCTATATCTGAGACTAATTGGCCGATTCCGGTCACCGGCCGATCGATCGGTGCATCTCTTACTTTCTACGGCAGGAAAGATAAATATAATAAAGATGAATACCCTCCCCATGTTTTTGTATATTTTCTAAACAATACCCATTATGATAAAGAAATATTTTTTTTTACATCTAAACAAGCTTATATCGACTTTAGTTTAGAACAGGGTCCGAAATTAACACCCGCCAAGTGCCAATGGCGGGTAAATTTACTGTTTGGCGAGTAAATCGCGGAGATTATCCGCCACATTGGCGGGTAAATGTTTGTACCACAACAGTACGTAAAACTGAGAGTCTGCTGCGTTTTGGGACGCGCGCACACACACACAAACAGTGTGAAGACCCGCCCGCACTCTGCCGAGTAGGAATAAGAGGGTAATTATCACTTGATGCCGGACAGCTGCTAGTTACCGTAGGCAAACTTTTAAAATGTGGCGGTATTTGGAAGGAGTCAAGAGACCTTTGAAATGAAAACAATGTGACGAAAAAGAGGACGGAGACACACATTCAAGGAGAAAGTTTTGTGAAACGTGGAGGTTTGGAGTTCGAGGAGTTCCCAGAGACTGGTTACGGTATGATGCTGAGGCTCTGGTGATGAGCTGTTCGGTGTGTCGCCAGTATGCCAAAGGAAAAAAACGATACAACTCGTTTGTAATTGGAAACAAAACGATGAAGGTGGAGAACATCCGTGATCATGAGCGTAGCAAGTGTCATAATTCCTTCAATATATAAAAGTTCAATATATTAAAAATAATTACGCTTCAACTTTGCTCTGGCCTCTTCTTTAAGTTTGTATTCAACATAATACTTTATCTCAATGAAATGTATGGAAATAAATGTACATGTAACACAAAAAGGCAATTAATTATTTTGGCCGGTAAAAAATATGCTTGGCCGGTGGATTTTTTCATCTACCAGTCCACTTGGCCGGTGAGTCAAAAAGTTAATTTCGGACACTGGTTTAGAACCATTTAGAATTATGGAACATCTAGGTGGTCTTGGGCAAAAATGTAATGGGCAGCAATGTTTGCAGCAGTTTTGGAGAGCAGTGGTTTCTTCTGTGGTATCCTTCAATGAACATCACTTCTGTTCAGTGTTTTTCTTATTGTGGACTCATGAGCACAGACATTAGGCAAGTTCAAGAGTTGTCTGCAGATTCTTACCTGTGTTCTTGTTGTTCACCTGGTTGAACATTGTACTGTGTAGTCTTGAAGTGACCTTTGCTGGATGTCCACTCCTAACCCTAACACAACTACTGAATTTATTCAATTATTCTGTGCACTATCTGCCTGAATAAATGGCCATGCATCCTTCTGGCCACTCTGACATACAGCCCAAATTTGTCCAGACTGTAGCAAGTTCTCCCACTCTATAGTTCTGTCAATGTGGTTTTTGGCTTCTTAATAACCTCCCTGACCAAGGTCCTTCTTGCCTGGTTGCTCAGTTTGTTCTGACAACTACTTCTAGGAAAGGTCTGGCTAGGTCCATATTTCTTAATGATGGAGCCTACCAAATGTAGTTTTCTCGACCACGCCCCCATTTCCGGTAGTGGGCAAACAATTTCCGGGCCAATGTATCTTCACATGTAAGCGCCAAAGTTAAATATCAAAGCAAATGTAGTGGGAACGTTCATCAACTTTCCTGACAAGGGGAAGTGTTGTGTCTATCCCACACCCAGACACAGTACACACCTGGGAGGATAACGAAACAGCCAAAGGACGAAATGGCCAAATATAACGTATGGCAAAATATGTTTGTAGTTCGTGGAATCAAATCTGAAAAGCTCAGAGGCATATCAGTATCTCCACAGCAACAGAGTTAGTAGTGTACTAACCTACAAACACGAAAGATTTGCCTATTTGAAATCTATTGTTGAACCAAGTCAGCATCTTAAAAACAGTTGGCATAATGCGTGGGTTGTGGTAATGGAGGAAGGAGAGGTGGAGATGCAGTTGTGTAGCAGGGCCAGGGAGATCGTACAGCCGTGCAGCCATGCAGCAGCGATTCTGTGGAAGGTGTGTAACGTTAACAGCCACGATTCCAAATCTGTCGTTGGTTTAGATACAAGGTTAATTTAATATATAAGCTGTATAGCTAGGTAGCGTGAAGATAGCTCGGCGATGTTAGCAGCGTTTTGTGTAGATGTGTCTGCTGTCCTTGTAGTTTATAACCGGAAGTTCTGTGCCCACCGAACACAAAGAACACAACAATGGCGGCGCCTTAGGTCAGAGCTGAAAAACTTGTCTATACTCCCCCCGTGACGGCAGGGGTCACGGTAGCTTCGCTAACGTTCTCAGCCGCCCTGTCGTTACTAGCTGCCATGTTAACGTTAGCCACCTCAGTTAAACCTTGTGAATCCCCCTCGCCGGATTCCTCTTTTTCATTCATCTATTTGGAGTTGGAAACGTTTAATCACTTCTACCCATACTTTCAGTGAAAAATTCACCCATTGACTCGCCGTCTGTAATATTTCCTTCTCTCTGCAAATACAGCCAAGCAATGACTGTATTGGTGTGTCTATTAAAGATAACTCCATACTCTTCCATTTGGCTACATAAAATGGGTTACCCCAGTATACAAGAGGTCTCAACTGAGCTGATGAATAATAATCCCTTAAAGTTGGGAGGGCCATGCCCCCGCTTTCCCCCAGTAACTGAAGGGTAGAGAATTTCACCCTTGGTCTTTTTTTTTTTTATCCCAAATGAATCGTGAAATATGCTTATTCCATTCTCTAAATTGCTTCTGAGGGATTTCTACTGGAAGTGATAGGAAAAGATATAATAATCTGGGAAGAATGTTCATTTTAACTAATCTGATTCTGCCGCCAAAGTCGAGAGGGAGCAAGCCCCACCTATTGAGGTCATCATTATATTTTTTTGTTAATGCAGTTAATCTCTAATATCAAATAACAGTGACAGATCTTTGGGTAAACTTACTCCCAGGTACTTGATGTGGGATGAGTGCCAAATGAAATTATACTTTGCAGTTAATTCTTGCGTGGGAGTGTAATTAAATGCCATAACCTGGGTTTTATGTATGTTAAGGGCATATCCTGAATATACCTCATATGTTTCCAACATTTTCATTAATAGAGGCAGGCCTGAACCTGGATCCACGATTGTGACTAGTACATCATCTGCATACCAACTTACTTTATACTCCACTCCTCGTATGGATATAACCTTTAATTCTGTCTCCTGTCGTATTGCTTGGGCCAGAGGTTCGATGAATAAATTTCCTTCTTTTAACATGCAATTAAATCAGGTCTCCAGTAAAGGGAGCAGATGTTCTCTCATAGATTTGTACCATTCTGGGGGGAACCCATCAGTACCAGGTGACTTGATAGTGTTCAGGCTTGAAATAGCTTTGTCTTTTTCCTCCTTTGTTATTGGTGAGACAAGTTTATCATTAATTTCTTTACCAAGCATAGGGAGGTCTAAAGAGTTCAGAAATTCAACAATTGTGTGTCTATTAACATGTTCTGACTGGGAATATAAGGATTTGTAGTACACTGTTGCCCATAAAGTTGGAATAATTTTGTTTTCAGACACATTCCTCTTTTTATTCCTATTTATACACATCAGTAATCACCTTTTACCAGGTGCAATGATTACATACTGAGTCCCAGTTACCCAGGTGAAACGAATTCATGCTTAACAATTGTTTGGCGCTATAAAAGGCAAGACATTCGTTGTGTTGTCCTTTTCCTGCTTGAAGTCTGTATGCAGTAAGTCCACGTTTTCAGAATTGGCTATATCATTTTCAACCAAATTTGACACAGAAGTTCCCTAGGCTATGCCTCGTCCGACGCAACTGGCAATACGCCAAAGAGTGCTTGCACTCCGACAGGATGGACACAAACAAGCCAACATTGCTGATTTCCTTGGAATATCGCAGAGTGCAGTCTGTAAAATCCTCAAACATCATCGAGAAGAGGGTCATTTGAGGCCACGAAAATCTCCAGGACGACCACGACTAACTACCAGACGAGATGATCGGCAACTGCTTAATCTGTGCCGTAGAAATCGGAAAATGCCAGCGAGCCGCCTTCATCGTTTGTGGAGAAGACACCATGGAATCAACGTTTCCCGCCAAACTGTAAATCGAAGATTGCTTCAGCATGGTTACCGAGCAAGACGAATGACCAAGTGTCCACGCCTAACTGTTCAACACAGAGTTGCTCGACTTCGCTGGGCTAGGGAGCACAGAAGATTACAGCTTGGGCACTGGCATGGATGAGAGCCGCTATATCCTTGATCGTATAGATGGAAGACAAAGGGTGCGGCGATTACATGGTGAGAACCTCCGTGATGACTGCATCCAGGAAACCACTCAAGGAGGTGGCGGCTCAGTGATGGTATGGGCCGGTATTCATTATGGAGGAAAAACGCCATTGGTGGTGCTGGATGGAAACGTCAACGCCGTCGTGTACCGGGACATCCTGGAAAACCATTGCCTCCCACACGCAAGAAGGGTCTATGGGAACAACTTTAGGCTGCAAGACGACAACGCAAGACCACATAGGGCAGCTGCAGTGAGAGAATGTCTTGATGCAGAGGGGGTGCAGCAGATGCCATGGCCTGCTTGCTCCCCTGATATGAACCCTATCGAGCATGCCTGGGATGCCTTAGGCCGAGCCCTTAATGAGAGGGACAATATTCCTCAGAGTCTACAGGAATTAGCCCGGGATCTGACTGAAGAGTGGGACGCCCTGCCCATTGACGGCATCAACAAGCTTGTGGACAGTATGCCACGACGTCTTAACGCATTGATCCGTGTCAGGGGTGGCCATACTCAATATTAGTGACTGAGTGACATTTGAAAGAGTAATATTGGACATTCTTATGCATGAAATCCCCTCGAATATGTGTTTCCTGTTAAATTGACCAAGGTTGAAAAATTGAAACAAAGCCCTTAATCCTATTGTTCAATACCCCCAATTTTGTTTAAGCCTGAATACACAGTTTGCAAAGGTTAATTGTGGTTTAATTTTCACTGTGATATGTTTGGAAGAGATTGATCAATAAAGTTTTGAGAAGATATACACTTTATCTATCAAGAATAAATCACATTGTCACAATCATTTCATGAGAAGAGGTTAAAAATATTTTATTCCAACTTTATGGGCAACAGTGTACATTTCAAAAGCTTTTTGTATACCATCCAGACTGTTAGTAATCTTGTTTGTAACAGGGTCTCTAATCTTATAAATGGTGTTTTGTGTTTTCTGAGCCTCCAAGCTAGCAATTTTGCCGCTTTGAATCCTGCCTCATAATCTCTGCTTCATAAATCTTATGTTTTTCTCAACTTCTTCACTTAGTATTGTATCCATTTCCTGCTTGACATTCCTAATTTGGTGTATAATAGAGGGCTTGTGCATTTGTTCTAGGTCTCTCAATTCTTCCTGCAGATTTGACAATTTTGGGGCTTTTATCTTTTTCAACACGGCTGTCCTGGCTATGATATTCCCCCTGAGAATGGCTTTGGCTGCATCCCCATAATATACTAATATACCAGAGTTTACATCCCCATTATCCTGTAAATATATGCCTAGGTCTGTCACCATTGAATTTCTAAAAGTGGGATTGTTCAACATGCCAGTGTTTAGCTTCCATAATGTTTTTCGCTGTCTACTGTCTAAATGTAATGATAGATAAACCCCAGAGTGGTCTGAAAGATCCCTCTGGCCTATTCTACAATCTTTCAATCTGTGTAAATCCTTGTTATACCTACAGAATTAGTCTATTCCTGAATAGACTGTGTGTCATGCTGAATAAAAAGTGTATCTTTAAGTACCATGTTTATACATTTTTCAGTAGGATTCCTTCTTCTTTTCCTGTTGGTTGTATCTAGTGAAGGGTTAAGAAGCATATTAAAATCTCCTGCACAGATAAGTGTCCCGTATGTTTCTGATGCAATCAAATCAAACACCTTTCTAAAAAAAAACTAAAAAAAACCATATCACTCCCAGGGGGTGCGTAAACATTAAATAATGTCACCTCTTTTTGGTCTATTTTAGTTAGGTTAGGTTAAAATGGTTACGGTAAAGGTGGAAACACGTTTTTCATCACTTAAAGCAAAAACACACACGCGAGTACGAGGACAGTCAGAAGTCATGTGAGGCGAGTTTAGCAGCTGGTGATGTGCAGCCCAAAAGCAGGCAAATGACACGAACTCAGCCGAGCATAGCTGGAGCACTCGCAAGTAGCACTCAAGCTAGCAGCTACACAATCGTCAGTGAAGTTTTTTTTGCCTCAACCACGGACATGTAGTCCAGCCTAACTTCGGAGCCGTATATCAGCCTGACCGTGCACTACATCGACAGCAACTGGAAGCTGCCCCTCCTGCCTTGAGACGAGTTCCTTTCCCGAGGATCACACGGGCGAATGTGTCTGCCAGCTGGATGGCTACTTCTAACCTGTAATAATTCAACTTTTTAAGTGTTTACTTGTACAGTTCCAGCACTGACATTCTACCTCATTTGATGGTAATCCATCTTACGTTTACACAAAACATTTAGAGGCAACTTTATTTTAAGTTTTAATGGTACTTTTATTTCATTTTTATAAGCAGTGTTTACATTTTGACTGAAGGTTTCTTTGGATTGCTGCTGTTTACATTTGTACTTAAAATCTGAGGTCAGTTTTATTAGGTGATACTATTTTACAGGCTCCTGAAGAGTAAAAGGTTAACCCTTTAACACCTAACACTCAAAATGTTCGCCTGGACTTTTTTGCTTATCTTGACTATAAAAGGGTCAGTAAATGTCCTGTGAGTAAGTGCTTGTTCCCGTTTTTCCGTTTATCTGGCAGATATTTACAATTTACTGCAAGTTAGGCACGAGTGACATTACCGTAATGACACCATATTGGCTGTAAAGCGCTACGTCTCAGCTTTCAGAAACCGTTGGAAGTTTTCCGATAGCGCAAACCGTGACGTAATTATGGTAATTCAAAGTGCGCTCATGCAACGTGTCGCCGACAACATACGGTTTTAAAGGGTTAAGTTACTTTTAGTTATTGTTAAACTAAAATATTAAACAATTGAGTTATTTATACTTTTACTGAAGAATCCAAGGAAAACAGTTATACCTACCTATGTTTATATTTTGACTTATGTTGTCACTATTTGCACTAATAAATGCTGCTGCAATCACCAATAAAACATTGTTCAGGATTTCTTTTTTCATATCGTCATGAATATCTATCGCAAATTACCCTGAAATATCGTGATATTATTTTAAGGCTATATTGTCCACCCCTACTCCGCGGCCTCCATCTTGTCCTGTTGGGGTTTCGCTGGCCGCAACTTCTTTATCAATTTCTCGTTCGGCATTGTTTCTTAACATGTATCCTCCTTTATTACTTTTGTCCCCGTTCATTATTACGTCGATGTATATCAATTTGAATGAATAGAAATTCTTGAATTAGGGGAAATTTAAGGCTGATACCGGAGCTCTGTTACTAAGCTGTCATACCATGTAGCGCGCCGTTACACACCTTCCACAGGATCGCTGCTGCGTGGCTGCACGATCGCCCTGGTCCTGCTACACAACTGCATCCTGTTCTCCACCTCTCTTTCCTCCGTTACTACAACCCACGCATTATGCCAGCTGTTTTTAAGACACTGGCTTTGTTCAACAATAGATTTCAAATAGACAAATCTGTCATGTTTGTAGGTTATTACACTACCAACTTTGTTGCTGTGGAGATACTGATATGCCTCTGAGCTTTTCAGATTTCGCGTTACCATCTCATGTTACCGCCATTGATTCCATGAAGTACGAACATATTTTGCCAATACGTTATACTTGGCCATTTCGTCATATTATCCTCCCAGGTGTGTACTGTGTCTGGGTGTGGGCTAGACACAGCACCTTCCCTCAGTAAAGTTGATGAATGTTCCCACCGCATTTGCTTTGACATTTAACTTTGGCGCTTACATGTTAAGATACATTGGCCCGGAAGTTGTTTGCCCACTACTGGAAATTAACCTGAAATGGGGGCGTGGTTGAAAAAAAAACATTTATTTAATGCGAATTGGCTCAAAATGTTCCCATGGCTAGAGTTTGAAAACAACGTCATGTTCATACATATATTCATATTCAAACATATTCATACATATATTCATATGGAAAAAATTTGGTCAAACAAAAAGAGAAAGGTCTGGCTATGCTACATTAAGCAAACATGTTTGTGGTCACAAGATAGTGTGGCCATCTATTGATGTCCATTTGAATTGGGCTTTTTCAATATCAAGCAATATTGCATTTCACTTTGCAACAGTCTTTTATGATAAAATATAACCACTGTGACACACCCAGGGGAAGGTTATGGGGTGTAGTGGTAGACGGCTACTATGTACCGGCTCGTTGGCTCCCTCCAAGGGTTTTGACCTGAAGGAAGAAGCCTACTTAAGCCACACCTGCAGCTGATCAACATGATTGCCTCTAGGGTATTTACGGGCCACAAAGGCAGTGTCTAGGGAGAGAAGGGGAAGAGAGATTAAATGAGCTGACCAGTGCACTGCCCCAAGAAACCTTCCGGTGTTTGTGTTGTCATTTTGAGTCGCTAACCTGTCTACACCCCTGACTGTGCCACACCATCCTCAGTGGCCTTTTGGCTTATGGCACTGCAAAACGGTCAGGCAGAATTTAAATGAGTAGTAAAACGTTTGTTGTTCTGAGATGATCAGAATGGGTTGTCCATCTGCCACGTAGCCAATAGCTATGCAGGTTAATGTACAGCATGTTGATGCTCTACCAATCACAAGTAAAGCTGAATGCAACAAAACTGATAGCAACTGGCTCTGAGAAAAGTGTCCAAATGTTCTCTGGTGACACTTATTTAGGGAAAGCTCAAGTATTAACAGAAGTTCTTAACATTTTTGGCTAACTGGCCCTCATAGAAACACAGCCAACCCTACCTTTCTGGCCAGCAGGCCTTTCCTCCTCATCCCACAGGCCTCCAGCTGCAGGCGTCCTCGCAGGGCCAGCTCGATCAGCATGCAGCCACGCAGCCCTGACGAAATGCAGTCATTCCAGAAAGAGGTGTAACCCTAAAACATGGAAAAGACACACCAGATGGTTTTGTCAAAAAAAGTATATAAGCACAATACAATACGCACATTTTATATATAGTTTTGTGGATCTAATTGCAGATATTCAGGAATCACTTTATTCTGGCAGATAATACTGAGTACAGGTGTATTGTTAATGGTGGCTCCTGTTGCATGAGGCATGACTACTACTCCAGGGCTCTACGCTAACTTTTTTTCCCAAGGAGTACATGTGCAAAATCTAGGAGCACAGTGAAAAATGTTCAAGTAACACAGTTTATTAACAAACAATTTATTACATACATATTTGAATATGACGTTGTTTTTGAACGCTAGCCAGGGGAACATTCTGAGCCAATTAGCATTAAATCTATAGACAAGTTTTTCGACCACGCCCCCATTTTCGGGTCATTTCCGGTAGAGGGTAAAATAACTTCTGGGCCAATATAGGTTAAAGGACAATTCCAGGATTTTTAAACCTGGCCTCTATATCCACAAAATCGCCTATTATCGCCTGGTGTGAAGCCGGCGTAACAGTTCAATCTTGGTTTCATGAGACCAGAGAATTTGCTGTGCAGGCAGTTCCTTCGACCTCATGGCTTGGTTTTTGCTCTGATATGCATTCAGCTGTGAGACCTTATATAGACAGTAGGGGTGGGCGATATGACTAAAAATCAATATCGCAATTATTTCAAACTTTTACCTCGATTCCGATTAATGAGCGATTATTTTATTTGTTTTGTTTTATTTTGAAATTGACCGGATGCTCTATGCCGTTCCTGTGTCTGACTTCCTGCCCGACTTGACACATTCGCTCGTGGCTCGCAAAAAACGAACGGTCAAAACCTGTCTGAACACAGCATTATTGGACGGGGCGGAGGGACGTGACTGAATACAATGTAGCATTTTTTAAGGGGACAGTTCATGAACGCACGCATTTGGGAAAGTATTTGGCCCATTCATTTGCGGGAAAGTGATGTTACGTCTGATGCACGCGCGCACACACATTCACACTGGTTGCTTTGCTAACTGGCGCTTCTAGGCGTTCCTTGTTCTTGTAGCCTAAATAACAATCGAAATCAATGATTTTGAAAATTTGCCATGATTACATAATTAAAACGCGATTACGATTATAAACACGATTATCGCCCACCCCTAATAGACAGGTGTGTCCCTTTCCAAATCATGTCCAATCAATCCACAGGTGGACTCCAATCAAGGTGTAGAAACATCTCAAAGATGATCAAGAGAAATGGGAGGCACCTGAGCTTAATTTCAAGTGGTATAGCAAAGGGTCTGAATACTTACGTCAATGTGATATTTCAGTTTTTGCTTTTTAATAAATTTGCAAACATTTCTAAAATCCTGTTTGCTTCGTCATTATGGGGCATTGAGTGTAGATTGATGAGGGGGAAAAATAATTTAAACGCTTTTAGCATAAGGCTGCAATATTAGATGAGATTGAACTTTTGTCATTGCACAGAGTACAAGTACTGCAAATACTTTGCAGTACTTGTGCAGAGTATGTGCAGAGTATGTACATATGTATAGTGATATACATATATAAATACAATAATAGTAAGGGATAGATATGAATATGCTAAAATATATACAGTATGGACAATACTGACAGTATGGACAGTGTGAAGTGAATACTAGATATGTACAGTATAAACAATAATGGCAGTATTAACAGAGTGAGATGAATACGCTAAGTATGTACAGTATAAATATAAACATAACAAAATGTGAAAAAAGTGAAGGGGTCTGAATACTTTCTGAACACACACACACACACACACACACACACACACACACACACACACACACACACACACACACCTTGCCAGTGCTAAAGGAAAGGTCTCTGACTGGCCAGAAAAATCATTTGTAGGAGGAAAATCAGAAATTGACAACAGTGATGAATAGGGCAAAAACAAAACGGTGATATGACAGTATGTGTTCTTCATATCCTCTCTGTTTGACAAGTCTTATACCTTCCAACATCGTTAGCTAAACATTTACCATGAGGTTGGCAAAGCTATGCAACTGGATGTAATTTGCAGTGCAATATGACTTGTCAACCACAGAGTTGTCCTGCTAAAGATTCAAGTCAAACTGTCAAGTCGAACATGCCCTTACTCATAAATTCCACAGAGAGAGTGTGGGGCACTTATTGTTCACCTTGTTGTTGAAATAGGTCAAATAGTTTGCAATAGAAAACAAATCACAACCGTTATCACAATGAAAAGGGAATGCATTGAAAGTTGGATAACATTTCGTCTCACTAACATTGTTTTAAAGCAGTAGTGTCATGCATCTCACTTAGCCCCAGGCCACGTCCACACTTTACATTTGAAAACGTGCATTTATTTCTCAGTTTTGGCCTTCCATCCACATTATGCCAGGGTTTGACCCCGAAAACGCTCTCCCAAGTGGATACATTTGAAAATTGTGACCTCGCATTGTAGTGTGGATGATGAAAAGGATGATGTTTTATTGACTGCGCAAGCCCATGGAACGAAGTAAAAATGTTTGGTGGTGACACGCTTTTTGGATGGCGAGCTGTTCCGAAACGCTGGACACAAAAACGGTGTTTTCAGATTTGAATGGTTTAGTGTGGACGTGGCCCAGTGTGTCAGGTCTAAAGCAAGGTCTACACTGGCCGTGTCATGTAAGCAGCATGTCAGTAGCACGTAAGCTCTACGGTGTCAGTCCTGCATCAGTTTCTACACCGGGTAAGTTTGCATGTTTCACTTTTTCCTGTAGAACCTGTTACAACAAGTTAGAAACACATATTGAATACTGAATTAAAATAAGTTTTGGTGTTTGAAAGCCTATCATGTTGCTATTGGACTACAATAGGCTGTTGTTTACATTGTAGCAATTGTTTTTTGACACATCCCTTAAAGAGGGGGTATTTAACTCATTTTGGGCTATTTAAAACTGGGGGTCTTGACAAGATGTTTTTGAAGTCGATATTTAAAAAAAATCCTAAAACCAGCTTCTGTAGTGTGTTTCAGTCTCTCATTTTCTCCATTGTAAAGAACAGGCTGTTTTGAGGGCGTGGCAGAGGCGGAGAGCAGAGCGCCCATGCTGCGCAAGGTAAACAAATAAGCTTGACAGAAATTTACCATAACCATGGCAGCAGCTCCAGAACCAACACTGAGACCATACATGAGACCAACATGGACCCCAGGATACTCTGCAACTTCTACAGGTGCACCATCGAGAGTATCCTGACCGGCTGCATCACGGCCTGGTATGGCAGCTGCACCGCCCTCAAACACAAGGCGCTACAGAGGGTGGTGAACGCTGCACGACGCATCACCAGGTCGGAGCTGCCCTCCATGGAGGTCCTCTACCAGCAGCGTAGCAGGAAGAAGACCAGCAGGATCCTTAAGGATCCTTTCCACCCCAGCCACAAGCTGTTCTGCCTGCTGCCCTCAGGCAGACGGTTTCGTAGCATCCGGACTCCGGACACCAGACTCAAAGACAGTTTCTTCCCACAAGCCATCAGGCTTTTGAACAATCACACCTGAGCCCCCCCCACGCACAACAGGCCACTTTACCTCAAGGTCACTTTATTTTATACTCTGCTTCACTTTATAACTTATAACTTATATACTTATACTTGATTGGTACTTATAACTTTTGTACTTTGTAACTCTGTACTTCTAGTATTGTACTTTATAACCTTAGCATTGTACTTTCCTAACATTGTACTTTTTTCTTATTATACTTCTTGTGTTTTTTTTTAAAATTATGTCTGTTTGTCTTAGCATTAGGTGTTAGGTGTCGAAGAGACACAAGAATTTCATTGCACACTTTTGCTTCTGTGAACATTGTGTACATGACAATAAAAACCTTGAACCTTGAACATGTTTGAGCCGAAGTCTGACCCAGAATGGGAAGAGGCAGCTGAGCGGTTTCACTTAGTTTCTCAATGATAACATTTCCGTGTAATATTTACTTTCATGCGTTTGTTTTGCGTACGTGGGTGTGTGAGCGACGCTCTCTGCTGTAGCTGGTCTGTTTATGGCTGATGTCCATAAGCTTATTGAATACAACGTGCAGACAAGCTAGGATTGACAATTTTGTTGAGCTAGTTAGCCAATGTATTATTGGATGCAACTTATTTGCATCCAAACAGCGCAGTGCAAACCATAGACATATATACATAGACGTCGCATTGACTGCTTCTGCCCATTGCTACGATACGTAAACGTCGCCGCCATATTGGTCCGGGCAAGACTGGCCTGTAAATAAATACAAGTAAACAGGGAGCTGCGGTTTTTCTGGATGAAAAGCACTAACGTTTACATTTCTCAACCGATTTCAATGAGTCCTTTTTTATATTCAAGGGTTTATGATCTACGTGGAGTAGGGAAAAAAAGTTTTGTCTCCAGTTACTTAGTTAGGCTATAATCGGTGCTAGACGCTCAAGAGAGCAGTGTCAACGTTAGACTCACATTAACTGAATTACTTACATGGTGGAAAATAATTCATTGTCATAAAGCATTGTAAAAACTCAGGTTTGTACTCCCTGTATACACATGACTGTGTGGCCAGGTTCAGCTCCAACTCCATCATTAAGTTTGCGGATGACACAGTGGTGGTGGCCCTGATCTCTGACAACGACGAGAAAGCCTACCTGGAGGAAGTTGCTGATCTGTCACTCTGGTGCCAGGACAACAGCCTCCTCTTGAATGTCACCAAAACTAAGGAGCTGATTGTGGACTTTAGGAGGACACAACAACAGAGGACGTACTCACCATTGGGGATTAATGGAACTACTGTGGAGAGGGTGAGCAGGTATAAATACCTGGGAGTCCACAGATCGAATATCTCCCATGGTCCACACACACAGACACACTGGTGAGGAAGGCAAGGCAGCGCCTTTACCACCTCAGGCAGCTGAGGAAATTTTAAGTCTCCCGGAGGATCCTTCAGTCCTTCTACTCTGGAGCTGTAGAGAGCATCCTGACTGGAAGCATCACTGCCTGGTTTGGCAACAGCTCCGCTCAGGACAGGAAGGCTCTGCAGAGAGTAGTGCCTTCGGCCGAACGCACTATTGGAACTACACTCCCCACCCTGCAGGACTTATACACCAGGAGGTGCAGAACCAGAGCCTGCAGGATCATGAAGGATCCTCACCACCCCAACAATGGACTGTTTCAGCTGCTGCGGTCAGGCAAGCGCCTCCACAGTCATGCTGCCAAAACAGAGAGACTAAGACGGAGTTTCTTTCCTCAGGGCATCAGGACTGTGAACTCTGACCTCACCAGGGCCCCCACCAAGACCCACACACTGCCCCTCTTATATACACACACACACACACACACTTAGGTAATGACTACACATAATTTATAGTATATTACACTCATACGATTTCCCTTACTTCTATATTTTATATTATATATACACTACTATATATTATACACTACTATATATTGTATTTTATATTCTATAAGAGCTCTTACTGTAATGCTGTAAATATTGTGTTGTTTTTTTTTACTGTAAATACTGTGAACTGTTGCCCTTTTGCACATTCCCGTCGAGCATTGCCACTTTTCATTTCACTACACACACCATGTGTGTATGTGACAAATAAAGTTCTTGAATCTTGAATCTTGTCAAGCATGGATTTGGCTTATTTTCCTTGGTTTATACTTGTGGAGACGTCCATATACAATATAATTGAATGTACATGAAATGTGCAGAAAGTTATTTTTCTGTCCATGTCCCCATCCGTTTAGCTTTTCTTGTGCTCCAGATGAGAACACAGCTCATTCACTTTGAAATACTGGGGGGAAAAAAATCTAAATAGCACATTTGTAAGTACTAATAATTGACATCATTGAGAAAAATGGAGCAAAATCGGCACTAGCAGTCAGTCTGCTTTCTATATTCTATCTATCTATTCTATTTATTTTATAGCAGTGAAAGGATACAGATACACTCGAAGACAGACAATTACAGACAAAGACTATTATAAGATTAGATACGCCTTTATTGATCCCCAGAGGACAAATAAAGAGGGAAAATTCAAATGGCCTATAACGCCGGGGACACACTGGACGCGGAAAGAAAAGGAAGCGCCGCGAAAGGCGCCGATCGAGCAACAAAGAGTTTGGTTGTTCACACCGGCGCCAAACGGCGCCGATCTCCGCTGGTTTTCTCAATGTAGGGGTTTGGTCTCTCTCTCTCTCTCTGCTTGTGTGTGTGCCTGCTCGTCTCTCTCTCTCTCTCTCCGTGTGCCTGCTTGTCTCTCTCTCTCTATTCAATTTCAATTTGAAGCTTTATTGACATGAAAAGACAGTGCTTATATTCCCAAAGCAAACGTATATGAACAGACAAAGAACAACATTTACAACAATATGAAAGTACATGCCACAAGTAACAGGGCAACACAAGTAAGAACAGCAATGAATGAAAAATTATTAAGTATTATCAGTGCTTAATTTGTGCCGGGGCTAGAGCCAATCAGAGCCTGATATGTAAATAGATACACGAATGCAGACAGACAGACGGACTAGAAGCTTAAAAAAATATGACAACATCAACGTTTAGTTAGCTACTGATAGCAAGCCGACAAAACAGATTCACGGTTAACGGGGGGGCGGCAACACAAGTTGAGCCCCGGCATCTCTTATTTTACAAATTAAGCACTGAGTATTATGTATACTTGAGTAGTATGGTGTCGATTAAAATGCACATGCATCTATATATACACATATAAATCTCTATTTCTGCTTGCGTGCGTGTGCCTGCTCGTCTCTCTCGCTCACAGACGGTAAAAGTTTAGACACAACTCAGAAATACCATCAATCAGGGTGTTTTATTTTGAAATTTGTTATATTTTGGAAATTGACCGGATGCTCTATGCCGTTCCTGTGTCTGACTTCCTGCCCAGCTTTACACATTCGCTCACGAATCGAGAAAATCTTGACCTGATGCCGAAACGGTCGCTGCAGGACGCGGCCATTCGGCGCCCTTCCGCGTCCGGTGTGCACGGCCACATTGGTTAACATGGGCACGGAAAGAATTTTCGGCGCCATTCGTCGCTGTTCCGCGTCTGGTGTGTCCCTGGCGTAATCGAGATTTTCATCTATATTTATATATCTATATTTCTCCAAACCGATCTTTATGACAAGCTACTCGTTTTGGCTAAGCGGCTGACAGATTATGAATCTGACTGTAGTTAGCTGGCTAGCTAACTTTTCTCACACTTTGAAGGTTTCCCAAAGAGAAAGAGTTGATACACAGTGATTATAGCCTTAGAGATTCTAAGTAACTGGAGACAAAACTTTTTTTCCCTCCAGGCAGGCCCAGGTGTGCGCCATAGGTGACGGTCGCACGGTCTCTCGCTCCTGCATACAGACCAAACAGGTCTACCGACGACGCCATCTCCCTAGCCCTCCACACTGCCCTTTCACACCTGGACCAGAGGAGCACCTATGTGAGGATGCTGTTCATAGATTACAGCTCGGCATTCAACACCATTGTGCCCTCCAAGCTTGCCATCAAGCTCAGGGATCTGGGCCTCAACACCGCCCTGTGTGACTGGATCCTGAGCTTCCTGTCGGGCAGGCCCCAGGCAGTGCGGGTTGGTACCACCACATCCTCCACCCTGACTCTAAACACCGGCGCCCCGCAGGGCTGCGTGCTCAGCCCTCTCCTGTACTCCCTGTTCACGCACGACTGAGTGGCAAAACACAGCTCCAACACCATCATTAAGTTTGCCGACGACACGACTGTCATCGGCCTGATCACCGACGGCGACGAGGCAGCCTACAGAGAGGAGGTCAGAGCCCTGTCATCCTGGTGCCAGGACAACAACCTCCATCTCAACGTCGGCAAAACAAAGGAGCTGATCGTGGACTGCAGAAGGGGCCAGAGCACGGCACACGCCCCCATCGACATCAACGCTTCAGGTTCCTCGGTGTCCACATCAGCAAGGACCTCACCTGGAACCACCACGCCGACATCATCATCAAGACAGCAAGACAGCGACTCTTCTTCCTATGCAGGCTGAGGAAGATCAACATAGACTCCAGGATACTCTGCAACTTCTACAGGTGCACTATCGAGAGTATCCTGACTGGCTGCATCTCGGCCTGGTATGGCAGCTGCACCGCCCTCAAACGGAAGGCGCTACAGAGGGTGGTGAACGCTGCACGACGCATCACCAGGTCGGAGCTGCCCTCCATGGAGGTCCTCTATCACCAGCGTAGCAGGAAGAAGGCCAACAAGATCCTTAACCCTTTTAATCCCATCGGAGTGCCGCCGCTCCCATTTTACAAGTGCTCTTTAAATTACCGTAACTCCTCAACCATTTGGGCTAGCGAGAAGGGATATCCGGGGTATTACGGTACGGCATCCAGGAATCCACGTGCAACGACGGCCAATCAGAGGCAAGAATTGATACACACGGAGCAGAGTGGAGAGGGGTGTGTGGAGAAGTTTGACAAATACAAATACAAAAAGCCAGTTTGACAAATACTTTTACACTTGTGACAAAATGTCAAGAAAATCTCAGAGACAGAGAAAACCTTCCAGAAGGTTTATAGAGGAGGAGAGTGAGCTGGATGAAGGACCAAGTTCGTCTGGAGCAGATCCATCTGAACAAGAGTAAGTCATGAATTTTGTAAAAGCTGCTAAGAAAATATACGGTACAGTAAATGGCGACCAAATGGCGATTTTCTACTTACTCAGTTCACCTGTCTGCATTATTATTCTGCTATTCTATATTTTAATAGTTTTTATCCTCAAAGTTATGCAAGTTTTAAGTACATTATTATTATTATTATTATCTACCTTACCAATTTATCTACCTTACCTTTAGTTACTTTCCTTCAAGACTAATACATGTCTATCTTTTAGGATGGTTTCTGCTGAATAGGCATCATCCTCCTCTGTACTGGAGAGGAGTCCCACCCAGGGTCAGAGTCGGCGCCAGAGGTATAGGGCTGCTGGGGATGCTGTTCGCAGCCGGTCACCATGCTGTCGCTGGAAAACTGAAGCAGACCCTGATGTGGTCCCCCAGCCACCAAGGTTTATCCCCAAAAGAACCCCTGGTGTACAGCCACCTCTAAATTGTGGAAAGCCAGCAGCAGGTGAAATCATCAAATTGTTGTGTACAAACACAAACAAAAATGCTGCAAAAAATCTACAGAGAGGGAAGAGGTTTGAATGGAAGAACCTAACGCCAGTAGAGATGCAGAAATATCTTGGACTGCTGCTTTACATGGCTGTGATGCGCCTCCCAAAGCTCTCAGACTTATGGAGGACAAATACAATTTTTCAAGTTCCCTTCCCTGCCACTATCATGCCCAGGAACCGGTTCTTTGCCATCTCATCCAACATCCACATCAGCGATCCAGCTGAAGATGTCAAAAATGAGAAGAAGAAAGGCAGTGAGGATTATGACTGTCTCCACTGGGTCAGGCCTCTGCTGGAAATGCTGAGGACCCGCTGCATGGCCTTGTATCATCCAAGGCAAAATATTTCTGTGGATGAGAGGATGGTGGCTATGAAGGCCAGGCTGAGAATCAAACAGTACATTAGGGATAAACCAACAAAATGGGGACTAAAGTTTTTTGTACTGGCTGATGTGAATGGGTACACAGTAGATTTCAAGCTGTACACTGGCAAGAACCAAGCGGCCTCTGGAAATGGGCTCTCCTTTGATGTAGTCACATCCCTCATCAACAAGAACTACCTGGGATCTGGCTACTGTGACAATTTCTACACAAGCCCCCTCCTCTTCCGACACTTGGGCCAGCAGGGATTTGGGGCTTGTGGCACCTACAGGCAAAGGAGAGTGGGTGTTCCATCCACTGAAGAAAATGCCCTAAATAAAAAGTCACAGAGAGGATCCATAAGGTGGATTAGAGACCGTGACTTATTATTTGTCAAGTGGATGGACACCAGAGAGGTTTCGATCTGCAGCAACATCCACACTGTCTACACAGGTGACCAAGTGTTGCGATGGCAGAAGGGAGAAGATGGTGGACATCGGAGGGTCCCTGTCCCGAGGCCCACAGCAGTGGCCGACTACAACCGCTACATGTGAGGAGTGGACACATCGGACCAGATGCTTGGGACCCACTCAGTCCACCGGAAAACCAAGAGGTGGTACATTACAGTGTTCCAGCATTTCTTGGACATTGCTGTGACCAACAGCTACATAATTCACAGAGAATTATGTGCCAAACAGCAGCAGAAGCAGCAGAGTCGCCAGGAGTTCCAAGAGGAGTTGTGTGCTCATCTCCTTGGGGTTTCCTTGAAATCCGTGTGCCCACCAACACCCAGCTGCACCCATTTTCCTGCCTTCACAAGCGGCGGTGGACAGGCACAGGCATACAGGGCCACCAAAGGAAGGCGGAAGTGCACTCTGTGCAAAAGGAGTACTCCATGGCAGTGTGAGCAGTGCAATGTGGGTCTCTGTCTCCAAGTGGACAGGAACTGCTTCACCATCTACCGCACAGGCCCAAAAACGCCTGGACATTTGTAAAAATAATTGACAATATATGGAAAACTGAGAGAGCAAGACTCAAAAACCTTTTTGTACATACTCATCATAGTTCATATTTCCAATTGATGTTGTCTTACATTGTGTTCATGTTCAATTCCAGTTTCTACTTCATTACAATCCTGAAAAATCCAAGTCCGTTTTTGTTTGTTTGTTGTTACATTGTCTTAACACACAGTAATGCCAGATATTGCCAGATATTGAAAGCTTGGGTTATTCTGAAAAACAGGGCAAAAGCAATCACTCATAGTATGATTTCTGACTCTTAGCCAAAATAACAAAAAAAAGTCCAGGCGGCCTGTATGATACTTGGGTGATAAAGAGTTAAGGATCGTTTCCACCCCAGCCACAAGCTGTTCTGCCTGCTGCCCTCAGGCAGACGGTTCCGTAGCATCCGGACTCCCACAGGCCATCAGGCTCTTGAACAAACACACCTGAGCCCAGAAAAACCGCAGTTTACTTTTATAGGCCAGTCTCGCCCGGTCCAATATGGCGGCGATGTTTACGTATGATCCACAGGCCAATGCGGCGTTTATGTATATATGTCTATGGTGCAAACAACCAAACGCGATTGTACTAATGGTGGCTAAAGTTTACCGAGCCGGACACATTCAACAGACTTATAAAACAGACACTGGTCCCAACAAATAACTTTAAGATGAGTCCTGACTCCAGTTTTAGTTTTCTTACTTCTTCCACACCCAACAAGCCCGTGGCTAGCCCCGCTAGCTCGTTAGCTAACCAGTAGTCGAATATACTAACCAGACTAACTTGCAAATAAAATCAAAACATGGTGACACTTACAGATTCCAATTTTGCAGATGGGTCACGTACCTTTTAAATTGCTCCATCTTTAAGCTTCAATTTAGATGCTAATCCTGCTGTTGCTCAAGCAGTCCGAGGACTGATCATCTCACACAGAAAAAAATAGCTAACTGTAGCCGGGATGTTGCCATTAAAAATAAAATGAATCCACTCTGTCCTGGCATTTTCACGTGTTGGGAGACTGTGCAGGGATCTATGTTGCTGCCTGCATCCTAAAACAGAACAACTGGAGAGTTGGCATCGGACCGTAGACAATGTAGCTCGTTGTAGCTCCACTGTTTGCAAAGTAATGGTGCATTCATAAGCAACGGCTTGCGCTGCTGCAGTGAGCTACATTTTGAGACGAGGTAAATGGGAGTGGTTGTTCACCTGGGGGTGGGCATGCTCTGAGAGGGGTTGGATTATGTTAAGAAGCGCCCGTTATAACGTATAAACGGGCTACTTTTCCGTTTTCCATAATATGTCCCCTTTAAACTACGATATATTTTTTGTAAGCAATTTTGTGCATTTGATAGGGTAGGAAGGCACTCGCTCTCTTTCTCCTTCTCATCTGTAAGATATACAATAGTCTACAGAAATGAAACTTGTGCACTGACCTGGAGAGAGTTTAATTGGAAAAATAGGTCCTTTTATTTATTTATTTATTTTTTACCTCCAGTGCAGAATAAATATGAATTGGTTGTTGGAGATTGTGTGTGACAGATGTGGCCAATCATTTCCATGTGTTCTGGGGATTCTCTTCCATTACTCTAAACTGGAATAGAGTCCATGAATGCATTTTAAAGTAGATCTCCCATTAACATTCAATGTAATATTAAAAAAAACAACTTTTGAGGTTAGCGCGAATGAGGACATGCATCTTTCTCAACATCGTGCTGGTGGCAAGCAAGAAAGCTCTCACTAGAAAATGGATGAAAGGTATCAAAAGTGAAGCCTCGAGTATGTTAGCCTCTCCATTTTATATATATTGTATATTGCTTTGATCCAGTCCTCTAAAGAGAGAAAACTGGATTGAGTACATAACGCCAATGAGACCAGATTTCGATTGTGTGATATAAAGAAAGAAATTCGGATGGTACAGTGTGGTCCATAAGTATTGGGACAGTGACATTTTTTGTTGTTTTGGTTCTGTACTCCAGCACATTGGATTTGAAATGACACAATAACTATGGAGGTTAAAGTGCAGACTGTTGGCTCTAATTTAACTTTTTATATATAATCCCAGCATTTTAGGGGATCAAAAGTAATTGGACAAATTAACGAACTTTGTGTTGTTATCATAAGTTATCATATTTAATATTTGGTTGCAAATCATTGCAAGTGATGACTGCCTAAAGTCTGCACCTCAGACATCACAAGACGCTTGGTATTTTCCCTGATGATGCTCTGCCAGACCTGTACTGCAGCCATCTTCACTTCGTGCTGGCTTTTTTTACTTCAATCTGGGTCTTCAGAAAGTGAAGCACATGCTCAATTGGATTGAGGTTGGGTGATTGACTTGGCCAGTCAAGAACATTCCACTTTTTGTTCCTAAAAAAACTCCTTTGTGGCTTTGGCTGTATGTTTGGGATCATTGTCCTGCTGCATGCATGAAGCACCATCCAATGAGTTTTGATGTATTCGCTTGGATCTGAGCAGACAAGATGTTTATTGTACTTCTGTATTCATCCTGCTGCTGCTATCAACAATGAACACAAGTGAGCCCGTTCCAGTGGCAGCCATACATGCCCAAGCCATAACACCACCTCCATCATGTTTAAAAGATGAGGTGGTATGCTTTCGATAATGAACTGTTCCTTTTTTTCTCTCCAGACTTTACTCTTTCCATCACTCTGGTACAAGTTGATCTTTGTCTCATCTGTCCATAGCACTTTGTTCTAGAACTCACTTTTTTATGCATCTTGTGGTGATGCTGGTGTACTCTTCTCTTGATGGTAGCCTTTGACACATCTACACCGACATCCCGGAGTGTTCTTGATCTGTTGAACAGTTGAAAAGGGGGTTTTCTTCACCATTCCAAGTATTCTTCGGTCATCTGCTACACTGGTCTTCAGTGGTCTACCAGGTCATTTGTAATTGCTGAGCTCCCCAGTGCGTTCTTGCTTCTTAACAATGTACAGTTGATTTGACACACCTAATGTTTTGGCTATGCCTCGGATTGATTTATTCAGATTTTTCAGCATCATGATGGCCTGCTTTACTGCAATTGACATTTCTTTGGTCCTCATGTTGAGAGACAACAACAGACTCCAAAGGCACGAGACCTTCTCTTACCTCTCTTGTGCATGCAGTAACGATGAAACGAAACACACCTGCCCAAGAAACAGCTGAGCAGCCTATCGTCCAATTACCCAATTACCTGTGGTCCCCTAAAATGAGGTTAGTTGAAACCTCTCCAAATTCCCTCATTTTCTGTTAAACTCTGACAAAGGTTTTAAATCACATGTTAAAAATGTTTTTAAAATCTTAATCTTTGCAGGAAAGCAAATGGGCATCCTTTATACCGCTGTATGTGTCCCTACAAAATTACATTTTAATGGAGCCTGCGAGAAAAAAGCCATTTCCCTTAATTTCATAGCACATGCTCGACAAAAACATAAATATTGTGTTTGTTTGTGTTGGCTGTTTATTGACCAACAGTAAGTACAGAAAAATGGTTGCTAGGATAAGAGTGCGCATTGAGTGATGAACCGGGCTCTGTAAATAGGGCTGCTGTCATCCCAGAAGACATCTCGGCCATGTGGCTTCCTCCTGAGAAAGTGTAAAAAATCATCTTAATTCTCATCTTAATTCTCTCTTCCCTGCAATGTTTAACTAATGATCCAGATATTTTACTATGCGTTATGTCCCAACAGCTAATCTTGGAGCGATCTACAGTGTGCAATTCATGTTTTGCATGTCCGTGTGTGGTAGCAGTAATACACTTTTTTGTTGAGGATTTACCTTGAAAAATAATCTTAATTCCACTGCTGCTAGTTTCCGCCATGAGAAGTAGCTTAAATAGGGCCCCTAGGATTCCGTTTTTAAAAAAGGCCAATAACGGTTTGCCAAATGGCCAATTACGTTTTTTTTCCGTTTTCCAAATGGTCAATTCTGTTTTTTTATGTTTTTACCTAATTTTGCTGTAATGTTCAGTTTTTTAAGACACATTTTGGGTTGTTTGTTTTCTTACTTTTGCAACTCTTGATACATTTAATAAATCCACAATGTAATAAATGCACTTAAATAAAACAAGTACATATTATATCATAAATATTTATTGCTTTCAAATAATGATTTTCAAACAATATCACTTTTCATTTCTAACATTTTTCTTTTTAAAACTCATTCAGATATTTCCTTTTTTAACCTCTTATTATTTTTAACTAATTTAACCCATTAAGTTCAGTTCTTTTCATTTTAAACTCATTTAACCAGGTTGAGTTCAGATCAAGCTCAAGTTCAGCTCTTTCATTTTCACCATTGAAATGCAGGATGGCTAGCTGTTTGGTAGAAATGTCACTGAGGGATTCTCTCTTGTCTGTGACAAGATTCTTGTATTGAGAGAAATATCTCTCTGTGTCAACACTGGAGGAGATCAGCCAGATGTACTTCAATGCAAAAAGATAAAGTAGTGGCACGGGATCAGCAATGCTCCTCCAAAATTCTGCGAGATGAGACGGATGTGTAAGTTTCTCTCTTTTTGAAAGTGCAATGTAGACCTCAGCCAGTCATCCTGCACTGCCATGGCAAGCCCTTTCAGTGCGGTGTAGTCGGCTCGCTAAATGGTCATTAATTGTACTCACGTGTACATGGTCAAGGGAATGCGAGCAAACGTGACAAAACAACATTCATCTGCATAAAGTTCTTTAATGTCTTGGCTCACACTTCTGCGGATATTTTAGGTTTTTTCATCGGAGGCGCTATCTCTCCTTCCCCGCTCTCTAGCTTGTCTCGTCATGGGCGCGTATGTGTCAGAAAAATGTATCATGCGCCTGAGTCGTGTCAATAAATGTCAGACAAAATGTATAGGCCTACCTCCCTCCCTCTCCCCCTTTTCATTGGTTTAAACGGTTGTAAACTGCTGGAATTTAGTGAGCGGACCAATGTAGTAAAGTTATAAAAAAAAAAAAAAATTAAAAAACACAAATGCGCAGGTTCAGAGAAAAATGGCCAATTCCACGTTTCCGTCCGCGATTCCATGAAAACGGAATCCTAGGGGCCCTACTTAAATCACTGTCTTAAGGATCCAGGATCCATTTATGATCAAAAGCAAGAACAAGAACAAATCAGTCTTAGGCAACATCCACACTCATAAGTTTTTGTTTTAAAAACACAATGCGTTTGCTATTATGCCACACTTGCTTTTAGCGTCCACACTACTCCGGCTTTTTTGAACCCCTAAAATGGAGACTTTTTAAAACGATGCCGACAACGTTTTAGTTTTAAAACTCCGGGGTTGCTTTTTAGTGTGTACGGGCGGAAACAGAGACTTTTGACAACAATGACGCAGACACACTTCATTTATCAATGAAGTTGTGACTCCTGAGGAATGGTGAGAGAACTCAAACTCGATTGTCCAGATCAGCCTGGGTCCAGACTACATCAAAACACCAAGTGGAGCCGGAAGTGAAGGATCTTGACGTCAACTTCTACCAAACACACGGTATGCCACAATGCTTGGGAGCAATTGACTGCACACACATCAACGTAAAACAAAACTAAATCCGTAAAACAAATCCGTAAAACAAAACTAAGAGAGAGAGGCCTAAGTTATAGTAACCTAGTAGCAGCATTTTTTGCAGTATCTTTGTTGGTGGCTACTGTAAATAAAACCACTGTTTTCTAACTCTGAAAAATAAAATTTGTTTTTTCACTAAATTTGTCTCCGTTTGAGTGGGAGTGCGTGTGTGAGAAAGATAGAGGTAGATCTTAGGTTAAGTATCAAACAAGAATTTTTATTATAGGAAGACTATCATAAAAATAACTAGACATATGAAAACAAGTGTGACAAACATATGTGCAAATATCAAATAACTATAAACTATAAACTATAAACATGCATTAAAGAGCAAAACAGGATTCAAAAGGTGCAAGTGTAGGCACAAACATGAACACAGCGTTAAAGTGTGAACCACAGCAAGAAGAGCTCTTTGGTCATTTACAGATGGGTATAGGTATAGGTTGATTCCACAGCCTCCACCGCCATGTCGCCAGTCTTGTTACCCTCAACTATCGCATTAGTAGCAGGAGATCCTCCCCAAGAGGGACTCACAGAGCTCAAAATAGAGTAAGACTACTCGCCCAATTGACCTGTGAGCACAAAACACCATTCAGTTAAAAACACGATCCCGTTTAAAACTATTAGGCTAGCCAGCGTTGCACTTTTTTTTTTTTTTTTAAACAAAAAATTCAAGCCAAACCATAATAGCTAGGCCTACTACATATCTTTTGTAATTTCCTACTTCTTGTGTGGGTACTCTTTTCCTATTGTCATGGCTTCCTCCGGTGATGGATAGTGCTCCTGGTACCGCTGTAATATGTCGCCGTATTTGCTTTGCAACGACTCCCAATCTATATTCTCCTGCCGCGTTTACCGTCTTATACTCTTTGTTAGTTTCAGTAACAGTTCCACCTCGTCATCCATCCAAACAAAGAAATCTCTGCTCTTATTTTTCGCCATTGCTCTTCATCATAACGGTATTTTCTGCAACTAAGCAACAGCAGAGCAGACAATCTGCTTCCTGTTTACCCAGTGTAGGTGAATGGTCACGTGATATGCGTTTTCAGGGGTGTTAGTATGGACATAGATTTTTGAAATTTCTGAAACGGTGCTAAAAGGCTTGTGTCGACGGGGATCGTTTGTTTTGTTTTTTAAAACTTTTTTTTAAACGAAAACCTATTAGTGTGGATGTAGCCTTAGTTGAACAGAATTAAAGCTACACCATCTAATGGCAATACTATCATTGTTCTACAAATATACATAAAAATAACAATACTGTGGGCTTGAAATGATGTTGGTCAACTGTAGATCAACTGCTCTCTATAGAACATCATGAACTGGGAAGCCCAAAGGACAACTGATATTGCTGGCTTGATACGAACCCCTGTGATCAGTGATAGCGTTTACATTAGCATTTGCTCTTTTGTTTAGCTTTGCAGGCTGCAGTCTCACAAATTGAATTAATCAATCTTCCTAGCACTTCCTAAAGCCATATACAGCATATCAGCAAGACTCTGGAGATAGCTCTCATTTGTGACAGATTAACATGGATATTTTGGATAAAGCCAGAGCTTAGCTTGCTAGCTCACTAGCTGGCTCACATCACCTAGCTCCGGCTAACAAACACTAACTTTCAATAAACTCTATGGTTTAACTTACTTGGCCAGAGGTTCATCCGTCTTCAACCATAAGGTTTCATTAGTAAGCGATGATCTGTGACTTAAATTATCAATTTGTTCCATTTGATAATAATTTGGTAGCTAACACAGCTGATTTCAAAATTCCACTGGAATAATTTCATACTGGAGTCTGATTGAGACCTCATTTTCCATGAGGTGTTGCTGGGCAACCATGTGCGGTGATCGTGTCCTATGTCAAGCACCAGTGGTATTACAGTGGTGTGCAGTGGTATTTTCACTGCACACCCTGTGTGTGTGTGTGTGTATGTGACAAATAAAGTTCTTGAATCTTGAATTAAGGGTATTTTACAGATCTTTAAAAAAAAATTCTCTATGGTCTATGGGGAAAGAGGCTTTACTGCACAATTACCTACTTGGTGGCTGCGGTACTATTAAAAACAGTGATTGAATAGGTGAATATGTATTGGCATTGGAAGTAAGCAGACTCTCTGGCCCCTTGGTATAAAGGCATTTTGTCAAACTACCCAGTAAAGCACTGTAGTTCTGTAATTCTGTTTCACCAACTCCATAGTTTCCACTAGAGGACTGCATTGGGCTAGAAATTAAGCCCTAGCCTGCCTGTGCCCAACATCTAAGTTGCTGCCCTATCTGAAAACAGCCCGATGGCTCGAAAGGCCAACAACAACACATAGTGAACAGCACTTTTTTCACACTACAGTAATCTCGATAAAACATGTATGTTGTCAAAGCTAATAGCTTTGCAGCACAGCACACACATACAAATAAATTGTATCTGGCTTTATGAACACGATGACATTTTGTCATGCAATTAGAAATAAAGAAACATGTCTTACCAGTTTCTATCGACTAGAATTTAGCCCTGATTCTCGCCAAGGACCGTGGCTGGACTGCTTGAAAGCAAAGTGCACTGAACAAAAAATATTTCTGACATAACCGGTTGGTTCACACCGTAGCGACCGTAGCGAACTCTTCACCAATTAATTTGGGCTCAACATATACTCCCAGTCCTAAATCTTAATTTTCAACCACATCCATTTTAGCTAGCATGAAAATAGACCACTACCTGACCTCAGTGCAACTTTCTCACAGTTAGAATGAACTGTGCAACGCAGGGACACACACACTCAGGTACACACACACAAGTTAGCCAGAACAAATGAGGAGAAAATAGATTTGATTTGAACTAACTATATTAACTATATCAAAATGTTTAAGTCTCACAATTTCAAGGCCCACACCCAATCTGACCAGGGGCCTCATTTATAAAGGTTGCTATGCACAAAAAAGTGTCGTTAACGGGGGTGAAATGTGCGTACGCATATTTTACCGCAAACGTCGGGATTTATAGAAAAATTCTATGCGGTAAAAGGTGCGCACTTCTACGCATCCTTTCACCCATGCGTAGAGCTCACCGCAAAGTTTTTCAGACATGGAAATCAGCGAAGCCCGATGGGGAGATCACAAAATAAAGCTCAGTCCGCTAAAAACATAGTTTTATAAGTGTGCTTTCACAGGGTTTGTGGTCTGTTGTATCTGTTAAGTCACTACTTAAAACCTATTTTTATAAAAGGCATTCTCTTAACTCTTATTTTATTGATCATTTTACCGGCCGGCGCCAGGATGAAGTGAAATAAAACTCATTGATTTGAACCATGCAATAGCCTCAGAAAGGCTAAATAACAACAACATAATGTATGAATCCACCATTGGTCTCTGGGTTCCTCTTACTGTAATTTAGTTCTCGACAAATTTTAAAATCCTGACCGATCATGAAAACACATTGTATAACACACACAAACACAAACACCTCGCCTCAAGTCGTTAGGGCCCAGGGGGTCACACTAAATTATATGATTAAGATTGCTATACAGATTCTTGATGTGTCAGGACCTCTAGTCATGCAGCAACCCGTGCAAACCAACGTGAATTTATTTACAATTTGGAATCGTAAATATTAAACATGTTTGATATTACTGGGGCTCCCCAAGAGGGTTTAAATTAATCTGTTATGCCCTCACACTAACAGATAATCCTTGCTGATACTCAGTCCCGATCGGGGAGCTGGGCAAATTCTCGGAAATCTGTCTGAAATCGGTCAGATTCTCCTTTAGTGTATTTAGGTGGAGGAAGAGATTAGTGATGGGCGGACCGAATCTTTTCAAAGAATCGATTCCTCCGAGTTGATACATGTAAATTAATCGAACCTTTCGAGTTTTGATTCTTTTTTTATATTTGTATTTATATTTGTTATAATATGTTTACAACTTGGTTTGTTTCTTTTGTTGTTTTATATTAAGGCCCTTGTCACTGTGACACTTTGATTGTTATATTTGGTCATGCCCTGCAGTGAGCAGACATGCTTATATTTATTTCATTGTTGTTTGTTTTTATATTTTTTATGTTTGCCATTTTAATAAAGACGTTTGTAACTATATAACGTTACATTTTTTTCTTTAATTCCTCCAATCTAAATCGGATTATTGAACTAGAATGGCTTGCACTGAACTTTCTGCATCTGCAGAGAAAAAAAGTCAAATCGCAGGTTAAGTCGCTGTTATTTATTTGTTTGGCGCTCAGACATCGCCCTCTCTGTTCATCTCGTTCAATGTTAAATGGCTTATATAGTTTACCCAGTAACCAGTTAATTTATTAAACAACATCTTAAACAACAAAAACTGTTGTCAATGTGTGCGGAATAGATCGCTACATTATTACATTGGCCTTTTTCACGATCCAGTATGGCTCCTTGATCCGGCAGGTACGCGGAAGTAGTCTCTCGTGCAAAGAGAGAGCTGATGAACGAGAAGTCCGATAGAGACTGAACGGTTCATCAGCTCTCTCGTTCATCTCTTTCATCAGCTCTCTCGTTCATTCTCGTTCATCAGCTCTCTCGTTCATCTCGTTCATCTGCTCTCTCGTTCGAACGAGAGAGCTGATGAACGAGACTACTTCCACGTACCTGCCGGATCAAGGACCCATATTGGATTTTAGATGTGGATCTTCTTTGGAAAGGGGAAAAGGCCCAATGAGGAGACGGAAGAAGAAGAGCCTACGACTTCCAAGAAAAAGAAAGCTGCAAATGACAGTGGCCTTAAAAGTATGTTTCAGACAAAAACTGGATCAAGGCAGAATATCCTGAGATCGCCAAAAAAGCACTGAAAACCCTGCTTCCATTTCCAACATCCTATATTTGTGAAGTGGGGTTTTCTGCAGTGACAGCGACCAAAACAAAATTACGGAGTAGACTGGACATAAGGAACACACTTCGGGTGTCATTGTCTCCCATTACCCCTAGATTGGACCGGCTCGTTGCAGAGAAACAAGCTCAGGGCTCCCACTAATTCAGCGTAATGGTGAGTTGCATTTTTTATGCACTTTATATTTGTTTTTATGCCTGTCGTATCATTTTATTTCGTCATATTTATCTCCCACACCTTGAAGGCCGGTCCGTGAAAATATTGTCTTACATGAAACCGGTCCGTGGCGCAAAAAAGGTTGGGGACCGCTGGTTTAAAGTGTGGCTCATTGATTATCAAGGAAGATATGAAGGCGCTGCAAAATGAAGGATCACAGTTAACACTAGAGCTCACATGTGCTAACGGCTGTAGTTACAGATGGCAGTCTCAGCCTACTCTAAGTGGGACCAAAGGGGCAGGAAACCGTGGCAGCATCAGTTTTCTTCAGTGGCATCCATTTTGCTAAATTTGAATGGTTCTGTAGTAACATCGAAACAATACGTGAAGACACATACACAAGACTGAGATAGAAGTTTGTGTTTCCTGTTTCCAGTGTTAACTACTGTGAAATCACGAGAAGCTGGCCAGTGTGAGATGGCCGGTGTGACTCTCCAGGCCACTCAGCCAAATACTGCACGTACACCTTTTTAGATGTGCAGAGTCAAAAGGTTGTGGACTTCAAGGTAATAAGCTGCAACCAAGTTTCGAGCTCTAATACCATGGAAATCAAAGGTTTCAAGGAAGCACTTAAAACTATAGAAGAAAATGGAGTGAAGGTCTCTACCATCTCCACTGACAGACATCCACAAATTGTCAAAGAAATGAGGGTCTGCCATCCAGAAAAACACCACGAATTTGATCCCTGGCATGTGGCAAAAGGAGTGTCAAAAAAACTGGCCACTGCAGCTAAGAGGAGGGAATGGGAAGGTCTGGGAGAGTGGATTACATCCATTATAAATCATTTGTGGTGGAGTGCACAAAACTGTGATGGTGACGCCGAGAGAAGTGGGTATCAGTAATACACCATGTTACCAACCCACACGACTGGCCAGGGAACAGGCACTATCACCGATGTGCTCATGAGCCCCTTGATGAGACAAGCCAGAGAAGTAAGCTTTGGTTAAGGCCAGGATCTGAAGCCCACAAAGCACTCGTGAAGACTGTGAAAGACAAGCGGCTTTTGAAAGACCTAGATCATCTGACAAAGTGCATCCACACAACAACACTAGAGGTATGTTCATATATAGAAGTCTTACAAAAGGTTTCACCTTAATATAATGTGTTTTTTTATGGAAGGATGTGACTCAGATATTTAACTTTTTTCATTTCAGGTGTACCACTCCATGTACCTCAAATAACTTCCAAAGAGAACACATTTCAGATATGATGTGATGATCCATGCCTCCATGCTTGCTGCTCTGGATCATAACAACAATGCGAACAGGGAACAGGTGGGTGAAGTATCATCATTCCTCTCCTTTGTAAGCACTATGTGTCACTGGATATTGTACATCAAACTGTTCTTGACACCTTATATCTATTTTTAACCTATTTTTCATGGTTTCTTTTTAACAGGCTGTTTTTCAAGATGGGGAGAGTGTTGGTGAACCCAAGTTCAAAATCTCATGGAGCAAAGTCCACAAGACATTCAGAGCAAGACCAGTGGCTGTTGAGAAGCACTATGGCTACATGATGGCTATGGTGGCAGATGTTCTCTCCTCTGTGTCAGATTCAAACTGGGACATGGACATGAGAGTGAACCGAACACATATCATGGCTCCACAAGAGAGACCATCCAGATCACAGATCATTTTTCAAACACAGCAGTTTTCACACTTCTAGTAGTTGCATCATTACAAGCACATGATGTACACACCAGCGTTGTTCAAATCCACATTAACTTTAATTTAAAATTCTGGTCAAGAGATCAGTGTTTTCAAGGACATAAATGGCATGAAACACATGTATATATTTTTCATATCAGGGTACATTTTGTAAACATTTTTGTATGATACCCTATTTTGTTGAGCTGTGCATAACTGATGAAATGCATTCAAATGTGTATATATACTGTAAATTGATTATAACTATACAGTTTAAATATCATTAAAATCTCTCCATGATTCATCTACTGCTGTATGATCAATATCTACATCTTCAAACCCTGTATAGATTCCACTTGGTTCAGAGTAGACATTTCTTATTTTGTTAACTGCACATGATGGAATGACTGCGGATTCTTCGCCCCAGCCTGCCATGCATCCACCATGTAAACTGACGACATGAGGCATATCTGTAAGACCTAAAAACACATTTTTTGAAACATATATACCATTAAGTTATGAAAGAATGATAAAAGCTGTTTGCCTTAACCTGTAAAACTACTGATGCCTTCACACGAAGGGAACAGTCCATTTTTTTCATCACTTGTAGAGTGTACTGTGCACAGGTAAATTGTTATAGCTGAAACTACACAACCCTCAGTCCTCCACTGTCTTGAATTACAAACATGCTACCTGAAGTAGGAAAGTAAAATTTAAAATTCACATGAATACGTCACACTAACTTCTATAGTTTTTCATCTGAGGACTTCAGTTACTGATTGATGCAAATACAAAATGCTATCAATATAGAAACACTACGTAGTTGTCCTGTAGATATGACAAGGTGTTATGATCAAATTTATGTGCAAAATAATGCAAGGACGCCATTTGGTGTAATTTCATACATTTTAATCTTGGTCAGAAAAGATTACAATATATACAAATAATCAGGAATCAAACTGAATTTATTACATGATACACTTTATACAAGATACCTTTAGCTATTATGAAATACATTTTATGCAATGTAAAATACGATACATTTTATGCAATGTAAAATACGATACAAAATATGTAATATAAATATAGAGAAGTTGAACGGTGAACACGGCTGATGTTTTGATTTGCCTATTGGTGACCTGGTTCCGATTTGGTAGGCCAGCACACTCCCGGTCATGGAGGCTGACGAGGGCAGCCCATAAAACATTGCGATTGAGGCCAACCTCAAAGTTTTCGTGTGCTGTGATGCATGGGATATCTGTAAATATAGTCAAACCCATAAGCATCTTGTTAGTGCGTTTTACTGTATATTCTCATAAAGCATACGACGGCGATGGATGTTAATCTCTGAAATTATTGATATTGGAATATGTTTTATCATACTACGACAGTTTGATCCATATGCTTACCTCGAACAGCTGCTGACAGAAAGCGGAGCTCTTTACAACAGATACTCTCCCTCTCGGTTGGCATAGAGAAGCAGTTGTTGCACAGACACCACCGATTTTGCCCCGATTTTGCCCCACTCTCGCCTCCTCACCACTCTGATCGTCTTCATTTTGACCTATATGATGAGTGCTGTCTTCAATGTTGTGCTCGGGTTCAAATTGAAACGGCTGAACAGAAGACATGTTTATCGCTGTAGGGTCAAGAGAACGGGACCAAGAACGGCGCATTGCAACCATTTGACGTCACTACCCAGACTGCATTGCGATGTAAACAACAATGGCGCCACACGAGTGAACAGATTTTTCAATTAAAAAAAAAAAACTAAGACATATAGAATGTTTTTAATATCACATTTATATAGCTGATGCCAACATTAATCTAATAAGGCCTACAAGTCTTCATAGTCGGGGTTCCTTCTAAGACACTGACTTGGTTCAACACTAAATTTCAAATACACAAACCTATCGTGTTTATAGGTTAGTACACAGCCAACTTTGCTGCTGTGGAGATACTGATATGGGTTATTCCGGGTCAAATCACCCAAAGAGTTAAACCCGACCATCTCAGAATTTTATGAAACTTGGTGTACTTGTTGGTTGGAATCCCACAACACCAAATCTCACATTTCAGGTCAGTCGGACCAGTGGTTTGGGAGATATGGACCCTCATAGTTGGAGAGTTTGTGCAAAAAGAGGCATGGTCGCCAACCTTTGAGAGCTGTAGTATGGGTGGGAGTATGGGAGAGGTTGATGATGACGACATCCCAGTCGAACCTCCGGTTGTTGTTCCCCCAGACTTCGATTTGAATTCTACCCTATCAAGTTTAGGTGAAACTCCTGTTAAACTCCATTCACTAGCATCTCTCAGTAAACGAATGAAAGGACAGCAAAAACTAGCATCACCTACAGTAACATTGAAACAACAGCTGTTGTTTCAACTCCTGGCTTCCCCGCAGCTGCTGGCTCGTTCCCTCCGCTCACAGTCCAGCTTGACTCCTCCGTCTCCTGCCGTCACGCCGCCAGCCTCTCACACTGGCGCTCTCTCACGCAGTCACATGCTAGTGAATGGAGTTTAACTCCTGTTAAACTCCATTCACTAGCATCTCCCAGTAAACGAATGAAAGGACAGCAAAAACTAGCATCAACTACAGTAACATTGAAACAACAGCTTGAACAAGTCTATGATGTCCCACTTAATTCTCCTGAAAGTAACCATGACTCATCAGAAAAATTTGACCTTCAGTTATTCAGGAAAGTGCTGGAGGAGCTAAAAGAGAAATTCAACAGTCAGAATCCTACCAAGAGCGTGTGCAAATATTGACTTTGTCACCCTTTACCATTGAAAGGACTATGAATTAATTTGAAACGACCAATTACCAATTAATGCTGCTAAATAAAGAATATATTTTATATGTTTTAGTTAACGTGGGAGATTAAATTTCAGGAAAGCCAAGATGGGTTTTGGTCACGAGAGGAATCTATGAATGTAGAAAATATACATTATAATGCATTTTATCAATCATCTCTGTGGGTATGCATTTTTTGAATCTGTATTGCTGCTAAACAAAAAAATATATTACACCTCTGAAACTTCTGTATATTTTGGTTAACATGTGGGTGATTAAATTCCAGGAAAGGTAATCTCAAGGTCACGTGATCCACAAGGTCAATTTCAAGGTCATAGCAAAGGTCAAGAGGTCAACGTACCCCAATATACTTGAATCTGAAAAATAATGAATGAATGATATGAGGGTTCAAAGGTTGGTGACCATGCCCCTTTTTGCACAAAATCTCAAACTTTGAGGGTCCACTTTGAGATTTTGTGATGTCGGATCCCAAACAACAAGTACACCAAAAGTTCATCAAATTCTGAGATGGTCGGGTTTAAAATGTCTGTTATTTTGGGTGATTTGACACGGAATGACCCATATGAGTCTGAGCTTTTCCGATTTTCCATCGCGTTACCGCCATCGATTCCATGAAGTACGAACATATTTTGCCATACATTATATATTTGGCCATTTCGCCATATTATCCTCCCAGGTGTGTACTGTATCTGGGTGTGGGATTGGGTGTGGGATAGACACAGCGCCTTCCCTTATCAGGAAAGTCGATGAATGTTCCCATTGCAGATGCTTTGACATTAACTTTAGACGCTTACAGTTGAACGGAAGTTGTTTGCCCACTACTGGAAATGAACCGGAAATGGGGGCGTGGCCAAAAAGACTTATCTATAGGAATGTTTTAACACTTAAACAATGTCATACATAAATGCTTGTACTGTATTATGACATTTGTGTATTCATTAGCAACTGGTGACAGAAAAATAATACAATCAAAACGAAGTTGTACAGGAGAGTGAAATGATAGAAGAAAAATGTATAATATTAAAAATAAAAACCAACGTCACATAGCATGCTACAGACAAGTAAGGCTAACAAGCTTTTAAAGAATCAATATACCAGAAACCATGCTAGTAACGCTGCCAGAGCAACTGTGCTGTGCAATGTCAGCTAGCATGCTACAGTAAACAAGCGAATCACCAATCTGGAGTCAATATATCAGCAAACACACTAGTACCTAATGCTCTGCCAGATAGCATGTTAGACATCGGGCTGCCGCGGTAACCGCATCACCGCAGGTGTGTCAAGGCACCCGCGGATGGAAAACAAACCACCGCAACAACCGCGGTTGTTAAATGTTTTTGGTTTTTTTTTAAAGTCCGGTATTTTGTAAGTTTTTTTATTATTTGTTTTCCATTTCAATATTAATCTATTCATGTGTATTTGGTGTAAGGTATGACTTAACTCATTGTAGGGCTAGTATAATGAGTGTTTTTTCACATAATACACACTTTGCTCTGTTTGGTAATCTCCCTCAATTTTGTAGAAAAAATGCCACGAAGAGCTTTTTGACATTCGCCGTGTTTAGTGAGCCGGTGTGAATTTACGGGCATGCGCATTGGCTGGTTAACATAATTAACTAACGTGATTGATTTGAAAGACACTTGGTATTTAGTAGGTAAGTAGTTTATGTCCCCATTTATGACAATGATTGTAAGTTAGGCTACAGTTTATGAAAGTTTTTTTGTGTGTAAAAAAAAAAAAAAAATTATCAATAATAATAATACTGTGGCGGACACGCCACAGTACCGGGGTCCGTGACAGACAGAGACATAGGCAGGAGGACCACCGCTCTCCCACTCCGCCTTTCTCGCTGCTCGTGCCCTCGCCTCCGTCCAGCCGGGACGCTGGCTCCCGGCTGAGTTGGCTTCCCCGCAGCTGCTGGCTCGTTCCCTCCGCTCACAGTCCAGCTTGACTCCTCCGTCTCCTGCCGTCACGCCGCCAGCCTCTCACACTGGCGCTCTCTCACGCAGTCACACATCCACACACAGGTTAAAAAGGCCCGGCTGCAATCAGCCTTAATTGGCCGAAGCCAGTACCGGATCCAGGGTAGAGTCAGTCCACCGACTCAACTCTCCCCTGGATCCATGCTAAGTCTCACCCCACCCTCCTCCCAGCTGCCACAAATACTAATAATAAATTTTTTGGATAGGGATTTTTTCTAAACGTTTATGATTCAAACTTCGTGTACACGTTCACATCCCTACTTTTATCACATTTCACAATGTTGAGGGACAAATGGATAGATTATCAAACATGTTTGAAATTGTTTGGGACTACTACGATGTTAGACATTTTTTTCCTGTTCTTAGGACCTGCAAGTGTCTTACACTGAACCGATCGCGGGTAAACTTGTATGTATTTTTTTTTTTTAAGAAAAAAGGGTGGTACCACCGCATCCCGCGGTGATAAGCCACATACACAACCGCGGTGGGAAAATGTCAAATTGCGACAGCCCTAGTAAGACACACAGGCTGACAAGCAGACACAATACCCAGCAAACATGCCACTAATGCAACCATGCTATTAGACAACATGGGTGTTTACTAGTAAACAAGAGCTAACAAGCCAACATTTCTAACTGCTAAGAAATGTATGCACCAGCACACATACAGTTCTGGCTAAAATTATTGGCACCCTTGGATTTTATGCAGATAATGTATAATATTGTTGTACTTCCTCTGAAATAAGTGGACATTGAAACAATTTTCGGTTTACACACATTCATGTGGACAAATTAGTGCAGAAATGAAATACAGTGGAGGTTCGATAATGCTGTGGAGCTGCTTTGCTGCCTTGGGTACTGGACGTCTTGAATGCGTTATGGGCAAAAGCATTTTGGAGCAAAATGTGTTATCCAATGTCAGAAACCTTGGTGCCAATTGAAGGTCATGGGTCGTCCAACAGGACAATGACCCAAAACACAAATACAGAAGCACCCAGGAATTGTTCAAGAGAAAATGTTGGACTGTTCTGGAGTGGCCAGCGATTACATTACAGTCATTTAGCAGACTTACAAAAATGATAGTTGACACTATGTGGGGATCGGATCCACAACCCTGAGACCGAGAATCTCATGCTCTACCGACTGAGCTGTCAGGGCCGATGACAGCAAAGAGTCCTGATCTCATTTCCATTGAGAACCAATGGTGAGACCTGAAATGTGCAGTTGATCAGGAATCCTTCAAATACTGAAGAACTGGAGTGGGTTGCAAGTGAAGATTGGGAGAACCTGCCAGCAGAAAGGCGCAGGAAGTTTATTGATAGTTACAAGAAACATTTGGAAGCAGTCATAATTGCCAAGTATTTGAAAAGGGTGCCAGTAATCATGGCCATTTTTACATTTTGAAGGCATTTGTATTCTTACTGTTTGATCATGTGCTGTTAAATAAAGCAGATGAACGTGTGAAGACCAAAGGGTGTTTCAATTTTCAATTATTTCAGAAGATACAGATAGAGAAGTCACAGTACATTATCTGCATAAAATGCCAATAATCTTGGCCAGAACTGTATAACATGGCAAATTGCCTTTCAAATACCTTATTTACTTATGGCACACTTTACATTATAAATGGTAAATAGACTGTACTTATATAGCGGTTTTCTAGTCTTTTCCGACCACTCAAAGCGCTTTATACTACATTCACATTCACCCCACATTCACATTCACCCCATTCACACACATTCATACACTGATGGCAGGGGCTACCATGTAAGGTGCCAACCTGCACATCAGGGGGAATCTAACCATTCATACACATTCACACACCGAAGGCACAGCTTCGGGAGCAATTTGGGATTCAGTATCTTGCCCAAGGACACTTCAACATGTGGACTGGAGGAGGAGGAATTTAGATGCGAATTCACCATGGTTGCACCACCTGCCCATTGTTGCGATTGAACAATTTGAACCTTTTCTTTCAGGTTTCAGGGTGTTCGCGGTCTTCTCTGGCTTCTCAGCCTCTGTACAGAGCTCACATAGCTCACAGGGTTCTACACTGGCGCCATACACAAACACCACAACTGAACATAATCAGATATTAATGGTCAAATACCAAGTACACTGATGCCTTATATAGTTGCCAGAGATGTTTTACAGCTTATTGTGCCCGCACACTACACAACTTTCAAGGTATAACCAAGCATAACAAACAAGATGAAGCTGGAAGGCAGGAGTTTAAATATGAAGAAATGCAGGTAGGACACAGGCTGTCATGCTACAATTCCAGGTAGAGTCTCTCATTATCTTAACATCTACACCTTTCAACAGAACACTACAGTAGAGAACTTTACCTAAGTTAATATTTAAGGAACATGCAGCCCAGCTAGACTGGTTTAGAGCAGTGGGACATTCTAATATAGAAGATCACGTTTAAGCTACCTGAAGTATACCTGTGACCACTAGCAAGGCATTCTTCATCTGTACTGTTCAAAACAGGTCTTACTGGGATGATAAGTCTTCATCAGACATGGCTGAAAGCAACATTTGTACTTTAACAATCTAATGAGCGGGGTGGGACATTTGAGACCATCGTGTTGACTTTTTGAACATATATCGCCAGATGACGATAACTAGTATAACTAGTGCATAAGGCTAGTACTTTTTAGAAGTACCAGCTTGGCTGCATACACACCTTTCACTACTGACCAGAACCGACTGACAATCAGATCAGTGTTTCCATGGTGCGAGTGTATTCAGCTTGCCTTGAGACTGGTCAAATATCTACATTAGGTTATTAACCTTGCCGTATCAACTTTACCGCTGTCTGATTTAGCAATGATGTAGACGCACAGACATCACAACAACGAGGTTATTACGTTATTATTTAAAAGAAAAGATAACACATTTCAACTTACTTACAAAAAGAAGCAACGTTAACCAGCTTGCTGAACAACAATGAAGCCCATTGCTAACGTCAGCTAACGCCGTATAACAAGCCAGACTAGTACTACAAGCAGACGCTAACGAACGTTAATGCGATCTAGGTTAGCTAACCTAACCTGGGTAACTTGATAACGTCTAACGTTGTATGGTTATTTTAGAGACCAGTAATTGTTTGCTAACCTCTCGATCCTTTAGTCCTAACAGTAGGACTTCTTCCATCAAGGTGAGTCTTGTTTCTTTGGAGTCTCCGGTATCGTCGTCGTCCTGCTCGTCTGCCCGCCGGGGCTCGTGCTCCTCCTGCCCGGGCGGACGCTCCTTGTCAACGGCGCTGCGCGAGGCCTCGGTCCGCCTCTGGACGAGGCCCGAACTCCGCTGAGTCAAGGAAGTCATGGCTACCGGCTAGATAGCTAAACAACGACAAAAACAAAGCGCCTCGGACTCTTCTGCCCGAGATGTTGGACCTAATCAGTTATTCTGACACATATAGCAATTATATCGAGGGTTCACGCGTGTTGACAACCACAGCATCAGTATCGTTGCCCACTAAGTTATGTTTACCTCCTCTACTCCGACCGCTGCTAGATAATCAATCCAATATGGCGCCGAGCGGTGGATGTGGCACCAAACTGAGCCAGCAGGTAGACTTACCCTGACCCAGGTAAACCCGTACCTAGTTAAACCCTGCCCCAGGTACACCCTGATCAGGGTAAACAGACCTGGAGCCAAAGAGAAAACTAGCTTAATTATGGTCCGCGTAACGTTAAATGGCACATCAACTAGTTTCATACACAAATCAGTTCATGTACACACATTCTTAAATTTTTTTTTTTTTAAATATTTCTGGAAAATCTAATATTTTCATTGGGATTTATTATAAACTTTTGTTTGGCATTTGTTTCTGTCTCCAAACCCCCAAACTGCATTATGCTTGTCAACTTTGTAACCATACTGTGGTGTGGCTTTTTACAGGTCTGAAGACATTGCTGAGTCGCTGCCCATCTTTCGCCGCAGGCTGAATACCCACCTCTTCAAGAAACACTACCTTGACCCTTCCTCTTAGCCTTGCCTATTTGTCTTCAATTATTTGTCTGAGCTCTTCTTTATTTGATACTTATTTGTCTTAGCTCTTGTTTATTTGATTTTCTTATTTGTCTCATTTGTTTAAGAAAAAGTAGGTAGCTAACTTATTGCACTTTTACCTTGGCACTAGTTATGCTCTTAGTTGCTTGTTTAGGAAGGAAATGCACTTAAGATTTCTGGTGAATAGTAGTTTTCTTGCCTAAATAACATTACGACAGATTAAAGAAGTACAGGAATCAGTATATAGAGTTATCTTTTATTACAAATCAGAAATCTACAATGCTATGATTCAACTCAACATTGCTGACACCATTTGATCATTTAGTTGCTTGCATCTGTGCAATACATTACACTTTCAGCATTCTATGTCAAGTAGTGCAATTTATATATAGCTTATAAAAATACAAAATGATTTATCTTTAATACCAGTTGCAAATAACAGTACATCTTTCCCTCCCTATTTTCAGTGTTCCCGAAGCTTAAGGCATATACATAGCATTAGGTTAGGCAGCAGTACAGTTGGTCCATAAGAAAATAAAAAGTCCTTGTATTTCTTCCTTCCAAGCTTCATCTAACTATAAAGAGCTTACAGAACTGTGTCCAAAGTTTATGTGAGTACAAAACACGTAGTTGGGTTTCACTGAGTGTGACACTCTAAACATGGATTAAATTCATGTACTCACAATGCATGTTATCAGTAGTATAGGGAATTGGTTTGATATTTTCATAGCCTATTTCCATTACCAGTGTGAATATACGGCATACTAACATTAGGCTTATGAGCTAATTGATCAAATACCAACTGAATATATTAAATGTGTCTTCATGGATATGCATTTTATATAGATATCCAAAATTAATCCTAAATTAACTCATCACTCAAGACATTTTGTTATCAGTAAAGTTAGATTCTGATTATTTATGATAATTTTTAATACTTATATTGAGTAATAATTACATATAGCGTCCATCAAAATTCAAACATCATTCTTCCATATGTTAGTTCCTATTCGTTATTTACCACATACTGGGCAACTGTGAGTAATAACTATATACATCATTGATCATTCCAAAACACATCTTTTTGCAATCATATTTTTGCATATATTCTAGTTGCCGTGGCCTGGAATCTTAACCAAACCATAACTTCTAAAATATCCTTACCAAGTATCACAAATAACATTTGCTAAGAGCATGAAGATGAGCTGTCGGTGAAAAGGTCTCTTTACCCTAGAATAACAGTTCTTCTGAAAAAGAAAGAAAAAAGAAAAGGGGGGGGGCTTGGGGTTCCTGTAACTTAACAAAATGTTATGTTTTTTTGCCTGCTGCATCCAATTCCCTTTAAACTGTTGTATGTTCAGACTTAGTGGCTTGGATTTGAAGAAATGGTTTCATTCCACATCAACTTGCACTAGGTTGCTCAAAAAGGTAACAGACAGTTTCTTTAAAAAATATCAGGTGCCAAAACCTTTTTGTATAGGCTCCTTAACATCTTGAACATTCCCTTACAAGTTCGATAATCTTTTCTTGAACAAGCTTTGACATCAAACTAGGAACCTGCTTGTTGTAGGTGTGTCTTCTCACACATCAACATACATAAAGACCTATTACCTCAATGATAAACAATGCACATCATGGGTAGACTACATAGTACTGTAATGTGTTCAAATGTTTAGTTTGGGGGGGGGGGGGGGGGGAGGAATACAAAGCAGAGCACAAAAGCAAACCAACTCTCAAAATCTGCCTGATCCCACTACTTAATGCGTTGGACAAAATTTAAGAATGACAAAGTTACAGCTAAGTTACAACAGTGATTTTGGTTATCCTATGTCTATGAGACATATTCAGAACTTGAATCTATAACTATCATCGCAAACACCATGATGTGTGGCACTGGATTTAAATGCCAGTTGGTCCATCGACCACAACATTAGCGAAAGCAGCATTATGGGGGAAATGGCTTCTTTCCAAATGGGCTTTTCAAAAAGCAATTCTATCCGTACACTATGTACAAACTTTGGGGATGTGTTCACACTGCAAACCTGGAATACCAAGTTGATTGTTATATAGACATTAAATGTTTACTACGGTGCTACTCATGTCCCAAATCCTACAAGTTGTTTGTTCTGGTTAACCATATAGCACCCTCTTTGGATAGTTCTTAGTCACATCAATACACAGTGTTTCAGGTAGAACATTCATCACAGTTATTTCCTTGTATAGTCTACTCTTGGAAAATGTTCCAAGCTCAGGTTTCACCAGTGGTATCACTTTGGCCAAAGTTTTTTTAAAAGGTAGCGTCTTGGTAGATTATTCTTAACCTTGAACCACCTCAACACGGAAATTTACAACCAGCATTACCAATAAGATCTTAAAAATTATCCAATAGTAGATTCTACTGGTGGTGTGTCCTACTGTCAGACCATAGATTCTAGGTCATCACCATCCTCCTTGTCTGGTAAATTCCCTGAAGCCATTAGGCTCTGAAGAAGGCCAGTAGGGATGGCCGGCTTGTAGGACCAATTATTTCTCAACGTGGTGAAAGGAAATGATGATGAAAGGCGCACAGATGATTTAATATCAGTCTCAGCAGTGGCTGTTTTGGCTCTGGTTCTTTGGTAATTGGAGGCCAAGCTGCAGCCCTGATGGTCAAGTTTCCTCTGCAGCTCTTGAACTTCATCAAGCAGAGCAGACACTTTGCTGAGGACGGTGACCAAGCCGCCACCAAAGATCTGCACTTCCTGGATCCAGCGGAGGTACCTCTGCATCCAGACCCGGACTGCAGGGCCATCCAGGCAGGGCAGTAGCAAGCCATGGTAGTCCAAGGGTTTGCGCTGCCAGGTTTCGTAGAACTCTCTGGTAGTGGAGGAGGGTTGCGGAGAATCTGGTGAGAGCATCCAGCGACTAATGCGCTTCACCCGCAATATCTTCTTAAGGCTATCTGCCTCGTCCTTAAAGAAACCTTTCTTTGGAGGGGTCTTGAAGGCTGAACTGGGCAAGGACAGCTGCCTCTGGTGCTAGAGGAGAAGTTTCAGTTTCAAATTTTACTGAACATTATTTTAGTAAAGTTAAAACAAGTCCATTGTTTTGACAATGCAGATTATTAAATGAATGGTTCAGTGTATCCTGTTCAGTAACAATTACCAAACTTCCTCTTAGCCCTATCAAATAGTTTAATTTCATCAAAATTCCATTGAAAACAGTCCTATTACTCATTAAAATTACTATACATTATGAGGGTAAATGTAAGGGCTTGCATGTCATCTGAAAAGAAATTACTTCAATCCTCTGCACATGCCAAATGAGGCTGCTACCAGTTTCTCAAAAACAACATGGTGTATGTTTAATGATTAAAGGGGAGGCTTCTAAAAGTCCTGAATGTTATCAATATCAAATCGAAATTACAGACTTGACTTTATTCAACAACAACAACAAAAAAAAGACAGATGTGTGCCCTATAGAAATGTGTGTTCCTTTTCTTTGAAAAAGAAAGCTCTAGGGTGTTTTATTTATTTATTTTACCTTAGGCCGGTGCGACTTCCTCACAGACTTGTCCTGCTTGGGCTTCTCGGCATACAGAGGATTAACAAAGAGATCCTGAGCCTTGCAGTCAAACTGTACTGACCAGTCCCACACAGTGGGGCAGTTCAATGGACCTCTTTGTGAGTGTGGTAACTCAGCCTGCCAACACAAGCAAACGGAGGGTGAGTTAGGCTTAGCAAACACGGCAAGATTTCTTCCAGATTCTTTGAATTTGTTAACTACCAAGTTACGAGTACGCAATTTAAAGTACGCAGTGAAAACCTAAAATCTTCAAGTGGCATCTCTTTTAAAATCAAGTATAATTTATTACAAATCTCATTTCACACATTCAAATTCAAATGACTCTAAAATAACAATTGGTTTCAGAGTTAAGAGACAATGTGGTTTGAAATTTTTCCTGTAATATTGTTGGAGGACACTAAATCTTTGTGTTATGTAGCTCAATGAAGTGAGGCAGATAGTTTTATATCTCGTGTCAAACTCAAGGCTCAAGTGCCAGACTGTCTAGTTGCAGCCATGGTTAGTGGAAATTAGTGATGGGAGGTCCAGCTCTTTTCAAAGATTCGGCTCTTTTGGCTCGGCTCCCTTAGAAGAGCCAGCTCTTACGGCTCCCAAACGGCTCTTCATTTAGTATCACTCGGAGCCTTCTATTTTAGCCTAATTTAGCAATTATGAATGGTTTGTGTGTTGGTAAGCAATTTTTCATTCAGTGTTTTCATAAAAGCCTTATTTTTATGCATTTTTTTCGTTACAAAAAAAATACAAAGTTACTATTGTTTAACATTTTAATCAAACCTTTAAATGAACAACTGAACACAGAACCACAGCAACCACAGCAAACAAATCAAATAAATAAAGGCCAAAGTCTTAACATTATGACACTTTAGATAGATAGATTTAGTTGTTGACCCTGCTCTGACGGATATTTTCATTTTATAAATTCTGCACTCAGCTTTGCAGTCTCCAATATCATTGAAATGCAGCCAGATGCTGCTTGTTTTTCGGTTTTCGCTCATTTCTTCACTTTTTCCCGACGCGCTTGCATTTTTATCTGGCTCCCCCGTCTCTCTGTCGCTCTGTGTGTACCTGGTCTTTACCACTACACTCGCTGTCTTTGGAGCGTCTGCCCCCCTTCCTTCTTTCACATAATGGTATGATCCTAGTCTGTCCTCGCATGTGATTGGCCGCATGGTGTGCCCATCAAAATAAAGTCCCGCCCCTGCCTGCATGGATTCTCAGCAGAGCTGAGCAGGAGCGGCTGAAGATTTGGCTCTCCCCGACGGGAGTCGGCTCTTCTCGTTCACTACAAAGAATCGGCTCTTAGAGCCGGCTCGTTCGCGAATGACACATCACTAGTGGAAATACAAGTCCCAGTTACCACATTAAGTGCAGTATTGTGCACTGTGCCAAACAGATGAAGCCCTCATCCCCTCCAACACAACCTAACTACCCATTGCTGACTACAACCTAGAAACTAAGCTAGCTAGCTAATTCTGAATTTAAAAAAATAAAAATAAAACAAAATCAAAAATATGGTTGATGCTGAGAGCAAACAATTTAAAGACAGGTACGAATACTTTAACAGGCATCAACAAACCAGAAAGTGTCTCATTTGTAATGAATTTGTGAGATGACGAAGGAAATCAACAGGTCTATGCCCAACAAGCAGAATGCTGTTACTGAGTTTGGCTTCACTTTTCTGTGGTGCACTGCAACACCCTTTGGGTGAAATTGCAGATATGTTAATTGGAGATCACAAATTGCATGACACAGTAAAAGCTTTACAAAGAAAACTATTTGCAACAGCAAAACTTTGCTCCTTTTCTTCTAGCCGGTATGCAGCTATTAGGGTACTAATGTTCTCTAGCAACCCATGTCTATTCTGTATACTCTGTTTGCCCACACTACTGCATCTATTGTACGCCCGACCGACCATCCTGGTAGGGGAATCCCTCTCTCAGTAGTTCCTCCGAAGGTTTCTTACTTTTTTTCCCCTAAAAGGTTTTGTGGGTGTCATGTGCCACATGTTCTCACACTATGGGCATTGTGAAGCCCCTTTAGTCTATATTTGTGATTAAGGGCTATTCAAATAAATGTGATTTATTTTTAGATTTGAAACACTTATCTATTATTTTAAGAGTAACTAACTAATTGTATTATTTTTAATCTTTCATGTTTGTCCAGTTTGAATTTATGCACTTCTTATTTGATGTGAATCACATTGCATTGCATCTTAATGTACGAAATGTGCTATATAAATAACATTTGATTTGATAAGGAAACTATTACATGTGGTCTTGTTAACTGCCTCTACAAAACATTAAAATGTGTCACTGTCCCAAGACATGTGTATGAGGCTGAACACGTTGTAAAGGTTTCGATTGAGCCTTTTAAAAACTTCCATGGCTGGAAAGAAGAAAGGGAGATCGCAAGGCTCCATCAAAGACTGAGCCTCCTACAGGCCAATTGCCCTCTTTTTCAAGATTCAAGATTCAAGAACTTTATTTGTCACATACACACACGGGGTGTGTAGTGAAATGAAAAAGTGGCAATGCTCACGGGAATGTGCAAAAGGGCAATAGTACACAGTATTTACAGTAGAAAAACCAACCAACACAATATTTACAGTAATTACAGTAAGAGCTCTTATATAAAAAAAACAACACAATATATACAGTAAGAGCACTTTGGAAATGAAAATATAAAATAAGAGGTAGGTAGGGGAAGTCGTATGAATGTAATATACTATAAATTATGTGTAGTCATTACCTAAGTGTGTGTGTGTGTGTGTGTGTGTGTGTGTGTGTGTGTATAAGAGGGGCAGTGTGTGGGTCTTGGTGGGGGCCCTGGTGAGGTCAGAGTTCACAGTCCTGATGGCCTGAGGAGAAGCCGAACGCACTACTCTCTGCAGAGCCTTCTTGTCCTGAGCGGAGCTGTTGCCAAACCAGGCAGTGATGCTTCCTGTCAGGATGCTCTCTACAGCTCCAGAGTAGAAGGACTGAAGGATCCTCCGGGAGACTTTAAATTTCCTCAGTTGCCTGAGGCAGTAGAGGCGCTGCCTCGCCTTCCTCACCAGAGTGTCTGTGTGTGTTGTCCATGTCAGGTCTTCGGTGATGTGGACTCCCAGGTATTTATACCTGCTCACCCTCTCCACAGTAGTCCCATTAATCCCCAATGGTGAATACGTCCTCTGTTGTTGTGTCCTTGTAAAGTCCACAATCAGCTCCTTAGCTTTGGTGACATTCAAGAGGAGGCTGTTGTCCTGGCACCAGAGTGACAGATCAGCAACTTCCTCCAGGTAGGCCTTCTCGTCGTTGTCGGAGATCAGGCCCACCACCACTGTGTCATCCGCAAACTTGACGATGGAGTTGGAGCTGAACCTGGCCACACAGTCATGTGTGTACAGGGAGTACAGTAGGGGGCTGAGGACGCAACCCTGGGGGGATCCTGTGTTCAGGATGAGGGGGTTGGAGGTGTGTCTGCCCACCCTGACCACCTGGGGACTGGCGGTCAGGAAGTCCAGGATCCAGGCACACAGGGGGATGTTCAGTCCCAGCTCACTCAACTTGCCAGCCAGTCTGGTGGGGACTATGGTATTGAAAGCTGAACTGTAATCAATGAACAGCAGTCTCACATAGCCCCCCTTCCGGCTGTCCAGATGGGAGAGTGTGGTGTGCAGTACCTGGGAGACAGCATCATCCGTGGATCTGTTTGGACGATAAGCATACTGCAGCGGGTCCATGGAACAAGGGAGGAAGGCGCAGATGTAATCCTTAATCAGCCTCTCAAAGCATTTCATGACCACCGAGGTGAGGGCCACCGGTCGGTAGTCATTCAAGCATGCTGGAGAAGCATTCTTGGGCACAGGGACAATAGTGGATCTCTTGAAGCAGGCGGGGACCACAGACTCAGCCAGGGAGATGTTGAATATTGTGGTGAACACTGGAGCTAGCTGATTAGCACAGGTCTTCAGTACTCGCCCAGATATGCCATCTGGACCAGCAGCTTTCCTGGTGTTCACCCTCGTCAGAGCCCTCCTCACACTGTGCTCGGTCACAGAGAGCGTGCGTTCATCCCCAGCGGTAGAACTCACTTCGGCTACGCTCAAACCGTGCGTAAAATGCATTCAGGTCATCTGCTAGGGATGCGTCGGCACTCAAAATTGCGGGGGGTCTGCCCTGGTAGTCCGTAGCCCCTGCCATAGGCGTCTGGTGTCGCGCTGCTCCATCTGCGACTCTTAACCACAGACTGTAAATTGCTGACCTCTATATTAGCCAAGTGATTGGGGACAGTTATCACTAATACACCCAGATGAAAATGGCTTTATAGTGGAACGTCATATGTCTGATAATATCTGCAGACTGCTTAATATAATGACACACAGTGCCACTCAACCAACACCCTGTATGGCATTAGCATTGGATGCAGAAAAGGCGTTGACCGAATGTCATGGCCTGTACATGGCCTGTTTCTCTGTACTGGAGAAATTTGGGTATGGGCCAAATTTCATACGGTGGGTGCAATCACAATACTCTGCCCCACAGAGCATGGTTCGGGTCAATGGGTCAATGAAGGATTTCTCAACCATTTCAGTTAGGCAGAGGAATGCCCCGTTGCCACTATTTGTGTTAAGTATTGAACCAATCACGTAAGCAATAAGAGACGATGTACAGGAATGTAGGCAGGGAATGAAACGCACAAATGATCATTATATGCAAACTACGTAATTGCATAAATATCGGACACAGCGAAGAAAAAATAACAAATGTAGTCCTAGGGAAATGGTCCAGAACCATCTTTTTAGCATGGAAGGAAAAATAGCAGACCTTTGGTATCCCCACAGATGCGTCGGCATTATCAAGCATTGCATACTCAAAGGGATTCATACCTCTGAGTTCATTCATACCTCACCAGATGTGCTAAACGTGCTTAAATCTTTTGAGCAACTAAGCAGAGAATTCCACTTACTAAAGGTCAGATTTCTCCAGGTATCTCCAGATTCAGAGTTTCTGTGACTTCCAAATTTAGGTCAGGATCTGTAATTTAGTCTCTCCTACTGAGCGATATTTTGTCCTAATTCAATGTCATGAACATGTTGGGAAACCAATAAGTAATTTATATAGGTCAGCCATGAAGAGAGACAACACATCCCATACTAGGCAGAAATGGGAAAATTAACTTGAACTGGAGATTAGTGAGGATGCCTGGACTGAATTTTTCACTGAAACTTACTGAAGCAACAAATGCAAACCGTGTGCCGCCTCCAGCTCTCGACAAAACTGTCTTCATGGAAAACACTATTTTCTAACAAGCTGGTGGTGGCGGTGATGTATCATAATCAGCACAGTACACCGTTAGGCGCTGCCAAAACTGCCAAAGAGGAAGAAAAGAGCTGCAGTTTTCCTCAAGAAATTTCATCCAAAGAATGTCTCCATAGAGCAGGAATGTGTCAGGCGGTGCCCTGATATTTTGTGGCTGTTCAAACAGGTGAATATTGTTTCTTTTGCATCCAGGCACATCCAATTTCTTAAAAAGGTTTCCTAAATTAACGTTACATCCCATCAGTGTAATGTTTTCAGCTTTACAGATATGGCTCGTAGAACCAGCGGTTACTTTACAAGGCGAGTTCGTGAGGACGAGAATCATGAGGGCAGGTGAAACAGTGCAGACATCATCTGATTATTACAGGTAGCTAAAAAGTAATAATTCATGTTACTGACGAGATGCGGTAAATTTGTCAGGTCTGAAAGTAGTGCACAACCACAAGAAGTGGAAGGGACTGGTGATGGAGAGGATCAGAGTCAGAGAGCAGAACAGGACAAGGAGTCAAGGCAAGGGTTTTCAGTTGCCAAGTCATTAGGAGTGTATTAACGCAAAGCCGGCATTTACGTGATTTAAACGTCACTTTTTATTCATCTTCACAGATTTTCTCAAAAACACAGAGCCAGTGGTTGAATGGCTGAGCAAATTTAACTGGCTCAAACATAATGAGGAGGGCATGACATGTTACCTATGCCAAAAGCATTATGCCCCCACGCTGCAACTTGCTGCTGGCTTTGTGAGAAAGCCGTCCACAAACTACAGGCTAGATACCTGAAAACGTCATGACATGACAGCTATCCATAAAGCGGCAGAAGAAAAGGAGACACTTTTACAAAAGCTTTGTAACTTTACAACTTTACTGTAACGTTACAAAAAACTAATATAAAATAGTTTTAAAGAGGGAGACCCTCAAGACAACAAAGCTATGGCTTTGTGCAGCGTGCCATAGCTGCACAAGTGGCATGTCCACTTGTGCAACTATGGCCATTTAATTACATGACTGTAAATTGAACATCTCCCCATAATTACTGTCAAGTAAGCCAACCTAATTACTTTTCTGCCCCTAGGTCAGTGTCAACACCAAATATACAAGCAGCCACATCATTGATGAAATGGTGGAGATCATCGGCTGAGTTGTCAGAATTCCCAGAATTTTATGTTATATTTATGTTCAACTACACTGCAAGAGGGCCTGTGTGAACTGTAAATGAAAACAACAGCTTATGTTACATTTGATTTGATTTTAAACAACTTTGCTATTTGTTAACTGTGTAAATTAACACATTAGCTTTTATGTTGTATTTAATTTAATGTTGAACAGGGCACCTTTAATTTGTTTTAATAAAATATGCTTTAACGTGATAATTGTAATTTTCTATTAGAACTCCTAAAATACGTTGCTTGTAAAAAGTGTTTGCTTGAGTCAGTTGAAGGATCAAGCAAAGCAAGCAAGGTTCAAGCAAGGCTGATCAGGATGGTACCACCTCCACCTCATTTTGAGATTAGGAAAAACCCCGGTACAGTGTTTGTTTGTTTATTTGTTTTATATTGGTTAATTGATTTATGGCACAATTTGTGCCAGGCCCACGCCCTTGATCCACAATGCCATCACCCCTTATTGGTTAATTTCTAAAACATTTGTTGTTTCAACAGCTTAATTAAAAATCTCCACCAAGTTTGGTGATCTTTGGACAAACTGTCATTGATTTATGGCCAAATTTGCGGCAGGCCCATGCATCCATGTTTGGAACTGGTGGCACCCCCTATTAAGTGATTTCAAAATAGTTTTACACACGTGGTTCAACATTGTTATGAAACATATCCTGCGAGTTTTGTAATGATTGGACAAACAATTTCAGATTTATAGTCTGATTTGTGATATTCCACGCCAATTTTTTTGCCCCCTAGTGGTCGGTTTGAATGAAACTTTCAATGTATGTTTCAGGTACTTATGTGGACATATCCAGTTTTGTGGTGATTGGCCCAACAATTGTTGACTTTGGTCTAATTATGTGCTGAGACACGACCTTTTGAAGTTCATTGGTCAATTGGTCAAGCTTTATGCAAATTTTGATAAGCTTCGTCCAATAATGATCCACAGAAAATTTGCACATCATTTCCAGTTATTGGGCCAAGTTTCATGGTTTTAGCTCATTCCAGCTCATGGCAATTTGAGCCGTGGCATAAGAAAAATAAACTCAAATAATCAAAAATCAATACTCATGGACAATTTCCAGTACTCATACTGTTTCCAACACTTACAATTCAAAATGGTTTCACATTTAAAAATATTTTTTTGATTACATTATCCAATACAAATGCAAAAATACAGTTAATTATTACATTTAAAGCAATTCAATATCTTAATACCAATAGGATTTATTTTTTGGCATCGACCCCTATCTGTATAAATGTGAAGGGTCTCACCCTGATGATGCTGGCTCTGTGGTAATGGGAGTTGAAGAGGAAGGTGCTGAAGACTGGGACATGAAGGCTGTCGGATAGAACAGTCAGATAGGTCTCTGAGAACTGGAAGGCTGGACCATACTGCTGGAGGAGCTGCCATACACACTCCAGGAAAAGCAGGAACACTGGAGACACATTCTAAATAGATGAGCACAGTTACAATCAAATCAAGCAGGTATCAGGTATTTCAAACAGCGGGATAACACAGTTGGCCAGGTAACTCAAAATGATCATGAAATAACAGTATTGCTCATATCAATTTTTTGTATAAGAAAGGCCACATGAATATGGCTAAAATTATAATCTTGATTATTGTGCCTAATACTGTAATTCCAATTATTAATTTAAATTAATTTGAGAACAAAATGGAGGTTCGCAGTACAGATGTGTGGAGAAGGGACGCTGCAGTAATTTTGGCATTCATGCACTTATTATTCGGCTTTCAGTAAGATGTTATTAAAATCATATTTAAGTTTAAAATTATAATCTTGATTATTGTGCCTAATACTGTAATTCCAATTATTAATTTAAATTAATTTGAGAACAAAATGGAGGTTCGCAGTACAGATGTGTGGAGAAGGGACGCTGCAGTAATTTTGGCATTCATGCACTTATTATTCGGCTTTCAGTAAGATGTTATTAAAATCATATTTAAGTTTATTAAGTTTGATCCATATCGGTGGGTCTTAATGTTGTGTATATTGTTTCTCAAGGTCTTTGACCACTATAATTTTTCACTTTGTCCTTTTTGCAAGAGCGTGCCTCTCAATGAGACGCCCCCTTGAGACAGCTTTAAATAGATCCCATGTCACTCCAGAATCTGCAATGGAACACTCATTAAACTCATAAATTCACTCATCACAATCCTAATAAATGCATAAAACATAGTTGTTAAAGGGTAATTCCGGGATTTTTCAACCTGGCTCAAGGCTCCAATGTAATCCAGCGGGCATGTCCGGGCATGTCTATGTCATGTCTAAGGTCTACTTCTGGTTAAAAATGGTCTATTTCTGTAGCGATCCTTTCGGTAATGTTGTCAGACACTTGTCAGACACACGAATAACAATCTGAGCCTGTCAGTGGCAAAATCAAGCACTTTTAGTGGACGTACTTTGACATGCCCGGACATGCCCGCTGGATTACATTGGAGCCTTGAGCCGCTGTTACGCGACTTTTGGGATCTACTTAAAGGTATGAAAAGCGATTTTGTGGACATAGAGGTCAGGTTGAAAAATCCCGGAATTACCCTTTAAGGCCCCATCTTAACCGTTTCACATTTTCTTTAGCCAATATAACTAAGTCAACTCGTGCATGATCAGTCAAATCTATGTCAGCAATTGTGACAATTTATATCTGACTCACCTGTGAACGAGACCAATTGTAGAATAAATTGAATGTGGATGAGAAGGTATATTCTTTTCTTGTGGGTGTAATAACCTCCACATAATAATGGCTCTACCAACATCACATCTATTGCAAGGACTGATTTAGAACTGGTACTATTAGATTACGAAGATTGGTCTAAATCTAAGTCACTAACTTGGTTAATCGCCATGCACCTTCTAAGCCATTGTTGCTGTTTTGTTTTCTTTTGCTATCTGCCAATTTTCCCTTGCTGTTTGGGCAGTGATGTACCTGTGTGATTTTGTGAACTACATTGTGAAAGTAGGGAGTTGCTCTAGAACTGAATGAACATGTTATTTTATTCATTGGTTTATTTATTTTGGAAATTATTAATACTATTATTTTAAAATACAATTTATCTCCACCAGTTTTTAGATTATTTTAATATATGTATTCTTATTGTAAATTGTTTAAACTTCCAATTATTTCAGAAGATACTGTACATTATTTGCATAAAGAACCGTGTGTGCCAAGGCAGTAAATCAAGTCACTTTTTTGCTGGTATTTTATTATTGGCAAAATAATCCTATAATCATACCATATTTAAGAGCCCAGTATCTGACAGCAGTGTCACTGCACTGGTCAAAGAGCGCACTGCAACAGCCACCTGAACAGAGCATACCTCTTTGTCCTTGAGGTGCAGCTGGTTGCAGCGATCCAGGAAGCTGTGGCCACCTGCCACCCATTCCTTCTGGACCAGGCTCTGGAAGCCCGGCAGAGTCCTGTAGAAGGGATCAAGCATCAGCTGGGCCAGACTGGAGATGACGCAGCAAAGGTCCGAGCCGCCCTCCTCTGGGACAGACAGATATACCATCAGCTAGTTCTCATTACAGTCTATGCCAAAATTAATATGAGGAAAGCCAATGATGAATTACACTATTCAAATAAATGGGTAACATCACAGGTAAGTGGTGTTCTCTTCACGTTGTTTATTGTTCAGGCATGTAATTGGCAAAGGACAAAAAAGCAAGAAAATATACAGAGTGCGGCGTGTGCACACACACGCACACACAAGAGAGCGACCCGAAGTCTAAAAAAAATAATATATATATGCTTAAATAAATATGAATATACTCAGATCAATAAGAGACAGATGTTAAGTAGTAAATTAAGTTTTTTAAATTTTCAGAACTAGTTCAATTATGTCCTCAATGTCCAACAATGTCCTCTCCTTAAAACACACCCTCAGGCTGCCTAAGTGAGGTCTTACTAAATCAAACACTGTCACACTTTACTCTTTATGCCTAGCGTACTTTGATCGGGCACAGTTGTCCCAACGGATTACACTGCAGCCATAGCAGCCCGTTTCACAACTGCCAGCTGAGGCGATCCCGGGCAATTCCAAAACTTTTTGTACCTATTTTGGGATATAAAAATATGTACATATAGAGCCAGAGGTTTAAAAATAGCGGAATTCCCCTTTAAGGTTTCATGGATGCAGCACAGTGCTTCTCAATACTAAAGCTATCAGTGAAATTATGGCCTGTACTAGTCAACATCAACAATGTTTAAATAGGGCCTGTACCATGGTAAATTATTTATACAATAATTACCATGGTACCATGGTAAAACTAAAATTACGATCAAACTACTATGACAGTTTTTTTGTTAGGGTAACCTGGCCTCTTTCCACCACTAGATGGCACTCTTACTAATAAATGAATGGGATCCGTCAAGTTTATTAGTGGAAATCTAGCATAAGAGAAGCTGCTCTGACACGGAGTACAATAACGTTAGCTGAAAAGACATAACATACATAACCTACAGAGCTAATAGTATTAGTCAAAACCATATAAAATAATGGCTTTAATATAAAATGTCCTTACCTCAGGTGATCTCGCCACTCACTCAAAATGAGCCATACAATGCAGGGAGAGAGTGGTGTGTTCACAGACAAGCGTTTGCTGCTGTGTTAGGCTACATCCACACTAATACATTTTCATTTTAAACTGAATTTTAAAACTAAAAGGATCTCCATCCACAGAAGCGTTTTAGCACCGCTTCAGAAATTATCTCCGTCCATGCCAATACGCCTGAAAACGCATATCACGTAACCATTGACCTACACTGGGCATGCGTCTGCCGGTGTAAACAGGAAGCAGATTGTCTGCTCTGCTGTTGCTTAAGAGCAGGTCCTGACAGTTGAGTAGAATGTTTTGCTCAATGCAGTTCACTCATATGAGCTGACAGAAATACACTGTAGGAATCGTTAAGGAGATTCCTACAGTGTATTTAAAAAAAAAAAAACTCTGATCAAAGTACGTCTACTAAAAGTGCTTGTTTTTGCCACTGACAGGCTCAGATTGTTATTGGAAGTGTCTTACAGGATCGCTACAGAGATAGACCTTTTTTTTTTTAAACCAGAAACAGAAGTCTCACTCAACAAGTCTCACTCTGAAATCTCAAAACATGAGATGAGTTGTTGCATGAAGAGGTTAAACAAAGCAGGGTACCCCCAGGATTCTCCAAGTTAAATTTAAGACTTTTTAAGACCACTTAATACCAGAATTAAATTTAATGCCAACATACTGGGAAAAGTATAAAGGATATAATGGAAAATCAGTATGGATTTTAAGCCCTAGAAAATAACTATTTACCAAGTACTTGAATTTAATAAAACATGTTATTATAATACTCACATTAATATTTAATACACAATACCTTTGTGTGCACCCTTCACATGATCAGCGACAAAAACGCTTGGTGCTGGCATTCATTTCCTATTTGGCAAGTGTCGCCACTGAACCTAGCGTCACCGCCGCCCCCGGCGTTCTGCGCCCTGGGCACAGACACTGGGAGACCCCCTGGCACTGCACTCAAAGTTCAACTATATTCAACTTTGACCTTCACGACGCGCAACCAATCACTGGAATCCAGTAGCTCTTAGTTTGCTATTCATTCGTGATCGGGTTAGAGATAGAGAGCAGTGGGAAAGAGAGGCTGTCGGAGGAAGAAGCCCAGGTTTCGGGCCAGTGTTGAAGACCGGACTTCCACGCCAACACTTAATCTTCTTCACGATACTGTAGTTACTGGAGTCTCAAACAGGTTCAAAGAATTCACTTCTTGAACAGAAACAAAACCCAAATCGGCTCCGGAACCAGACTGAAATACAACTGTCTGTGCACACTCTTATATCCCCAAGTCTTGGGTGAAGAGTGCTGACTTCTCTACTTTATGATTGCTTTATGGTATTTAGGTTTCATGCTTAATCAAAACACACTATTTATATTTATGCAGACCTAATACTTTGACATTGACAATATTGCCTAATACAATTATAATTATTTACAACAAAGCGTTTGATATCATACAAACATAAAAACATGAACATAAAAAATATATATATATATATATATATAGAAGAGAAACTTGTTTTATGTGTGTCGGAGCATCCCGAATTATACAACATGACCTTTACAGACGGGACTACCAGGTTGGTTGACAGCTTAGTACAGGACGTATATGCAGCCAGTCTATATTCACTTCTATGGCTGTGCTAGTATGATCATTGGCGATGTGGTTGACTACGGGTCACCGGCTGATGCGGGTGACACTGATCATGTGAAGGAGTCTCGTCCAACCTGGCGTTGATGCCGACGCTTTGTGCGGATCATGTCAATACACTGACATTACCTTTACTGTCATAATGTCCAAGCCACACCAAACAGAGTAAATTGTAACGTTACACACAAAACATTTTATACATTTGACAGTTATTCATGACATTACGGTATTTATTTGATCCTACGAAAAGACAAGAAAGAAATTTAAGACTTTTGCAAAGAAACTCAATACTTTGTAAACGAAATTCAATACTCTTAAGGCCTTATTTTGAGAATATTAAATTCAATGCTTTTTTAATACTTTTAAGACCCCGCGGGTACCCTGACAAAGGTTTCTGGTTCAAGAGGTCTACCTCTGTAGCGATCCTTTCTGTAATGTTGTCAGACACACGAATAACAAGCTGAGCCTGTCAGTGGCAAAAACAAGCACTTTTAGTGGACGTACTATGATCGGCACACTTCCCCCAACAGATTACGTTGCAGCTATAGCAAACCGTTTTACGACTGCCAACTGAAGCGATCTACCGGAGCAATTCCAAAACTTTTTGTAGCTATTTTGCAGTATAAATGATGAATTTGTACACATAGAGCCAGGTCTAAAAATACCAGAATTCCCAAAGTTATAAAAATACCAGAATTCAAAGTTATCTCGCGAACCCACTAATCTCACTTTGTGGCCTCTGGCTAGTTTATTAATTTAGCAGGCTAAATTTGCAAATACGCAAACACTAGTAAAGCTACATAAAAACAGTGAAATAACAACCAACATGGCAAGCCATGGGACCCTGCGATAGGTGAAAATCAATCAATAACTGATCAATAGACAACAAAGTCAAAGTAGACCTGTATTTTAGACATATCACAAGGAATAATCTGGACATAGCTGAATTATCCGATCCGAAACGGCGATCTTCTTGTCAAGTGACGATGCACTGACGCACGAGCGCGACTGGGGTACCAGGTGTGGAATTGGGCATGTTGAGCTCGAGCTGAGCTGAACGCTAACAAACATCATTGTGGATACTTGGAAAGGAAAAAAATCTTCACGCACTTCAGCCTATAGATGTCCTCAAATCCTCTCCATTTCACTCGGGCAGCTCATAACGCACACCACCCGCCCCAATTTTTTTTAATGGATCTGCATGATTCACGTGGGTCACATTTTCAGGTCGGAAAATCCGGAATTCCGGATTAATCCGGAAAAATCACATCCCTGATTGTTCATTCATTTTACTTACACTTACTTATACTTACAATATTCCCTCCGTGGCAGTGAGATTAAATGTTTAATGACCTACCCATTATTAGAACATTGGTGTTTTCCTTTTCAAGGCACTCCACTACCTCCATTGCTTTCTGAAGACACTGTCTGAAGTACATCAGGACAAATGTTAACACATGTATGCTATAGAAAAAGGCTAATATGCCTGCATAATTTAAAAAAGGGTAAAATAATAAACTTGGACTTCTTTTTTGAAGCTGACCTGATGATGTCCAACCATCCACAGTTGTCAAGTGACGAGAACCATTTCAGATCCGATATCCAAAAGTCTGTTGCACTATCTATGAGAAAATAGAAAATTAAGAAATGACAACAACAACCTGCAAGTTGAATGTTTTCATGTTTGGGTGGTACATATTCAGCTTCTTTATTTTGAATATAAGACAAGTGTGCCACTCGGCTACATTGTTTTCTAATAGTGACTCCTCTTTTCCTACTTTTATGTGTGTTTTGTCCATATCCATGTCCATATCCGATGGCCTGGGGCCAGTAAGACGTTGACTTGGGCCAGTGCCCAGAAAAATATATTTCTGGTCCTACTATTTTTCACCCAGTGATTAGCATGCCTCTCTGCTCTGTCGCTGGTCCACATTCCTTTCTGTTGTACGTATTCTGACCAATCAGATTATGTTTACTTAAATGTCCATCAATGAAATAGGTGGAAGAGAACCCTCTTTTCATCTTCTCAATCATATTTTTTGTGTGTTTATTTTTCCATATTCTGTAATTTATAAACTGATATGATACATTTATTGGTAGTAAATATGGTAAATATATGAAAAAGTGGTCTGAATGTCTGAAAGTCAACTTACCAATGAGGAAGAACTGTTTAAACTTGTTGTAAGACAGCTGAACATCCTGGACGGTAGGCAGAGTATCAGTAAGGTCCTCTGTCTTCACTGAGAAGAGGTAGTTATGAGCCACAGCTGTTAGCATTCTGCAAAACAACACAAAAGCAGTATGAGTAATGTTCAGGACAGTTGAGTGATCTGTTACTTGCCCTATCGGGCCAGTGCTGTTTCATCGTTGCTGCATTGTCATAGTTTTCGTCTATACGAACATTTTTGATGCTTGTCACTGGATTCGCGGCAATTTTATACTCAACATGCAAATAAATACGCAAAATTATATATACGCAAAGTTTGTAGGCAGTATAAAGTGCAGGCAAGACAGGCAAAAGTGAGGTGACATTTTTTTTTTAATCAATAAATAGGGGTGGGGAATGCACTGGCTGAGAGAGAGATGAGCTGGAAAGCGACAGTCAAGATCGGATCACCTTATGTTATTGTGATACCTAATCTGATTTTTTTTTTTAGTTAAACAGTTAAATTTGCATGGCCTTATTTGGAAATACATACCTCAAAAATATCTATTTTTCATTTTTACAGCACGGCCAGTGAAAAGCTAGTGAACAAAAATCCTTAGTGTTGAGCCCTGTCATATAAGATCACATAAGATCAAGCTTGTCAATCAAGTATAGCAGGCATGAAAAGCCGTAATACCTTCAAACTAAGGCTTTTGCATCAAGGTGGAGCAAGTGGATGCCTTTGACAAATTCAGCTACTGCACTAAGCTGCAGCAATTCATGTTTAAATTATCTGGTTTGCCTAAAATACTGTTTTAGAATATATACATTTTCCTCTGTTGAGGGTCTAAGGCTGGGGATGTCGTGTACTAACCATTTACTGTTTCACACGTTGGGGACTGTGAAGCCCTTAGAGACTGTAACAGTGATTAAGGGCTATACAAATAAATGTGATTCGATTTGAAGTAGCCACCAATACCCCTTTCACACACAAATCCCGGGATTTACATGGGTTATTGAACACGGGTCATTCCCGTGTTGGACCCATTCAGACCAAACTACTGTCCCGGGAATAACCCAGGTCGTCACCTTTCAGACCAGATTGCCCTTGGTGACCCTTGTCACCATATTTACATCTGTATACGTCACTGTAGTTTCTAAGTAGGGCCGAGCAAGTTAAAGCTGTGCAATATTGCCATATTGCCTGTGTGCTATTAACCCGGGTTGACCCATTCACGCCTGACCCAGGGAATAAGCCAGGTCGTTGCTCCGGTTGGTGTAAAAGGGGTATTAGTGATGTATAGTTTCTAAGCAATAGAACAGCAGAGGGTAGCAGAACTTCTAGTGTAGCAATTGGCTAGATAAGTGGAGCACATCGAAAATTGAACAGTGCAGCATCGATGGCAAAGGCATGGATTTTCTGGCTGATTCTTACTTTTCCATGTAAGAATGTGGGACATTATCCTCCTGTAGCAATGGCAGTGATGCAGTTTTGAAGAGTGCACATCCACTGTTATGGGACCAACACCAAATCTGAAACAAAAAAATAGTTCATTCAGTGCATTTTAAAGTTAGATAATTAAAATAGACTAATGTAATATGCTGAGATGGGATGGTATAATTCGTTTTCTTATCAGCTACACAATTTATCTACAATAACTGCACAAATCAACATAATCTTAGGTAAAAGAATGCCATCTTTAACAATATTGCAATGAATGTAATATTAAATTATAAAGAATAACTACAGTAATCAACAAGAATTAGTTTAACTCCATTAATATCCAATGACTTTGGTGTGTTAGAAAATAGTTTTAGGGCTCGATTCAGACAATTGTTCAGGTCAGACTTGGACTATTCAATGTGCACACTCAGGACATTAGGCATGCTTTGGCTTACTTGTGGGTTTATTCAAAACTTTACATATAAAAAGGACACATCCCAATCCTCAACAACAGGTGCTGAACAGAACCTAACACGAACAATCAAAGTCTGCACAATGTTATTATGTTATTTCATAAATAATGTTTATTAAATGTATTAACACTGCTCTTCATCAACTGTTGACAACTGTTTTCCATGCCATTAAATGCCCAACAACACTATTAACCTACAGACATGATTTCTCAAAATAATTAATGTGTATATTTTGTTAGTATGTCCTCACTTGTGCGTACAGTAGGTGTTAATAAACACCTTGGGACCAGATATTGTGCAGACTGTCTTTTATTCTTTTTATTCAAAGCCTTGGCTTCTTTGTCCATTGCTATGGTGGAAAATCAGACCACAGACCTTTCTCCTTCTCATGTCTTTCTACTGAAGCATTGCCTTTAAATACCATGCACCTTTAATTCAGATTTCTTGAGGATGACAACAAATGAAGATTCAACTGGCAACATGCCTGCTGGACATTAATTGGATTAAAAAAAAACATGAAAATATACTCTGTAAAATCTAAAATGATTTATTCCACTTCTTTATTATTGTGTTAGATAGCATCATCAGCCTATGCTTCTGGGCACATGCAGTGACTACAACATCATCAACCAAGGAAAGAGTGGGTCACCTTTGTCACTTATCAAAACTCACTGACCAGCCACTCCCAATCTGCATTGCTCCGCATTGCCAAACTAAACTGGCAAAATATGAAGGTATCAAGGGCAGAACCTGGAAATGGATGGAATCTGCCCTTGACTGTGAATATGTGTGTGTCAATGCCTGGCCTAACCCCAGGGTTCGAATCAGATGAATTCATTAATAAATAGGAACGAATTTAGGAACGCCACACGGAACATTAATGATGGTCTGAATCGGGCCCTTACTGAATGGCACCTACTGGTAATCCCTTTCCCTGGAACAGAGTCATGTCTGCTTCAGAAACATTCGCTGGAACAATGAAAAACTGGGGCAAGCTGTGGGGAACAAAACACTCATTTGAACCACATTTTTGAAAATGCAATGTGAGCACTCCAAGCTTGGAGTGCATGTTTGATTACAACTCTGTATCAAACTTTTAAAGCATGACATATACCCAATGTTTGTACATCAACTGATAAAAGAGTGGTAACTGCCTTGTTTTGCCATGTGCCATGATATGGGGCTTTTGTATTGCTTTCCTGCTTAACAGCTTTTACTCTGATTGGTAGGCCAAACTTACTTGGGCGAGATCCCAAAATTGGCATTCTCAGTGACCAATCGGCAGCTCCCTTTGGTTCTCTTCAGGTCTTGGGCCCAGTCCTCAGCAGAGTCAAACATCATGGTCCTCTGTTGCATCTGCATCCCTGAAAAACATCACAGAGCATCTATTAAACCTGTGGTATTGAGAAGCCTACCATGATCCTGGAAGTTCTGGCAAATTACAGGCCCAGTCCACAGCATGCAAACAAATTCCGTTCAGGCTCCCTCTCACTCCTCATTAGGGCTGTACCAAACGATAATTTTTTAAACGATTAATCTAGCGATTATTTTTTCGATTAATCGATTAATCTAACGATTATTTTTCTATTGCTCGATTAATAAAATTACTATTTCCTCCCAAATGTTCCCCAAATAAATATAAAAAAATTCTCAATTAAATATTTTATTAAACAATATAATTCTAAAATGTAAATTATGTTATGCACAGCAAAAATACAATTCTATACAAATAAATAAAAATATAAAAATACAACTCTTCAGATTTACACTAAATAAAATTCCAATTTTACTGTTTTACAGTCAAATAAAAAAATAGGCTATGCCAAAATGAAACAAAAAAACACTGCAATTTAGAATGAAAAAAATAAAAACTTATATCGGGAGTAACAAATCTCTACTTCTCCAAATTATCCACAAATGGAGTATCCACAATATCAAAAACTTCTCACTGTAACATATTTTACCAAACTGTCGTGCTGGAGTGGAAAGCCATTTCCATTTTGCACAGAGTGCAAACGACAACATTACTTCGTTTGGCAGCACCACGTTTAAAGTATTCCCACACCTTAGATGAGTGAGGGCGAGGTCGTTTAACGTTAGGTGTTGAGGGTTGCTCTTTTTCGGTTGGATCTTGCGAGCTCGATGCTGGCTTCTCCATCACTGCATAGACCTAACCCGCTAAACGTTCAAACTGCGAGCTCGCTCACGTCTCGCTACGCGTCGACGCATAAATTAGAAGTCAACGTATTTACGTCGTCGATTACGTCGAAGCGTCGCCCCACCCTTACTCCTCATTATCCTAGACTGGAGTGCATCATTCTGCACCAACACTACTGGACTCTCTAGCTCTGCCCTGAAATTTATTCCTACTTTCCTGGTAATACTAACTTTAATAATTACTTTTATAAAACAACTAGCTCAAGGAGAAGTCCCGCTCTGAAATGGACGGTGGGACAAAGGTAGTCTATGGCGAGAGGGTTCACTTGTTGCAGGAAGAAGACGGTCGTTTACACGATCCACGTCCAAGTCAACCCTCTTGCTTTCATAGACCACCTTTGTCATATTTGCAACTCTCAACTCTCTCTGACAAAGGTGGTCTATGAAAGCAAGAGGGTTGAAATTCAATTTAAATTCAATTATTTTAGCATATTAACTAAATTATTTTATAAAGAGATGGTAATTACCATATAAATAACCAGAGAATATGTTGCCATATTAATTTCCAGAAGTGAATAACTGATTATAAAAGCAAATAGGATACAATGTTTCAAAGTGTCAAAAAAGTACTACCTAGCCCTACTTACTCATGTTTAATGATAGACTAAACCATTTACTCGATGACATACCTGGAAAAGCAGTATTTTCACAAAAGGAAAAGGCAAAGATATTTTTCAGAGACTTGGGCTCTAAACAGTGGTGGACGATTCCTTGGAAGATCTACAAGGAGAACAAACAAATTAACAGATCATATTTTAGACGGCAAAACATCTAATTTTTGTCATTATCAGCCAATATTGTTGTTACAATTATTACTATTCTTATTATTCTACGGATGAGGGATAATAGGGTTGTAATTGTTGTTGTGAATACAAAGAGTACATATATATTTGACTAATATTCATATTGGTACCCTTTTTGCATCTTCCTCTTTACAGAAGGTCAGCGCGAACTGAAATACTCGCAGGTCCTTGCAGTGAATGATCATTTTAGATGGATACTTGTTCTTCACAAGGCTCCCTGTGATCAACTTCCTTTTGTCATCAAACCCTGAAACAAATGATCAACAACAACAGTGACAAAAAATAATTCCTGGAAATCATTAAACAATGTCAAAACAGAATCAGTTACTGTTAGGTTGTACCTCCGTAGATGTTGTCCACACATGAAAGAGGGATGTCATTTTCACCCCAGAGTTTATTTCTGAAAAGCTGAGCCTAAAAAGAATAGAACAGAATTAGAACAGAATGGGAAGGCCTAACACATGTAAAATACAATATAGGAATATATTTTGATATGATCGTGATTGACTGGGATGTCTTTTATCCCAATTTGGCAACTCGTTAAAACGTCTACAGTTGATCTACATGAGCAAAAACGTGGATTGTTTTGCAATTTCCACTTCAATTGTGTCCTGGGGAAGCTCCAATAAATCACCCACTGATCAAAATCAGCAAATATTCATTCTAAAATGACCTGTACACTATCAAACTACAGCACTCATGCAATACCTTGACACTATTAAACTACATCACTTCTATACCTGTACACAACAGATTATTTTTCCACAAATCAGGTCTTCTTTCTCAAATCAAGTGTTCTTTATTGAACAGTATCTACAGTGCCTACAGAAAGTATTCAACTCCCTTTAGTTTTTCTGCATTTTGTGTGGTTATAGTCTGAAATAGCTTAAATTAGTAACCCAACAACCAATAAAACACCCCATAAAGTGAAACCCTGTTTTCAGAAATCTTGGCTGTGCCACTCAAGAACTTTCCAATTCTTGTTCTGAAGCTACTCCAGTGCTGATATGGCTGCATGCTTAAAGGGGAATTCCGGTATTTGTACAAATACGTAATTTATACCGCAAAATAGGTACAAAACGTTTTGGAATTGCTCCGGTAGATCGCCTCAGTCGGCAGTCGCGAAACGGGCTGCTATGGCTGCAACGTAATGCGCAGGGGCAAGTGCGCCAATCAAAGCATGTCCACTAAAAGTGCTTGTTTTTGCCACTGACAGGCTCAGCTTGTTATTCGTGTTTTTGACAAGTGTCTGACAACATTACAGAAAGGATCGCTACAGAGATAGGCCTTTTTTTAAACCAGAAACCTTTGTTTAACCTCTTCATGCAACAACTCACCTCATCTTTCAGATTTCAGAGCAAGACTTCTCTTTGAGCGAGCCCTACAAAGAGGAGCAGTAGCAAACCACTTCATTTGAAAAATGACTGAAGTGAGCAGTTGTCCGGTGAAGTGCACATGAATGACATCATTCAAAAGACTAAGCTTGATCCCTTTTGTTTTTACCCAAAATGCACTACATATTACAATAAATTTGACTTCTGGATCTGATCTGTTTCATATTTTATCCTTTATTGGAACTTGATACATTTTTATTTATTAAACATATTATTTATTATGTTTTGCCTTTCTGTGCCCAAGTAATAAAGGTGCTGTACCTGGGTATGTATCAGCTCATACTGATAACTTGTAGCATTGTGTAGCATTCAACCAGTAAGTAATGACTTTTACATCCTACCTCAGTCAGGATTTCAGCTGGTAGGTGATTTCAAACAAATAGATGGGCTGGCCAAACTATTTTGGACTGCACCAAATCTCAACTGTAAAATATAGTCGCAAACGGCTATTTGCAGGTTCAAACCCTTTTGCGCTTTAACAAATCTAAAACTGTGTTTTAAAGAATCTTTAGCCTCTCTGGGATAGGGTTCAAACTCTTTTGCGGTTTAACAAATCTGAAACTGTTTTAAAGAATCTTTAGCCTGTCTGGGATTATCTAGTCCAGATTTGACCAATGTAAGTATAGTGGTTTTTGATGTGGGCCTGGTCTAATGTGGTCTGGATGGAGAAAAATCTGTGAAATCGCCCTTTTTTAGTTTTCACAAATAGAATAAACTGATGTAATGATTTTTTGTAATGATTAAACAAACAATTTCTGAGTTATGTCATGCCCATTTTTTGCATTTCTAGTGCCCCCTAGTGGTCAATTTGAATGAAACTTTCAGGGTATGTTGCAGGTACGTGGACATATCCTGCAAGTTTTGTGATGATTGGCCCAACTATTGTTGACTTTGGTCTATTTATGTGCTGAGCCACGCCCCTTTTAAGTTCATTGGTCAATATGTTATGCTGAATAAGATATCAACAAGCTTTAAGCAACTTTTGATAAGCTAGGTCCAATAATGATCCATAGAAAATTTGGTAGCAATCGGACCTACGGTTTAGGAGGAGATGTCAAAAATGTGTTTTAAAAAAAATTCAAAATGGCAGAAAATCTAGTCAGGCGGACTTTAGTGGTTCTTGAGGTTTCTTTGTATAGCACATTGAGCTGGACTTGTGTGTCAAATTTCAAGTCAATCAGAGTCACGGTGTGAGGGGTGTGGTCTTTCCAAAATCGTGTTTCATTACAGTGCCACCAGCTGGCCGATTGGGCTCATGTTTCTTGGGAAGCATTTGCACAGTTATTGGGCCAAGTTTCATGGTTTTACCTCATTCCAGCTCACGGCAATTTGAGCCACGGCATAAAAATAAACGGTAAGAAAAACAATAGAGCTAAAACAAAGGTTTGAGAGAAAGGAAATATGTAGCCGCTGTATGAGGAGCATGGAGGGACAAAAATTTAATGAAAAATGCAAAGCTAACCTGGGAGCGTTGGGAAATGGGGAAAAACAAGTGAACCGCAAAACAAACTCTAAATGAACCTCTCTCAGACCATCTCCCAAGAAGGTCTCAATTTGGTTTGTTTCAGAGGGGTTTGAGATTATTTGGAGCTTATACATATGACCCAACATTTTGACTAATTGCTCTGAGTTCACTAAAATTGTCTGAAACGGACAAAGTGGGAAAACGTTATGTGCTAATATAGCTGTGCAGGATGACAGCATTGTCTCAGTTTGGATACTTCCTTACTTTGTCTCAAAATATACAGTGCCCTCCATAATGTTTGGGACAGACACATTTTTTAAAAAGTTGCCTCTATACTCCTGTTTTAGATTTGTAATCAAACAATTCACATGGGATTAAGGCCTACATTCCCAAATTGTATTAAAGGCCCTTTTTAGACATTTTGGTATTACCATGTAGAAATTACAGCACTTTTTATACATAGTCCCCCCCCATTTCCCCCACAGTGTTTACTGTGTGATTACTTAGGTGTGTTTAATTGCTTCGTTAGAGCATATATAAGGGAGCTCTCAGCATCCACCTTTGGTATCTGTTTTTTTATGTCAGTCAACATCAGGACCAGAGTTGTGCCAATGTGTCAAGGAAACCATTATATGGCTGAGAAACAAGAAGAAAACAGTAAGAGACATTGGCCAAACCTTAGGCTTACCAAAATCAACTGTTTGGAACATTATTAAGAAGAGAGAGAGAACTGGTGAGCTTAGTAACCGTAAAGGGACTGGCAGACCAAGGAAGGCCTCCACAGCTGATGACAGAAGAATTCTCACCATAATGAAGAAAAATCCCTGGGCCTGTATGGCTGCCACAGGTACTGGCTCAGTCATCTTCATTGACGATGTGACTGCTGATGGCAGTAGCACAATGACTTCTGAGGTGTATTCACCTGATGTAGCCCCACCCACTTTCCTGGTTCCGGTTTGAACGCGATTGTGTTACGACTTCCGCCAAAAAGCCGGCTGAATGAGGAAGTGTGTGGTGAGAGTGGTAAACAATTTAGTTAACCTAGCTAATTTCTGCGTAGGCGAGTAAACCTGGTTAGTTTGCGGTAATTAGCTGACATGGATAACGTACTCAACACATGGGAGCATACGTTTTCTACATTGCGTGTTACTGTGTTGCATCCTTCAAGGATCGCCACCAGCGATTGGGAGGATGACATGAGAAAGTGGCCAGAAGTAACATACGGAGATATATTTAATTATTTTGTGCTGTCCCTCGGAGTGGATGGTGCCACAATGAAGAATTACAAAAGCACTGAAGCCTACCAGTATCTTCACAGTGGTAAAGTGGGCCGTGTGTTACTCCATGAAGTAGGCGTAAACGATCTATTATTTCTGTGTTAACACTGTGTTGATTTTTCTTGAAATTCAAGATCAAATTAATGTAATGGCTGTTGCCTTGCTTACATGGCTTCCAAGAGTTAAAAAAAAAGAAGTTCATTGTTCAGTGTTGTTGTTTAATAAACTTTGTTACAATTTACATTTTATTGTAATTTCTTTTATAAATAAGTGAACACATTAAACATTTAAACATTGTACTATACATGTAAATAAACATGGTACTGTACATTTCTCTTGTAAATAAACATTTTACTGTACATTTCTTTTGTCAATGAGTAAACACATTTAAACATCTTATGTCATGTATATTTTTGTACACACCTAACAAGTAAAGATTTTTTTTCTGAGCTCTGTTGACAACTACAATCCATCTCACTCAGCATTGTCTTGTATCATGTCACCTCGCAGGTTACACAGAGCAGCACAAATTCTCAGAATTGTATCCATTTTTGGTGCAAGGTTGATTGGCACAACCTGTGAAATAACTCTGAAGTGCTTTAGTCTGCATATGATCTGCTCCACATGAACTCTTACATTAGCAATCCTCCTTGTGCTGGTGGTGTCTTCCTCAGAAAGCTGAGCCCCTCGTTTAGTAAAGGCAGGTATTGTGAGTTTCACCTTCCTTTCACTCAGCAGATCACGGATGGTAAAGCCTTGGTCAGCCAGGACCTCATTTCCGGGACGGAGGTACTCCAGAAACCCTGAGTCAGATGTGATGAATTTGTCACTGCTCCTACCTCCATATGCTGGGGAGATGAACATAATTAGGCCACAGGGTGCAATTGCCACCAGGTACTTGATGGTGTTTTGGGCATAGTAGTGACTGAAAGACTCTGCCCTGGAATCCAGATTCCTAGCCTTTTGGAGGGGGGTCTCAGAGCAGTCTATGATGCATGTCTGTTAGCCAGCGACACTAACAGACTTGATAAAATCATCAAGAAGGCTGGCTCTGTACTGGGTCTCAGGCTGGAGACTTTTGAGACCGTGGTGGAGAGGAGAACGCTGAACAAACTGTTATCCATCATGGACAATGATCAGCACCCTCTCCATCACACAGTAGACAGACAGCGGAGTACCTTCTCTCACAGGCTGCTCCAGCTCCGCTGTCGAAGGGACAGATACAGGAAATCTTTCCTGCCACACGCCATCACACTGTACAATAACAGCTAAGACTCTGGTCATAACATACAGTCACTATGCACTTTATATGTTTTTACACAACTCTGTTCACTGCACCTTATATTTTATATTTTATTTTGCACTACAATAATAATGCTTATTTATACATTTTTATATTGCATTCTATATTGCCATTTTGATATGTCTAGGTTGTTCTCTTTTTTTAAATTTTTTATTCATTGTGTTGTTGTTATTGTCTCTGTGTGTAATGCTGCTGCTGCACTGCAATTTCCCAGCTTGGGATTAATAAAGTACATCTATCTATCTATCTATCTATCTATGTTGTGCCTGGGTAGTGTTCTTTAAAGCACTGGGGCATTGTAGCTTGAATAGTTTCCCTTGGAAAGCCAAGGAATGTATGCCCTCATATTTTCTTCCATGAGGTCAATCCAGTAGCTCAACACTCTGCTAACAACGCTCTGGGACACACTAAATCTTTCTGCCAGGTCTTCCTGGAGCAGATTAAGCCTCAACTTCATCAAAGTCAACAGAAACTGGTCTGTTGGGTCAAGCTGGAAGCTAGCTTTGTAAAGAGGCATAAGTTGTTCAGCCACTGCATTAAATGCAGCAAGCGACAAACCAGTATAGAGTAACGACAGAGCTTCAGTCCGAAGCAGTGTCTTGTGGAGAGGCCCAGCACATTGTGTTCCCTGGTCAGCAGTGAGGGGCAAAGGCATCAGGGGAAGACTTGAACAGTAGCTGTGATCTCCAAGTGTGCAGTCCTCCCACTGGGTCCCGACATCTCTCTGGGAGTTGGACACATCCTGTTGATCCATGGCCTCATGCTCAACGCTGGGTATTGCATTCTTATCTAGTAAAAAAGTAAATAGTATTTTTAACAATATGCAGCCTATAAACAGATGCAATAATTTCCCCACTATAGACTACTGTAAATGAGACATTTTCATTAACTATGAAATTATTCACTAAAATAGCAAATTACCTGATCTGTACTTTGCCAGATTATGTGCCGTTTATTAGCCTATACTTGGCCCTACAGACAGCCATAGATATGCAAGACGTTTGAGAAGTAGGTATACATTAGTATGTACATGTTATGACCTTGGGTTAACGTTTCATTTGACTACTGAATGCTTAAATTGAATGCTGAATTAATTTGGTAACAAACTTTACATGAAACAGCCTTTGCTTTTCGCCATTATTATCACTATTTATTATTATTATTATTACTATGTATTATCGTTCCAAACTCTACATAGTTTAAAAACAGTGTAAACAGACAAGCTGGATAAATGATAATTTAACGTACCTGACTGCCGGACTAGCATCCGACGCATTGTTTTTCAACGGAACTTCATAGCCAAGCCACTTCTCCGGGTAGGGGTGTTCTTTTGTTGGCGTTTTATCCACAAAATGAAACGAACACACATACGGACGTTTGTGTGGATTTTTCAGGTTCAAAGCCTTCAACCAGAGTCTCAGAGCTTCGCCCTCCTTCGGGGGTGGATGCAGGTCATACGGGGCTCCACAGTTACACTGAGACCGTAGTTTAGGGCGATGTTCAAAACATTCCTGCTGTAAAACCTCGCTACGTTTCTTCCAATTATTATGGCACCCTCTTACTGAACACAAACCTCTCTCTCTCTCTCTCTCTCTCTCTCTCACCGTCTCTTCTGCTGGTGCCTCACTGCTGATAAAAGACACGCGGAAGTTGGTGCAGTGGAGAGTCCCAAAGGTGCCACGCTGTGACTGCTCGTCCTGGGTGAGCTTCAGTACTGTACCAGCACAACAGAACACCACCTCACCTGCAGCACATCATCACTAATAAGAACTTGCTTTTCAAAAGTGTCAAACTGCTTCATAAACAAAACTACAGTCAACTATCTAACTACAATATATAATTATAATATATAATTTAAAAAAAATTAAAAGTTAAATATGGCCTCACAATGGCCAAACTTTGTTTACACCACATAAATTAATAATCAGATTTTTTTTAAATATAGAACATAAATTATTTCCAATGTGAAGGCATGAAAGGTTTTTAATAGACAAAATTAAAGTGAGCATTTGATAGACACAGCATGTCGGTTTTACCTGGTAATAAATCAGGGTGTTTCTCCTTCTTTGGGATGTCCTTCTCTGATTTGATTTCCTGTAAAACAAAGTGTTCTGTTTAATCTTGGTTATGGCATCAAGCTTAATCATTTTGGGCAAGCATAGCCTTTTTTCATGTATTTTTGAGCTCATCTCTACCATTATTGTGCAAACTGTGAATGATAATACTGTTGATATGCAGTTATTTTTTCCTAAACCTAGATGTTCTAATCTCTAGCTCACAATCTGATAGGCCTGGCCGATATTATTGCCTGTAGTCACACTACCATAATACAAATGTCAGGAAATCTAGAGTCAAGTCATTTGTTTATTTCCTCATAAATACTATATAAATACTTCAGTGGCTGAAGAATATTTCTTAAAACAACTTAATCAGCTTTATATGTTCATAGTTTTTATTTGGCCATAAACAGGGTTGTCAAGCAGATTCACATGATTCTACCTGAAAATTACAGATAGATAAGGCTCTTTCATGAATAGCAGTTTAAGCTTCACAAAGTAATTACATTTCTACATTTGTATGAAGGGCCCTACCATATCCAGCTGTATTCAACTAAGTGAAATCTAGCCCTCACACATTAAGACTCAAAATGCCAAAATGACTCTGCAACACAGGAGAGTTAAACAACTTTCACAAAGTCAAACTTTTGTTCTGTGATGAGTATTTTAAGTAATGACGATTTAAACACTGAAGTAAACATGACAGGGATACCCTTTCCACAAGGCAACAGTACACACGTGGTGCCCCAGCAATAATGTGGTGCCCCTCTGTGGCAATCAGTAACGCTAACAGTTGCTCCCCCTTGGCCAATCAGTGCAATTTTGAAAATGCGGAACACAGCAATGAAATGCACCTATGAGGTAACATAGCACACCCTCAACTCTTGGCTGTGAACAGCTGACCGCATTTCAAAATGTACAACTTCTCAATACAATTCAACAGACATAGTTAATTTCTGGGCAGTTTCTGACTGGGAACTGATAATTTCACCACTGATAGATGTGATTTTGTGTCAGCTTGTTAGCTAGCTAACCATAGTATCTTTTTTTTGTAATCGTGCAAACGATGAGGTTCTTCTCGGTCTACAGGAAAAGATGCGTTTTTTTATTAGGAAAACAAGGAAGAGAACTACAGTGAATCTGTGGGCTATATCGCAGTAGTTGGTGCAGTGTAGCATGGCAGATGCAACTCTACTTGTCTACAATGATTAACCCCGATAGTAGATTACATCAACATTTCAGTATTGAAGCCCTGCCAATATTCCAGCTATCAATAAGTGAATCTAGCGCTCGACACATAAGACTCAAATCCAAAAATGACTCTGCACAGAAGTTAACACTTTCGACAAATAACTTTGTTGGATGATATTTATGTAGAGAATTTAACATTAGTAAACCATACAAGGATACCTTTATCATTACGTTAACATAACGTGTGCCTGTCCAGAATAATGTGGGGTGGGCGCTCTGTGCCTCTGTACGTAACCGGGCATGTTTCTGGGGAGGGTCTCCCAACTCTGAGCCATCATGCAAGTCCTGAAATGCGATGCAGCAAACACCTCTCAGCAGAGCAAATGCACCTTGAGTAACCTACCGAGTGCTCAATCTTGGCCTGGTGAGGACGTGAGGGAGATTTCAATGAGGGTGTAAAAGTCACCATACAATTCAACTAGACAAGGTTAATTTCCTTCACTGGGACTGATAATTTACACCACTGTCTGTGTTTTGTGGTGTGTTAGCTAGATATCATAGTATCTTTGTTTGTAATGTCAGGAAGGGGAAGGACTCCACAGGTTTCAATTGTCGGTCACAGGGATGGGGCGGTTTTTGCTTAGGGATAAACAGAATGCACACTAGATTTTGGGGGTACCATAGTACAAGTAGGATGGTGCTGGAGTCGGAAACGAATTTCTCTTGGTCCAATTGATCCCCATTACGAAAATATCAATCAAATCACTTCAGAACTGGTTTAATTCCAATTGTTACAATATAAGTGAAATTTGTAGGTGAAAACTTGGTGCAATAACTACAACATTAAAATAGTAATATGGTTTTCAACGTAAGCGTATGTGCAAAATTTGTTGCAAATTTACGTTAATGTAAGATAAAAGTAGAGTTTGCTTATCATAACGTGTAGCTGTCCAGGCGGCAGGGCGCGAAGGGGGGTGAAGGGCGTGGGACCCGGCTTGTTGTCAGGGTGGAGGGGTCACCTCAACTCTGAGAGGCGTACAGTCTGAGAGATGCAGATTGCGATTGTTGTTTACATGACCTCTTCTAATTTAGCTGTTTCCATATACGGAGCATCTGTCGGATTGAGTTCAATGCTAATCGGTCTACTAGTCTGTCTCATACTAACAAGAAAAAACGGCATGTGCATCGCGTGTGTGACTGATATCTGAGTACAAGTCGTATATGAAAGCAACGAACGGATTCTACTCTTTTCAGTGCATGATCCAAAAAACCGAAAGTTCTATATTCTTGCACAACACAGCCCTATGTGATTGGTTATGCTCTGACATGTTCGTACAATATAAAGCGATTTAGTGAACAACCAGTCATGTATGCGTTGTGTGATTCAAGTTCTGCAATCCATGCGTACATGCTAGAACCATGAGTTCTGCATTTCTAGTGCATGTGTAGCAAAGCGTGAGTTCCAGTCATACTTTAAAGGACGACAGTCTGCCAATGATTTATGCTTCGGTGCTACATGTTCCAGCAATCAGCTTGTGGGCAAATCTTCTGGTGCATTTGCATTGTAAGGTTCCAACAGTTTGTCAATATTGTACAGCATGTGCAGCATGTTCGCACTCAAAGTGGCATAAAATTGGCACAGAGAACAGGTTGAATCACATGCAACTTTGAAAAGTGAAAGGGCATAAAGATAGAGTGACAAAACTACAGATACTATGTAGGGCAAATTAGATATCTTGATAAATATTATAGACAATTAAATAAACAGGATGAATTAAGTGTACATACATGCAAAAAATGACAAATGAATAAAGATTTGCAGTTACAAGAGTCAAACTCGAATTATGTGAGTTAAGTAAAAGGAAGGGCTAAAATTACAGATACACAAAAAACAAGAGACAGAAATAAACATAACTATTTAACAATAAAAATAAAATGATAGCAACATAAAAAAATAAACAATAGAAAGTCAAGTGTGAATGTACATGTGCAAAATGAATGTGCAATGTAAAAATGTTTGCAAGTTATGCAAACGTCCAAGAGTCATTATTGGTTGGATGTGTGTGAGTTTAGAGTCCAAATGGCCTGCGGATAGAAGCTCCTCCTGAGCCTCTCTGTCTTGGCCATGTGACTGCAGAGCCACTTGCCTGACCTCAGCAAGCACTAATAATGAGTGTAGCTTCATACTTTTGCTCCATGAGCTTTGTTAAATGAGTTCTGGAAGGTAAGATGTAACCTGGATGGAATGTTTTGACCATCTGTATAAATGCCAGCAAAAAAAGAAAGGCTACTCCGGTATTTCAGATTTACCACATTGCAGTTAAAACGTTACATCTTTGAAATAGCAAGCCTTCCCCATTAGACACTGTTTTACATGTTTCCTTATGCTAAATTAACAAGGCTAATATTAGCCAGTTAGCTAAAACACCTAACAACTATGAGGAGCAGACACAGTGGCTCCAGGATGCTTGTGTTTTAAATTCCTGTGCATAGCCGTTGCAGAGGCTGCATTGTACTATGTTGTTTGGTTTGCTGGTGAAATACTCAGACTTTTGAATGTCTGGGTCTTGCTTTTTGTTCTCTGTCTCTTTGCCCAGCCATCATTCATAAAGGTTGCGTGAAAAGTTTCTAATTTTCTTCTTCGCTGTCCTGGTGCATGTAGACAATTGACGGGATACTGTACCCGCAGATTCCTACAATGCATTGCAATGCTGGTTTTGTATTTATAACTTTGATACGACGCATCAACAACAAACCTCTGCGTCCCCAATTTTTCTTAATATCGATATATAGACATAATTCAATTTCATACAAGCATTTTTCAACGATACAAACATTTAGATTTGTATTAGTTGTAAAAAATTTATTCTTGAATAACAACTATCAAAAGAGTAAAAAAAAAAAAGGTAAATGATAAATGGTAGTGGACTTTTGGACCCCACTGTACACTGACCAACTTCTTGTTTTGTTGGGATATTGTGACAGTGTGCCACAAATGAGCCTAACACTGGCCTAAATCTGAGCCAGTTATTGTGCACTGTGCATAGGGGCATCAATTCAGCCACTTATAAGCATGGTCATATCGTTAATCAACTAAACCTCACAAATAGCGTGCAGTCAAAATTATTAAGATACTGTTTTATGCCATTCATTGAACTATTTTGTCAACCTGTTCATTATTTTCCTATAATAGCCTAAATATGATCAAGTCACTTCATCACTGAAAGTTATTTGGGCCCAAAGTCTCCTTCAGTCCTTCTACTCTGGAGCTGTAGAGAGCATCCTGACAGGAAGCATCACTACCTGGTTTGGCAACAGCTCCGCTCAGGACAGGAAAGCTCTGCAGAGGGTAGTGCGTTCGGCTGAACGCACTATTGGAACTACACTCCCCACCCTGCAGGACTTACACACCAGGAGGTGCAGAACCAGAGCCTGCAGGATCATGAAGGTCATGCTGCCAAAACAGAGAGACTGAGACAGAGTTTCTTTCCTCAGGCCATCAGGACTGTGAACTCTGACCTTACCAGGGCCCCCACCAAGACCCACACTGCCCCTCTTATATATATATATATATATATATATACACACACACACACACACACACACACACACACACACAGGTAATGACTACACATAATTTATAGTATATTACATTCATACGATTTCCCCTTTACGAACCCTGTATAATGATAGAAATGACAATTTTTTTTAAATTTCGACTCACTTAAAATAAAGGTATGGCAAATTTAACACCTTGTTATACCCAACTGATGCCCATGGCTGTACGTAAAGTGGGCTATGTGCCAGGGCACCTACTTTGACACGCATATCATCACAACAAAACCACATATCACTCACATCCAGTACAACAGCTACACAAGGTATGCCTATGTGTACTTCACATCACTGACAACTTCCTGCTTTACTAAAAGTGCTCATAGGTGATAAAGGAATAACTATATATTAATACGCAATCACTCTAGCTCTGTGTTTTAGACATATTGATTGGCTGTGTGGGCACTGATAGTAGGCTTGGGAGTCTACATAAACAGTAAACATTAACAAACCCTTTGCAATAGATAATTATTAATCCATATTATAGCCTAATAGGCTTATTTAAGCTGCAATCAACACCTAGGCCTATGTCTATCCATGAATGAGCCACAGGATAGACATCACATTGAGTTTGGACGTGCCATTATTGATTTTATCACAACAAATGTAGTCAAGTTATTTTGGTTGCTATTTGGTTGTTGTTATTTTGGTTGTTATTAAAAATCACACAAAAGTCACTGGGTGGGTATTTCTTATTCACACTAGTGGACCTCTGTCAGTCCCATCTCTGAGTACCACTCCAGGGTCCGCTTGTTCAAACTGATGCGTGCGTTCTATGGCGCATCGTGTGACAAGGTAGCAGTCATGTAAGCATTAAACATGTGCGTATAACTGTGGCTAATGAAATTGTCTTCACAAGCAATAAGCTCATTTAACTTACGAAACCGTGAGTTAGCAGTACTAATTTACCGAAAAGCCCATGTTTGGCTAGTGAGTTCTGTACATTTTGGGACGATAACACAAAGTTGCAACAGTGACAAATTATTTTAGAATTATAATAATAATTATAAAAAAAATAATAATTTTTGTTGATTTTTAAATTCACTGAGCAGCAGTTAATTCAACAAAGCTTTAGACTTAGTTCACACTTCTCGCTAACGCCCTGTGCGGTTTGTTTTGGTTTAAAAAGGTTTTGGTTGATAAAAGTTGACATTTTATTAGTGCGAATGGAAAGTTACGCGCAGTTATCTCTATACGAGAACCGTAAATACTGGTGGCTACTGTAACCCCACCCTGTCATGTCCAGGTCATGTCTGCTCCATTGGCTCAAGTTATTAGCTCCTGCTAGCTAAGTTTTAGTTGCTGGTAAGCCTCGCTCAGTTAACGTTAGCCAACACTTCCGTCTTACCTCTGGGGTGACATAGGAAACAAACGACGGTTTGGAAGATTTCCCTCCTCCGGTTCCCAGACTCAACATTTCAGCGACTTCCACTGGCTAACTAGCTGCTAGCCCTGTCTGTGTCCAGAAAGAAAATACCCAGCTAGCCGCTAACTCTGTGCTGTCTACGGACAGAACTGACGAGGTGATCAAACAAGCGACTCCACTGACGTTACCGCGCCCTGAAGGGAGCCGAAATTTACGTCATCCCCGCCCAGCTCTTCTTCCTCAGTTTTGTATTACGGCGATTGGCAAACAACTTAAGGGTACATTACTGCCACCCACTGATCTGGAGTGTGAACTGGGGATTACGTCTTCTCAATAAATAAACAAATCTCAAATTCTGTTTATTAGGCCAGAGGGGTGTTGCACAAAGAGAGTTTACAAATCAAATCAAATCAAATCAAATTACATTTATTTGTACAGCCTTTACTCAGCGTTACAGTCTCTAAGGGCTTCACAGTGCCCAACATGTGAAATAGTAAATGGTTAGTAGACGACATCCCCCAGCCTTAGACGCTCAACAGAGGACAAGGAAAAACTCCCCCCCCAAAAAAAACTTCTAAGGAAAAATTGGAAGAAACCTCGGGAGGGGCTATTCGGAGAGGGATCCCCCTACCAGGACAGTTGGGCGTGCAATAGATGCTGAGTTTGGGCAAGCAGCATATACACAATGCATAAAAGTTTATTATGGTGGGATATCCAGATCTGATGGGGCGGCATCACAGCAAACGGCAGCTCAGTCAGTGTCATCATAGGACTGGGGACCATGCAGGTGCAACACTGCCCAGATAGGAGAATGCAAACGTCCACTCAGTCAGCATCGTCCTAGGAGTGGGGGGCCAAACAGAAGCCAACTCTGCCGAGCTGCAGCCTGGAACAGATAGGAGACACACCCACACACATACACGCACTCTCACTCACACAGACAAACATGACCAGCGTCCGTGGACAGGAGCAGCTAGCACCAGGAGAATAGGACATGTAGGCAGGATGCTAGTATCCATCGGCAGGACCCTGAGCTAGGATGAACAAATTGGTCTAGCCTTACTCTGAGAAGAGACTGAGCCACTCCCTCAAGTCTGTTCAAATGCTAAAGAGAATAAATGGGTTTAAGCCTTGACTTAAAGACTTCGATAGAGCCTGCCTTCATTGAAATAAGAAAGTATCTTGTGAATATATCTAAGAATGTTTGCTAGGATTATGATTATGATTATAGCATTAACAGTTACTGTATGGGATTTATGGGAAGTCACTGTAGAACACGCTTTCAGACAATCAATTTCCAGGATGGAAACAGCCCGTTTTATAAAAATATAGTAATAATAATAATATGAAACGTACGGATGAGGATTAGGGGCACATGTGAAATTTGAGTTCTGAGTTTAAAGTCAGAATTCTGTAAGTAACCAGCTACCGATAATCGAGTGACCAGACGCCCAATGGTTCTTTTCTCCGGCTTACACTGACCACAGTATTCCCCCTCTCGGGACTGTATTAGTGTTACCGCATCTGGCCATAGTAATTTTTATCTCATCACCACAGGAATATTATCCTGCTCAGCTGTCTGAAGGGGATTAGAACAGCAGAACAATGTTGGTAATGTAATCTAGTATATTATGATTTTAATAGCTGGACGGCATGTATACTTTATTTCCCCTATAAATGTGAGGTGCGTATCAGTCCAGAATAGAGCAACTGTGCAAAGTATTTATAATATCAGAATCACAAACATCGTGCTGTACCTCACTGAAAAGCAGTAGGTTATTGACCTTGATCAGGATCACAGGATTGAAATCACAGATACACTCCAAGTTACCAGACTTCCTCTGGTAGCCTAATTGTCAGCCATTCTCTCAGGTTTCCCCGGTAAAAGATAGTTTGAGAGAACTCCATGTAACCGGTGGTTGGTAGAGAAACATCGCTTCAGATTGATTAGGCTAGATCAAACTATATTCATCCCCATGGGTAAATTAGGATGTTGCAGCAGAAAATAGTAGGATTCAGGCAAAAGGAAAAGTATATAAACACAAATAAAACAATAAAAGGAGTGTGACAAAGATTGTGGAAATTAACAGGAGACATTACATGATTTCATGTTTATCTAAATACACGCACAGGCATTTCACTCCTCAGAATCAATTAGCCTGTCAATTTGTTGTATGAACCATAAACAAAACAGTGTTTGGGTGGGTTAAAATGATTTAGCCATTTAGCTCCATTCACCCCCATTCTCTCAGGTCTGGCAGGTCTGGTCTAGTAGCCACAGGTTTCAGTTGGATTAACACTACTAGCTCTACTAGCTTGTAAATCTCTTAGCTGTTGGGCCAGTAATTTATGGGGCTTATCCCCCAACTGTCTGATCTTAACCATTGGTCACACACCTGACCAGATAGGATAGTATTATATTCGGATTTCAATTTAAGAATATTTTGTAAGGTGAAAGCTCTATAGATAAGTTCCAATTGTGATAGTTCAGTTTAAATTTCTAAGAGGTATTTTTGCCGTAAGTCCGCATCGATGCAGACTTTGCCTGAGGGAATTACCCACAGTTCATACCGTTAAATACGGGGTTACCAGGGGAAGCGAAAGCGGTAAAAAAAAAAAACGGTAAATGGTCTGTACTTATATAGCGCTTTTCTAGTCATTTCCAACCACTCAAAGCGCTTTACACTACATCCACATTCACCCAATCACACACATTCATACACTGATGGCAAGGCGCTACCATGTAAGGTGCCAACCTGCACATCAAATCAAATCACATTTATTTGTATAGCCCTTAATCACCGTTACAGTCCCTAAGGGCTTCACAATGCCCAGCATGTGAAAATAATAAATGATTAGTACACGACATCCCCCAGCCTTAGACCCTCACAGAGGACAAGGAAAAACTCCCACAAAAACCTTATTGGAAAAGTGGGAGAAACCTTGGGAGGGGCTACTCAGAGAGGGATCCCCCTACCAGGACGGTTGGGCGTGCAATAGATGCCGTGTTTGGGCAAGCAGAGTATACACAATATATGAAAGTTCATTTTGGTGGGACATCCACATCTGATGGGGCATCACAGCAACGGCAACTCAGTCGACGTCATCATAGGACTAGGGGACCATGCAGACGCCAACTCTGCCCAGATAGGAGAACGCAACGCCCGCTCAGTCAGCATCGTCCTAGGAGGCGGGACCACGCAGACGCCAACTCTGCCGGGCTGCAGCCTGGAACAGATCGGAGACTCACCCACACACACCCATACACACACACGCGCTCACACAGACAAACATGACCAGCGTCAGTGGACAGCAGCAAGTAGACCAGAACAATAGGACATGCAGGCAGGATGCTAATATCCATCGGCAGGACCCTGAGCTAGGATAAGCTAACTGGTCTAGCCTTACTCTGAGAAGAGACTGAGCCTAGCCTTACTAGACTAGCCTTACTAGGCTAGCCGAATAAATAATAAATGGGTTTTTAGCCTTGACTTAAAGACGTCGATAGAGCCTGCCTCTCTGACTGAGGCAGGCAGACTGTTCCATAGATAGGGAGCCCGGTAAGAAAAGGCTCTGTTACCTGCAGTTTTCTTTTTGACTGCTGGGATAGACAGGTAGCCAACGTCCTGAGATCTAAGGGCACGTGGCGGTTTGTATGGTATAATCAAATCGGATAAATAGGACGGTGCCATCCCATGTAATGATTTATATGCAAGTAAAAGCACCTTAAAGTCACATCTGGCTTGAATTGGTAGCCAGTGTAATGAGGATAGAATGGGAGTTATATGGTCGAATTTCCTAGTTTTGGTCAGGATTCTGGCAGCAGCATTCTGAACCAATTGTAATTTTTTAGTTCGCCCAGTAGGTAAGCCTGAAAAAAGGGCATTGCAATAATCGATTCTGGATGATACGAAGGCATGTACTAAAATTTCTGCGTCTGCCTCTGTTAGCATGGGTCGAATTTTGGCAATATTACGAAGATGATAAAATGCTGTTTTAGTGATCTCCTTAATGTGCAACTCGAATGAGAGGGTAGGGTCGAATTTTACCCCAAGATTTTTAACGTGTGGGCTCTGGGAGATTACACAACTATCAAAATTGAGAGTAGTATTCTCAAATAAGTGTCTATGTCTAGCTGGTCCCACAATCAGCATCTCAGTTTTGCTGCCATTAAGAAGTAGGAAGTTTAGGGACATCCAATATTTGACCTCCGATAGGCAGGCCTCTAGTTTTTGGAATTGGGTGTTATCGGTTGGTTTGACTGGTATGTAAATTTGGGTGTCATCGGCGTAGCAATGGAAGTTAATTCCAAATTTGCGAATGATGCCACCAAGTGGTAGCATATAGATAGAGAATAGCAGTGGTCCTAGGACAGAGCCTTGTGGGACACCAAAGTCCATATTGCAACACTCTGAGGTCATGTTGTTGTAAAAGACGCGATGTGATCTATCAAGTAGGTAAGACCTAAACCAAGAAAGGGCTGATCCCCGGATACCAATATAATGTTCAAGGCGGTTCAAGAGTATCGTATGATCAATTGTGTCAAAGGCTGCACTCAGGTCAAGTAGCAATAGTGTTGAGGTTGAGTTGGAGTCTATAGCTAACAGAAGGTCATTTACCACTCGCGTAAGTGCAGTTTCGGTCGAGTGAAAGGATCTAAAACCCGATTGGAAGGGATCAAGTAGGTTATTTTTTGACAGAAAGTCTGTAAGTTGACTCGCTACTGTTCGTTCAAGCAATTTGGAGAGGAACGGCAGATTAGAGATTGGTCTATAGTTCTGGAGTACTGCGGGGTCAAGGTTCGGTTTTTTTCAGTAGTGGCTTGATCACGGCCGCTTTAAAGGCAGAGGGCACAGTGCCAGTGGAGAGCGACTGATTGATCATATAAAGAATGGAGGGTCCTAGGATAGGAAAAACTTCTTTAAGCAGTTTAGCAGGCAGAGGGTCTAGCATGCAGGTCGTGGGTTTTGAAGACAGAGTTAGCTTGGTGAGAGAGTCTAAGGAAACTAACTCAAACTGTGAGAAAAGAGATTCAGTTTGGGAAACACCAAGTGGACTTCTCAGGGGTGCGACGGCACCACCAGTAGAGAGTGTACTGGTGATCTCATCTCTAATCAGCGTGATTTTCTGACTAAAAAAGGACATGAAATCATTTGGAGAAAACAGAACGCTATCAGAGGGGGAGGGATTCCGTGTTAGTTTAGTAACAGTGTCGAATAGAAACTTTGGGTTGTTTTTATTTGCACTGATTAACCTAGAGAGGTGTGCAGTTTTGGCTGACGAGAGTGCACATTTATAATTTAGCAGGCTATCATTCCAGGCAAGCCGGAAGACTTCAAGTTTGGTCAATCGCCATTTACGCTCTAGTTTTCTACAGGCTTGTTTAAGTGCTCGAGTGTCGTTAGTAAACCACGGTGCAAACCTCCTAGCGTGGTGTTTTCTAGTGACTAACGGGGCGATTGAGTCAAGCGCGTTGGTAAGGCTAGCGTTTAGTTTGTTGGTGAAATTGTCGAGCGAGCCAACATGACCAGAGAGTGGTGCGAGAAAACTGGGTAGTTTTTCAGATAGTAATGAGGCCGTAGTGGCATTAATACAACGGCTAATATAAGTATCTTCACGCTTTTGGCGTGGGACGATCAATTCGATTTCAAATTTAATGAGATAGTGATCAGATAGGGCAGGCACATAAGAGGAGACCACTAAAGCAGAAACAGGAATGCCACGGGTCAGAACCAGGTCAAGGGTGTTGCCGCCATGGTGGGTTGGTTCATTAACAAATTGAGTGAGGCCGCAAGTATCAATAAGATCTAGGAAGGCCTTACTGAGGGGGTCGGTGGGATTATTCAGATGAATGTTAAAATCACCGATAATGAGAATGTTATCAGCTCGGGTCACTAAGTCTGAAATGAAATTGGAGAACTCTTCTAAGAAGAGCGAATAGGGCCTGGGTGGGTGGTAAAGTATCCCTGGGTTGGGGAATGACGGGAGATTCGTAGTTTTATGGGGGCAAAGTCGGGAAACTTCAAAGGATGAAAAATTTTGTTGCTCGTTTTGGGAGTAAGAAAAGGATAGGGTTAAATATCAGGGCAACACCCCCCACTTTTTTCGTCTCCGGGGGAACCCGAGAACTAAGAAAGTTTTTGGGGAGAGGGGTTCAATTAGAGGCAAAAGGACTCATTTGGTTTAGCCAGGGTTTTTTCCCGAGACCCCTTTATATCTAAATTATGTTCAAATAATCAAAAAATTTATCGCAGCGTTTTGTTGAAAAATTTATTTATATTGATGAAACCCCCAGCGAGGGGTGCAATTTCTGCCAGAATTTTTTTTAATGTTAATGGCAGTATGCCGTGGGTCTAATTTCAAAATTAAAAAGTTTGTAATTTTTTGTGGGTCGGAAGGGGAAAATTTTTTTTCGGGGGGCGGGTTTTGGGGGGGAAGGATCAGTCTTAAATTTGGGAAAGGGCGTTTTGTAATTTTCAGATTTGGGGGTTTCCGCGCCCGGGGTTAAAATGATGAGATTGTAAAAATTGGTTGATTTTGGGGGGAAAAAAAGGGTTTGGGGGGGGCAAAAGTTTCGTTGCTTGCTGTAAGCCCCAACTGGCAGACTCCACACCCCTTTTAGGCCCAGCCGGTTTCTAATCACCTTTCCCTCCCCGGGGAAATCTACGGGACCCGATGTTGTTTCCCTTAAACAAATTTTCTATGGTTTCTTTTGATAATAAAGCAGGGGGCTTTCCCCCTTAGGGTTTGGGGGCCCTCGTTTCAGCAAGCCGGGGTTTTCCCCAGAAGGAGGGCCCAGTTATCTAAAAAGACTAATTTCCCTTTTCATCACGAACTTCGCCAGCCCCGAGGTTTGGGGGGAGGGTAATTGCTATAATCTGCTATTTTCCCCTCGCGGGAAAAGGGAAGGGGCCCGAGACAATTAAACGGGTGCCGACACAAATTTCCTAGCGAGATCACATGTCCTGGCTATGTTGGCTTTTTTGACCCCCGATTGCCTCACCTTTATGTCGTTGGCGCCGGGGTGTCTATGAAGTTGCTATACTCATGGGTGGGGCCGTTTTTCCCCTTTTTTTACCCCTTTTGGCTAAAAACCCATTGCTCGCCGCACCCTTTAAATTAGCCCCCAATGTCGGTAGCTCTGGCCCCCGGGGAAACGAAAACCCCAGCCGGCGATGAAGCTAACATTTCGGGGGTGGAAAACACCCATAAATAGGGTGCGAGAAAGTCGGGGGGGTCCGGGGGGCTGGGGGCGGGCCGACCACGGGGGCTACAAGAAACAGCAAAAAGTTAGCCATCGGTAGCACCGGTGGCGAATCGGAAACCGCACCCTGTGGCGGCTTTAAACCCGGGGGGCTCTTTCCCACGTCCCGGGAAAAGGGGGACAAGCTCAAACAAACCCCCTGCCAAAGGAAATATGCTATCTTCGCTAAAAAGGGGGGGGCCTTTTTTTTTTTGGGCTATGGTAGCGCTCGTGAGCCGGCTAGATGGCCACGTTCTAGGCTGTCTGGGGTTTTCCCTCTCGTCTAAGGGTTAAAACGGCCCAAACCCCCCTCTAAATGACGGACCCGTCTCTCTAAAGGAAACCTTTTCTAAAACGAAAAACACCCAGGAGAAAGGGGGAACAAAAAGCCCTTTTTACCCTTTCCCCCGGGATAGTTGGGAACAAAGGGGGGTTGTATGGGGAAAAAGGGGGGTGAGACCAAAAAATACGCTGGTGGAAAATTGCCCCAGTGGTTTTAAGGATAAAAAGGAAACAAAAATTAAAAATTTTAAAAAAAAACCGAATCTGTCGTTTTCTGGTGGGTTTCGGTGTCTCAAGTTTTAGATGGAAACGAATTTAGGGAGTGTTTGCAAAAAAACCGGTCGGCGAAAACAGCGAGAAAAGGAAACGGAAAACCCAATTTTAGGGGATACCCCTTTTATACCATTTTATTTCACCCAAGGCCAGCTTCGGGGGCAATTGGGGTTCAGTGTCTTGCCCAAAAACACTTCGACATGCGGATGGAGGGGCCCGGGGTTGAAAACCCCCAAAAAATTTGATTAGCGGCGACCGCTCTACCCCCTGAGCCACAGCCCCCAACCAAAATTTTTTTTTTCTTTTTGATTTTGTTTTTCAAAAAAAAGTAAAATTTATTTTTTGGGCAACTACCCCTTTGTCCCACCGTAAGGCAAGAGGGTGGGTGAAGAAAAATAAAAAACGTAAAAAAAAATCCCAAAACCCCAAAAATCATTTAAAATTTTTTTTTTTGGGATTTTCAAGGTAAGCGATATGTCGCCCAAAATGCTGTCCCATTCCTATTTATAAATTTCGAGCCCTTTCCGCCTCTCGATCAAGCCCCTTAACCCGGTGCGTCAGTTAAAACTGTGAGGGTTTAGGGGGTTTTGGCTTTAGGGGGGTCCTTGGGATTGGGCCGTCTCTCACCCGACACCCCACCCCCTCAAAAAATTCACACACAGGTTAAAAAAAGGCCCCCGTGCAATCAGTCTCAACTGGTGCAGTGGTACCCCAAAAAACCCAAGGGGGAAAAAGCAGTCCCCAATCACCCCTCCCGGGATCCAAATTAAACTTCCCCCCACCCTCCCCCCGTCCCCCATCCCCAATCCCCAATCACAATTTTTAAAAATTTTCCCCTAAAATAGGGTCTGTGACTTCAAGTTGTCATTAGTTTTCCCGGAAATTTCGAAATCTTTTGTGGATACGAATTGAAAGGGAAAGCTGGTCAGAAAATGATGGGGTTTTAAGCGCCGTTGTTCTTTGATTAAGGTTCAAAAAACCAATGAAGTGGAGAATTTGGGCAGGGAAAATTAAAAAAAATGGTGATATTTTGAAGCCCCGGCACAAATTTTTATCAATTTAGGTAATAAGAGTCAGTCAGTAAGAAAAAAATCTATTTTTGAAAAGGGTTGATTTGGAAAAAAAGGAATTTTTCTGTCCCGGTTTAAAATGTCCCCGTCTCAAATATTTAAAAATAGATTCGGGGAAAATCAATTTTTAAATTATTTAAAAAAAGTAGGGGTGGTAGGCGATTGGCTTGTTTGGGGCCCAAACCCCGTCCCAAGCGATTTTTCGTTTACATTAACGAGCGAGAGGCGGCGTCCCCGGGGGTCACCAAAAAATGCCCGAAATAAATTGCCCGAGATGGGCCCCTAGATCAGGGGTGTCAAACTGTGTGATGGAAAGGGGCCGGGGGAGTATGCAGGTTTTCGTTCCCAAACCCCGAATACACCCGGTTTATTTTACTGATTTTGTCCCCCTCTCTGGTTGAAAGGTTTGGTTTAAACACTGAAAAACACCTGCTTTTAAATTTTTGGGTTGGAAGAAAAAAACCGCATACTCTCGGCCCTTCCCTGGCCCCCAGTTTGACACCCCCGTCTAGGGTTTATTAAAAATTGGGCGGTCATTGTTTGTCATACTTTTTATTGCAGAGAGGATTTTGTTTGACTTGGGGTCAGGTCGTTAAAGACTCCAGGTAGTAACCCTGTTGGGAAAAGTGTTGAGTAGCCTATGTAGGGCCCTATGAAAACCCTTTTTTTCTTTTCCTGTTTTCGGATTTGAATTTTCCTGTTTTTTGGATTTGGAAAATTTTTTTTTTTTGGATTTCTGGGGTTTAATGTTTTTTCCTTCGGATTTAACAAAAAAAACAATACAAAAAATTTTGTTTTTTTTCTAATTTAAAAACAGTCATCGGGAAAAAAGTGCCCGTGCAGTTCCAAAGAGTTTTTTTTTGTTTTTTTTTTTGTTCAGTTCGTTAGTTCAATGCAGTTCGTGCAGTTAAAAATGTTTGTGCAGTGCCAAAAAACGAAAAAATAATTAATAGTTTAAATTTTGAAAAAAAAAAAAGTTTAAAAAAAAATCAGAAAAACTTTAAAATGTAAATTTTTTTCCAAAAAATGTCCTTTTAAAATTCTGCTTCTCCCATCTCTGGCTGACATTACCAAATTTTGATATATGTGGTTAGGAGCTGTGTTTTTCCTCAGTGAGGGGTTCTCTTTTGTCGGTAAAAGCGTTTTTTTACTTGTGAAGCTTCCTCTGTTCCCCTGTATGGCTTGCCCTGGCCCGGCGGGGTGCTGTTCCCACTACCCCCCTTTTAACCCTCAGGTTTCAGTACCGGCTGAGGGTTTAAATTTTGCGACTATACCCCTCTAACCCGCTGCTTTTGCCACACAAATTTTGATCTCTACCTTACGTTGTCTAAAAGGAAAAAAAAGGGGTGTCAAACAAACTAGCGATCAACAACAGGGTCGCCCTTTTTGCCCTCTATCCCAATTTTTCAAGGGTGGGTTTTTTTTTGCAAATTACATCCCCTATTAAATTACATTCAGACCCTTTATACCCCCACACAAAAAAAACTGCCCAACCCAAAAACAAAAAATAAAAACCCCCTTCCAAAACATCGGGGGGTCACAGAAAAAAGAGCGGGGCGACCGAAATTTTTGTTACGTCCCCGGTCTAGGAAGTGGGGAGTGCAAAAAAAAGTGGGGAAACCAATTTAAAGTAAAAAAAGTGCAAAAGTGACGTTAATTTTTTCCAATTTAAAATCTCTCTAACAGAGACAACCTCTCTAAAACGAACACACACGAGGAGCACGGAGAACAAGAAGCCATGCTTACCTTGCCGGTATAGTTGGGAGACTAGGTCGGGTTGTATGGGGAAGCCGGTGGCTGAGACCAAAAAGTACGCTGGTGGAAAATTGCCACAGTCGGTTGAAAGATAAGAAGAAACAAAAATAAAAATAAAAATAAACCGAATCTGTAGTTGTCTGGTGGGATTCGGTGATCTCAAGTTTTAGATGGAGCGAAATTTAGCGGAGCTGTTTGCAAAACACCGGTCGGCGAAAACAGCGAGAGCAGGAAACAGGAAAACCACATCAGGGGATACCGTTCATACACATTCATACACCGAAGGCACAGCTTCGGGGGCAACTTGGGGTTCAGTGTCTTGCCCAAAGACACTTCGACATGCGGACTGGAGGAGCCTGGGATTGAACCGCCAATCTTCTGATTAGCGGACGACCCGCTCTACCTCCTGAGCCACAGCCGCCCATCAACCATTTATTTTTGCTTGATGATGCTGTTTTGACAAAACAAGTCAATTGATTATTTGACAACTACCTCTCGTCCACTCTGTAAGGCAAGAGCCTGGGTGAAGAAAGTAAAAAACGTAAAATAAAAAGTCCCAAAACCCACAATCATACATAATTTTTTTTTTGGTACTGTCAAGGTAACGCGATATGTCGCAAAGTGCTGTCCCATTCCTATTTATACAATTTCGAGCCCTTGCAGCCTCTCGCACTCAAGCACTTACCAGGTGACGTCAGTTAAATCTGTGAGGGTTATGGGTTTAGGCTTTAGGGGGGTCATTGGGATTGGGCCAGTCTCTCACCCTGACACGCACACTCTCACACATTCACACACAGGTTAAAAAGGCCCCAGCTGCAATCAGTCTCAACTGGCTGCAGCTGGTACCGAATCCAGGGAAGAAGCAGTCCACCAACTCACCTCTCTCCTGGATCCAATTAAGCTTCCCCCCACCCTCCCTCCAGTCCGCCATCCGTAATCCCTAATCACAACTTTAAAAGTTTTCCATAAAGTAGAGTCTGTGACATTCAAGTTGTCATTAGTTTCCAGGAATTCTGAAATCTTAGTGGATACGAATTGACAGAACGCTGTGTCAGAGTGATGGGTGAAGCGCCAGTTGCTTCTTATGATTAAGGTCAAGAACCAATGAAGTCGGAGAATGGTCAGAAATTAAAATATGGTGATATTTTGAAGCAGTCACATTTGATATCAATTTAGAGTCAATAAGAGTCAGTCAGTAAGAAATAATCTATTCTTGAAAAGGACTTGCATTTGTGAAAAAAAGGAATAATCTCTGTCCGTAAGATGTCCCAGTCTCCAAATATCAACTAGATTCGTGGAAGTCATTAAGTTATTTAAAAACGTGGAGGAGGTAGGCGATTGGCTTGTTTGGGCCAACCTGTCCAAGCGATTTTTCGTGCACATCTCAACGAGCGAGAGGCGGCAGTCACCGGGGGTCACCAAAGATGCCTGAGTAGTTGCCAGAGATGCCTCTAGATCAGGGGTGTCAAACTGTGTGCCATGGAGGGCCGAGAGTATGCAGGTTTTCGTTCCAACCCAAGAATACACCAGGTGATTTCACTGATTAGTCCCTCCTCTCTGGTTGAAGGTGTGGTAATCACTGAAATCACCTGCTGTATTCTTGGGTTGGAACGAAAACCTGCATACTCTCGGCCCTCCATGGCACACAGTTTGACACCCCTGCTCTAGATCATTAAATTGGTCGGTCATTGTCTTGCTCATACATTGTATTGCAGAGAGGATGTTTGTAGACTCTGCGTCAGGCTCGTTACCTGACTCCAGGTAGTAACATGTTGAGAAAAGTGTTGAGTAGCCTATGTAGGGCCCTATGAAATCCATTTTTATCTTTTCCTGTTTTCGGATTTGAATTTTCCTGTTTTCGGATTTGAATTTTCCTGTTTTCGGATTTCTCGGATTTAATGTTTTTTCCTTCGGATTTAACAAAAAAACAATACAAAATTATGTTTTTAACTAACTTTAATAACAGTACATCTGCAAACAGTGCCAGTGCAGTTCAATGCAGTTTTTTTTTGTTTTTGTTTTGTTCAGTTCAGTTCAGTTCAATGCAGTTCAGTGCAGTTCAACTGTCAGTGCAGTGCAATAACGAAATAATAATTCAATAGTTAAATAATGAAAAAAAAAAAATAGTTTAAAATAAATCAGAAAAACTTTAAAATGTAATTTCTTTCCAAGGGATGTCCTTTAAAAGTTCATGCTTCTCCCCATCTCTGGCTGACATCACCATTGTGATATATGATGGTTAGGAGCTGTGTTTTCCTCAGTGAGGGATTCTCTTTTGTCGGTCAGCAGCGTTTTGTACTTGCTGAAGCTTCTCTCTGTATCGCTGTATGGCTTGCGTGGCCACGGCAGCTGCTGCTCCCACTACCCCGTCTAAACCCTCAGGTGCAGTACCCGGCTGAGGCTTTACTTTTGCGACTATACCCCTCTCCACCAGCTGCTCTGCCACACAAGTTTTGATCTCTACCTTACGTATGTCTAAAGGAATAGAGATGTCAAACAAACTAGCGATCAACAACAGATCCGCCTTTGTGCATCTATCTAATTTATCAAGGGTGGGATTTTGTGCAAATACATCCATATTAAATGACATTTCAGACATCTTATACCACCACACAAAGAAAAACTGCCAACCAAAGACAAAAAATAACCAAACCTTCCCAGCATCGGCGATCACAGAAAAAAGAGCGGACGACCGATTTATGTTACGTCCCCGGTCTAGGAGTCGGGGAGTGCAACATAAAGTAGAAACCAATAACGTAAATAAGTGCAAAAGTGAGCAGTTAATTTATACACAATGAAAATACAGCTGGCCGTAACAGTTTTTGAAGCAAAAAACATCTTTGAAGCCAAATTCCGCGCCATTCCATGGTAATTCAGAATTCCATGTTAATGTCTGAATTCCGTGAAATCCTCTGCGATTCCGCGATCGCGGATTCCATAGGGCCCTACCTAGGCAAACATCAGTTTTATTGTTAAAATGGAAGTGGACAATTTAGTTAAATCATACTTTAGGATCATACTTTATAGGATGTAATCAAAGAATGGACAGTAAAATACTGAGAGGTCTATGGTGAGAGAGAGAGCGGGACCAACAGCGGCACCCTAACTATCCCCACAGGATGCAGCCGGGGCAGACCTGGATGAGCTGGCCAGTCAGGTTGGAGCTGGTTTGACTCCTGCAAGACTGCAGCCTTTGTTACGATCATGTTTAGGACCCAAATGCAAACCACAGACAACAGAGGCGAAGGTAGAGACAAAACAGGTTTTACTGGTGAATGGTTCAGAGGGTGGCAATGTAGGGACAGTAAGCAGGGAAGACGGACTGGTGCAGGCGTGGTGAGAATGGAGCTGGGAGACAGGCAGACAGGCAGGGAACCAGGAAGACAGACAGGCAGGCAGGGTAGACAGGCGGTGGTAGGATCGGCAGGTGGGGAGTCAGGGAAGGAGGCTGGATCTGGGTACAGGACAACAGGGTTAGCAAAGGCGTGGGAGAAACTTTGAGATCAACTCTACAAAGGGGCCGAGAAACGAAACTGACGGGGCAGTACAAACAATGATCTGGCGATGAGTGGATGGAAAGCCGGGGTTCTTATACAGGTGGTGATGAGTTGATGGATGGCAGGTGTGCAGGGTAGAGCAGGTGATTGGGATGAGGTAATGATGCAAGGAGGAGCCGGAGACTGGAGCCACACCCGCCAACACACACACACACACACACACACACACAGAGGCAGACAGGGAGAACTGCTAGGAGGCAGAGGTGGAGGGCGTGACAGCCTTGGTGTCTGCGCTGACCTGCCTGGACCAACAGCGGCGGCCGACCTGTCCCAGAGGATAAAGCTGGGGCAGACTTGGACGAGCTGGTCTGTCAAGACGCATCCAAGTGTCCAGAGTCCACTTTTGTCTTTTTGGGATTTTTTTGGATAGGCTTTAAAGGCTATAAAGCATGTATATATTTTGTGTACTTTTTGTATGTCTTTTGTAATTTCGCTTATTGTACATGTTATATCCCAAATAACCGACTCTACGACAGAGGTATGTTGCACAGATGTCTTGTGTTTATTGGGTAACCATATAACTAACCTACGGCAGCATTGACGTCTCTGTCAGGTCGGTGCACTCAGACCCAGTCCAGGACTATGAAAAGTGGTGTTTTCACACGCTTTGTCTTGTCGAGACGCTGCTTCATCTGGCGTTGACGACTCTCGAGGACTCTGTTGCGCCCCCGTACCGGTGGTGCCGGAGCTGCATGAGCCTGCAGCTGATGGGCAGCTGAAGGGCAGCTGTAACTCACGCCCCATCATGAGGAGCGCCGGGTGCTGACAGTAGTAGAGTGTCATGTCATGTGGCCCAGTAGTGCAGTAGGGTGCGGAGAAGTGCCACAGAGAATGGAAACCATCGACTAGGTGGGCTCTGATGCCATTCTTTAGAGTCTGGTTCAGCCTCTCCATGGCTCCATTTGCGGCCCTGTGTCAAGTGATTGGTGTGGAGTGGCACAGTAGAGCAGGTCTGACACCACATTCTCCTGACCTGGGGCCTCATTTATAAAGGTTGCTATGCACAAAAAAGTGGCGTTAACAGGGCTGAAATGTGCGTACGCATATTTTACCGCAAACATCGGGATTTATAGAAAAATTCTATGCGGTAAAAGGTGCACACTTCTACACATCCTATCACCCATGCATAGAGCTCACCGCTTTTTTTCAAGTTTTTCAGACACAGGAATCAGCGACGCCCGATCGGGAGATCACAAAATGAAGCTCCAGTCCTCAGATGAAAAAACACAGATGAAATATAGAAGGCACGCATTACTACATTTCATAATGTATAAGGCGACCTCTAATTGTGGATATATATTTATTATTATCACCACTGACCTAAGCCTATCTTATAAGGTACAAGTGTAGGCTAAATAAGTTATACTAAAACAAAATTGATGATTTTATATGATGATTATGATATTGAAATCACCCTGTGATCACCCTGTGGTGAAATAGTGTTCATGGTGACTTGTATAATGTGGAATTATGGCTGCTTTGGCATTGCTAGAAGATTTGGCAAATAGGAGACTGAGATGTGAACGCGTGTTCAGGGACCACGAGGACTTCCTAGCCCATGATGATGAATGGCTAATAAACCGATTCAGATTACCAAGAGCCATTCTCTTGGAACTCTGTGCTGAATTGGGCCCAGTTTTGGAACGACCCACCCGGCGGAACAGGTCCATCCCTGTGCAGGTCCAGTTAATGACCACTCTGGGCTTTCTGGCAACTGGGACGTTCCAGCGCGAACTGGCTGATAGGTCTGGAATATCCCAGCCATCACTCAGCGCAATTATGCCAGCGGTCTTGGATTGCCTTATTCGAATGACCCCTCATTATATAATACTGTTGGTGAGCAGGCAAACATCAAAATGCAATTTGCAGCAATGTTCGGTTTTCCAAATGTAATCGGAGTAATTGACTGCACTCATGTTGCGATAAAAGCACCAAATGAGAACGAGTTTGCGTTTGTTAATCGCAAGCATTATCATTCGATAAACGTTCAAATAATTTGCAGTGCTGACATGCTTTTGACAAATGTAAATGGTCGATGGCCTGGCTCAACCCACGACTCATTTATTTTGAGGCACAGTAGTGTAGGAAGAAGACTTCAGGCTGGCGCTGTGTGTGATTGTTGGCTTCTTGGTAAGTTTTCTTTTTTCCTCCTAGAGAACGCAACACTATTTATTCCCAATTGAGTGGTTACTAGATATTTTTAACATGCAATCATCATACAGGTGATAGTGGGTACCCTCTGTCCACTTGGCTCCTCACCCCCTTCGCAAACACACAGACTGCGGAAGAGAGGAAATACAACGAAGTGCATGGTCGAGCCCGTTCAGTGATTGAGCGCACCATCGGGCTCCTGAAATCTCAGTGGAGATGCCTAGACAAATCTGGTGGCATTCTGTTATATCGGCCTGAGAAAGTGAGCGAGCTCTTTATCCTCTTTTAAATCCCTCTCATAACATATTTTAGTTTGTGTGCTTTCACGGGGTTTGTGGTCTTAACTTTTATCTGTTAAGTCACTACCTAAAACCCATTATTATACAAAGGCATTCTCTTAACACTTTTTGATTATTTTACTCTTATGTAACTCTGTATAACTTTGAAACTGTTGTTCATCAGTTTGTATACCTTTTTATTTTGCACTTTGTTTGGAAACGTGCTGTATAAATAAAGTTGTTTATTATTATTAAGGTGTGCCGGATTATTAGGGCTTGTGCGGTTCTCCATAATGTGGCACAGCGCAATGGTGTTCCTGCACCTGCTGACAGATGACATGGCCCAGGATCACCCTATACAGGTGGAACAAGCTCCTCCAGGGATTGCATTACGCGAACAAGTGATGCACCGTCTATGAATAGTCTAGACCAGGGGTCTCCAACAGGTAGCTCGCGACCCCTTTCCAAGCAGCTCGCCAAAGGGTTAATGAATCTTTGATCTTTCATAAATTTGAAAACTTGTCAAATTTGTCAAACTTGTCAAAAGTCAAATTTGTTTGGTCACTTGGAAACCCGGCTTTCATTTATATCCAATCAAATTCACAGGTTTTCCTTACACAAAATTATTATTTGCCAATTAGTTGTCAATCAAACAGTTGCGCTGCTGTCAAGCTTGATGAGTCAGTGGTGATGTGAGACGGACAGCAACCATGACCGCGGCAGCTGCCCATACCAATAAGAGGCTAAAAACATACTATTTTCACGAAGAGTGGGAAACAGAGTTTTGCTTCACAAATGTAAACGACAAAAGTGTGTGTCTGATCTGCGGAGCTAGCGTGTCAGTCGGTAAAAGATGTAACGGGGAGCGCCATTTCACCAAAGTCCACAGCAATTTTTCACGGGACTTTCCTGCAGGTAGCAGTCTACGAAAGGAGAAGATAAAGGAGCTGAAAACTACACTTCAAAGACAACAGTCTCTGTTCACAAGACCAACGAAGAAGGCCAATGCAGCAGCAGAGGCTTCATTTAAAGTGGCGCACATCTTAAGCAAGCACAAAAAGCCCTTCACCGATGGCGGGATTGTAAAGGAGGCTATGACTGCGGTGGCTGAAATGTTATTCAGGGACCATAAAAGTAAGACAGAAATTTTGTCTGCTATTGCCGATGTACAACTTGGTGCTAATACTGTGGCAAGGAGAGTGTCTGCGCTGTCTGTGGATGCGGTAAAACAGCTGGACTCGGACATGAACAGGTGCAAATGGTTTTCAATTCAGTGTGATGAGTCTGTTGACTCCAGTGATACAGCCCAGCTAGCTGTTTTCATTCGGATGGTGTTTGATGACTTTTCCACCAAAGAAGAGTTTTTGACCTTACTTCCACTGAAAACCACAACCAGGGGAGTTGATATTTACAATGCAGTGAAGGACTACTTTGTAGAAAAAAAGGTCCCTATTGAAAAGCTGGTGTCTGTAACAACGGATGGAGCCCCTGCTATGACAGGTCGTCACTCAGGATTTATTGCGCACTGCAAAGCGGACCCGGACTTTCCAAAGTTTCTGAACTATCACTGCATCATTCACCAACAGGCTATATGCGCAAAAGTTATGGAATTTGACCATGTGATGGCGCCTGTCATCAACTCCATTCGAGCAAAGGCTAAGCAACACCGGAGCTTCAAGCTGTTCCTGGAGGAATGCTCTGCGGAGTATGGGGATCTCCTCCTCCACACTGAAGTCAGATGGCTAAGTCAGGGTAAGATACTACAGCGCTTTCTTTCCTTGCTGGGTGAAATCAAGGCATTTATGGAAACAAGGAAGGAGGATACCACCCTATTATCTGGCTCCCAGGGCCAATCCCAATACACCCCTAAACCGTACCCCTTGGCCCTACCCCTCCGTTTTGCGCGTTCACGTGAAGGGGTAGGGCTGTCCCAATACTCTATTTTCGAAGGCGGAGGGCCAAGCCGAAGGGGTTTGTAGCCCTTCAAACGGAGATTTTTCAGAGGCACACTTCAAACCAAGGGCTACCCAGAATGCCCTGCGAATCTCTGGAAGTAACAGGAAGATCATGGGGACCGCTACGCTACCATCCGAAGTGAACCACAAATGTAGTATTTTCTTCGTTAATAAAGAGTTAAAAAATATTCCAACCGTGGTATTATCTTAGTTTAATGTCGTTTCAATGTATTATGGACCGTTTCTTTATAAAAAGCATAACAAAAAAATCGCTAATATGCCGATGTCTCTACTTCGTTAGTTAGTTACGTTACAACATTGTTTTAGGCTGATTTGTGCATGACAGTCCCGCATTTTGACATATTTACATGTCGCATTTCCCCCTTTGATGGTATATGATGAAATATAACTAAAGTCCAGCAGCGAAGTTGCTGCACTTGTTACGGCTCCTCTAATATCAGTGCAGACTGGCAGGGTAACGTTAGGAGCGGCTTGCTAGACTACAGAGCACCGCTAACGCTATTCTGTCATGAAGTGGACTGGTAATGAAGCAGTGGGCTTTTTTATTTGATGACTTGTTTGATCGATTGGTAGCGTGAAACGTATAAGTTGTGAACGAATCGCGAGCGTCCATGCTTTTCTATCTCCATCAGATGAACGGCAAATGAGTTTGTTGTCGGAGATTACTATGGCAACAATGGTATTATCACAGTGACATTTGCCGTTCATCTGATTATGCTTTTTATAAAGAAACGGTCCATAATACATTGAAACGACATTAAACTAAGATAATAACACGGTTGGAATATTTTTTAACTCTTTATTAACGAAGAAAATATTACATTTGTGGTTCACTTCGGATGGTAGCGTAGCGGTCCCCATGATCTTCCTGTTACTTCCAGAGATTCGCAGGGCATTCTGGGTAGCCCTTGGTTTGAAGTGTGCCTCTGAAAAATCTCCGTTTGAAGGGCTACAAACCCCTTCGGCTTGGCCCTACCCCTTGGAAAATAGAGTATTGAGACAGCCCTACCCCTTCACGTGAACGCGCAAAACGGAGGGGTAGGGCCAAGGGGTACGGTTTAGGGGTGTATTGGGATTGGCCCTTGATCTTGCTTTCCTGACAGATGTAACTGAGAAAATTAATGACCTGAACCGACAGTTACAAGGCAAAGATAAAAACATATCTGATATGATCAGTGCTGTCAGTGCCTTCAGTGCAAAACTGTCACTGTACATTCAACAAGTTTCAGGACTTCCCCTCTGTCTCAAAGATGTTGGAAAGTCACACAGGTGCAGCCAGCGTTTTAAATGTTTCCAAGTATTGTGACCTCTTGTCAAGGCTTGGACAGGAGTTTGCAGACAGATTCAATGACTTTGAGAAACTTGAGCCCTGTGTGACATTTATGGCCAACCCCTTCATGGATGTGGACATAAGTGAGATTTCAGGACAGATTGCTGAACTTTTCTGTGTTGATTCTGTAGAAATGGAAATTGAGGTAATAAACCTTCATAATAATGTGCAGTTAAAGGCTCAACAGCATCCTCAGCATTTCTGGAGCTTAGTAGAGCCAGATAACTATAAGAATCTTCACCAAGCAGCTCTGAAAATGTCTGCTTTGTTTGGGTCTACATACCTCTGTGAGTCTGCCTTTTCTGACATGAATGTCATGAAATCAAAGTTAAGAACAAGACTGACAGATGAACATTTAAGTGACTCCATAAGAGTGAACCTGAGTGGATACACTCCAGCATACACCTCTCTTGTTGACTCCATGCAGTGCCAGTCATCTCACTAACTACAAAAGACTGAATACACATCACACATACAACTGTACATGTGAATACTCTTGTGAAGTGATACAGTGACATGTGGAAAGAGACAACAAAATGACTCTACTGGGTTGAAATAAGCTATGAGAATACATGTTACAAAACATGAGTAGCTCTCGGCCATTTTCATTTTGTAAAAGTAGCTCTCAGAGGAAAAAAGGTTGGAGACCCCTGGTCTAGACAAATGGTATACTTTTTAGCAGTTTCTTTTAATGCAGTACACATTTCAATTAGCACATTTTTTATGTCGTGAATTTCACGGGTTAGATTGTCAACTGAGGTAATTATGTCCCTCTGTGACTACAGCACAGCATCAGTGAGGACATGGCCACTTGCATGGCTGGGGCCTGGCCGACTGGACACCGTGGCCGAGCTGTGCGCACCGGAGACGCCGCTGGGGCCTGGCGCACAGTGTGTGGTGCCCTCCTCACCTCCACCAGCCACACTTGACATTGTATCTAAATAAAATGGAATAAAATACTATCATACATGCATTTGGCTCGACTTATTTAAATACTGTGTGATTTTTGCCTATAATGTAGATAGTTTAACTTTGGTATTACAGAAGTTGGCTTACCGGTTTCTGTGGCATCCACAGCTGCATCAGTGTCCCCCTCTGCCTCTGGCACAATGACAAAAGGGTTTCCCTGATGATGCCTGCAATTCTGTGGTGGAGCTGTAAAGGTTGGGGTTCTCCCTGACTGCCACCAGTAGTACTCACGCTCTGCCTATACGCGGCAATACGTTTTTTGGCCTCAACTTTGAGATCTGACCACTTTTTTTTAATGTCGGCAACAGTTCGCAGTGTGGAACCAACACTGTTCACTGCTTCGGTCACATGTTTCCATTCTGCTTGTTTGCGTTTGTTTGAGATGCCTCTACTGAGGCCCCCAAACAGTACACTTTATGGTGCTCAACCTCCGTAATGAGCACCTCTATCTCGCACTCTGCAAATTTCGCCTTCTTTGTCGTTGCCATCTTTCCCTCATTGAGAGCCCGCCAAAGGCCGAGTTGAGAGCCCGAGAGGCAAAGGCGATGGGCCACTCCGCACCTTGGTTAAGCTGGGACAGCACCTCTCCCATAGCCGCGCCGGAGGCATCGCAGGTGAGGAGTGTGGGGCTTGAGAGGTCGAAATGTGCAAGCAGGTGAGGTGAGCTGGGCCTTCAGTTGTTGTTCAGTTGTTAGCTGCTAGTTGGTCAGTTTCTCTTTGTGTCATAGCCCCTATTGAAGTTAGTTTCACCCAAGCTAGGCCAATTTCCTTGTTAATTGTCTGGGAGGGGTCTGCACTCTCGGCAGACAACTAGCAATCAGTGGAGCAGTCTTAAACCACTGCTACTTTGAAAGTGTCAGGCAAACGAAGGCTAGGCGAACAAAGGCGACTTTTTCAAGCCCGACTTCTTCGAAGAACGAGCTTCGAAGATTAGGTGCTTCTTCTCTTCATAAACCGTATCATTGTATTGTGATCTACCATGTGTTTGCTTCCTATTCCTGTCCTCTCCTCTTTTCAGTGGTCGCACAGACGCAACTTCCCTGACGATGGCTCTGGACTCATCCTTCTCGGTGACTTCAACATCCAGACTGAGAAGCTTGACCCTCTTCTTTCATTCCTTGCCTCCTTCGACCTAGCCCTCTCCCCATCTCCTCCTACCCACAAGGCTAGCAACCAACTGGACCTAATCTTCACCAGACACTGGTCTACTGCCAACCTCTCCGTCACTCCTCTTCATCTCTCTGACCACTACTTCATGTCCTACACTCTCTCCTCCCTCACCTCCTCCCCCTACCCACATGGTTTCTTCTCGTCGCAATCTCTGCTTGCTCTCCCCCACTGATCTTTCCTCTTCTGTTCTCTGCCCCTGGATATGAGAGAGAGAGCGAGAGAGAGAGAGAGAGAGATAATTTAGCCTTTCTAAGGCCGTTGCATGGTTAAATCAATGAGTTTTATTTATCCTGGCACCGGCCCAGTAAAATAATCAAAATAAGAGTTAAGAGAATGCCTTTGTATAAAAATAGGTTTTAAGTAGTGGCTTAACAGATACAACAGCTCACAATCCCTGTGAAAGCACACTTGTTTTTAAAAACTATGTTTTTAAGAGGTCTGAGCTTTATTTTGTGATCTCCCCATTGGGCATCGCGGATTCCTGTGTCTGAAAAACTTTGCGTTGAGCTCTACGCATGGGTGAAAGGATGCGTAGAACTGTGCACCTTTTACCGCATATAACTTTTCTATAAATCCCAAGGTTTTCGGTAAAATATGCATATGTACATTTCACTCCTGTTAACGCCACTTTTTTTTGTGCGTAGCAACCTTTATAAATTAGGCCCCAGGTCGTGGTGCCATATTGTGTTGAATACAACTTTGAAGCAAAATGAGAACATTTTCCTCCTGTGGACTGCACATAAAATAAGGGTACACTGATTTCAGTGGTTAATTTTACTTTTATATAAAAAAAAAAGTCTTTGTCCCTTCCACAGACACCGTGATAACACCTCAGTGTCTGAAGTGTGAGCCCTCATTCGCAGAAAATGCAACAATGAGTCTGTGGCAAGGTACCACACAACCGGGGTCCGTGACAGGCAGAGACACAGGCAGGGGAGAGTTAAATGGCCAGCAGGCCGTTTTATTTGCACACAACACCGCAACATAAACACGGCCCGCTCCCGCTCCGTCTCTCCCGCTGGTGCTGGCCCCATCTCTCCGCTCCACACGCAGACACAGCCGACCGGATCCTCCATCCACGTCGGCTCCCTGGTCACACTGCCAGTCTCTCACCCTGGCGCGCACCCGCTCTCACCCTGGCGCACACCCGCACACACACACACACACACACACACACACACACACACACACACACACACACACACACACACACACACACACACACACACACACACACACACGTTAAAAAGGCCCCAGCTGCAATCAGTCCCAACTGGCTGCAGCTGGTACCGGATCCAGGGAAGAGGCAGTCCACTAACTCACCTCTCTCCTGGATCCAATTAAGCCTCCCCCACCCTCCCTCCAGTCCGCCACATACCCCCACCGCCAAACTGAGGCCGGGGAGCCGTCCTGCCGAAGCCAACTATAAACACTATTCACCTGTTTCCAGTTGTAATGAAACATCTTCTCATCAGAAGAAGCAGCTAGGGCACATCATCAGTGAGGTAACCTGGGGTCCTCGGGTGTTTCGGGTCTTTCAACATCAGACACCCTCATTCAGGCGACCCAGCTGAGGTGATCAAGTCTCAGCTTGTGCCCTAGCAGCATTCTCCCATGGATCTGCTCTCTTGATCCAGAGCCACCTGGAGGCTTTCTCTGCAGCATCTGTGTTGTTATAGATGGCCTTCCTTCTCCTCTCGTCTGTGATGCCGAGTGCACACTGTAAAAGACTTATTGTAGAATTTACAGTAAATTACCGGCAATAAAGTTGCCAATAAAATTCTGTAATATAACTTTTTTTTGGTTTACTGTAAATTAGAACTACAACATTTTACTGCACATGTACTCCAATAATTTGCTGTAAAAAAATAACAGCAATTAGTTGGATTTTTACAGTAGTTGTACAATTATCTAATTACAATATAGTATTGTAATTCTATTTTACAGTAATCACCAATACATACATTTGCAGGATTTACTTGGCAACTCAATTGCTGGTAAAGTACTGTAATTGTTTTTATAGTCTTTGTACTGTAAAAATTACAGTGATCTGTTGCAGGTGTTTTTACAGTAATCTATGACAGTCGATTTTACAGCTACAATTTACAACAATAAAGTACTGTATTTTTTTTAAAAGTAATAATTTCTATAACCCATAACCTAAACAGCACTTTGCGGGTTGTGTTCATGAAACATTTGCATTACCAAAACAAGTAAAACACAATTAACACGATTATGTTCTTAAACATGGTTTATTAAAAACCCTTTACAGCAGTAGCAATAACAGTAACAAAACCATCCACATCTGCACAGCCCATTCAATAAGCTTCCATACTACACATTCACCATTGTTTCGGGAGAATAATGCCACTAGTGTCAAGATTATGACTCCATCACAAACCACTTACTGGGTACATAACTAACCTTCCCCTAGCATTTACACCTTCAATAGTTACAATTTTGAAAAGACTGTGACAGAATTGTTGGAACAGCAAGTTTCATGTCTGTAGAAAACAAATAAACAATTCCACCATAAAACAGGACAGAATACTTACTTTGAACTGGTAAGTGTATCTTGAATTGAAATTAAAATAACCTTTCCTTTGCACATATAACCCAAAAATGGCATTGGCATGTTTTGACCTCAATACCGTTAATAATAAAGTTTTAGATACATTTCCAAACATCCACAAAGCATTAGTTCCTCAATAAGGATACAATTTCAGTTCACATTCAGTCATTTTTAAACCCCTGAGTTGTAAAACACAAAAAGGGTCAACCTCAGTAACAAGCAGGTCAGAATTAACTAAAATAAAAAGAAAACAAATGTACACCTAAGAGTAACTAGACACTAGATAGCCATTCAAAGTCCATTATCCTCCTGAGCAGAGTACATACATGTGCATTCATTGTGTTTCTCTTCTTCTGCACTACCTTTCCGCTCTTCTTGCTGATGACCTCTGCTGTCTTGGAGCCAGTGAATGGATTGATTCCAACAAAACATCTGTAGAAACAAAGAGCACATCCAGACAAAGTTTTAGAAACATGATTAAACATAATGACTTAAACATAAAAATGTATAAAAATAAACCAAAATTGTGGGACTGATTAAAAAATGTGATGAAATTATAAATGTAAATACCAGATATAAAAGCTTACATATTTCTTGAGTGTATAGAAAGAATAACACATGTATTTTTAGTTTTTAAATAGTGTTTGTTGTCTGAAGTGTCCTCACAGGTGTGCCTACCTCAGCTCAAATAATTGCTTCTTATTATGGGTTTATTCTCTGACAAAGGAGCTGGATCAAACCTATCAACATATCTTGAGTCGCTTAACCTGCTAAAGCCCCACCCCTCCAAACTCATTAAGAAAACAGCATCTTTTTGTTTACCTCTGTATGAATTACAGGGTGCATGAAGCCTCCTCTTGGTAGTGCAGGTTGAAGGTGTAGAATGAGGCAAACAAAGCTGCCAGCGCTGCCTCAAAGTTGGAGTTGACCGACATCACCACCTCCTTCTCAACTCCTTCTCAATATCATCCACTTGCCTGCATTCATTGTGTCACCTGAAATCAGTCACAATGCATTCAACCAAATTTATTTCAGGGAGTAGCTGTGTCCACATTATGGCTGAAGTAAAAAAAAATAATACGGACAGCTCAATAGATGAATGAGATCCACAGCTTATTTCTGAATGGTCCTGCCTGTTTTTTTGACAGCGTAGTTCCCACCCAGACTAATGTATATAAAATATATGCCTAGACACTTCAACTGTTATTCTGTAAAATACTCTGCAACGTAAAAGCTCACAGAAACCCACACAGAAACGCAGATGGCTCTGTCCTTACAATAATCTTAAGAGTCTTATTGGGCACACTACCTTGAACAACAAGTCTTGATGAGTCTGGCAGGAGAATTGATCCTTCCCCATCTCTGGCTGTGGCTGATACCTGAAAGATATAAAACACATTCAGGTCATGTCACTTTCAGCTCACATACTTTGAACATTTGGCACCTAGAAATTATCATATAAATATTATCTTATGCATAAGATTTAGATGAATTTAAAACTTACATCGGCTTGTAGAAGGAGTGCATCCGTTCTCTCTTTGAAATGGACCATCAACAGGAGGATAACACAAGGGCCAACAGCAGTTGGTCCACCCTCTTCAAACCTTGACAGGATGTGCCAAACCTCTTTGTTCGGGAATAAAGCTCCTCCATTTCCTTGCGCTTTGCCTCCAGCGTTTCTTCTGTTTCTTCTGGGGGAAAGTCAGGCTGCCATCTGACACAGCCGTACCCGTCTGTTGGCCCTCTTGCTGTGGTTACAGACAATGAGCCTGAGAATGTTTTTTCCTTCCTTCGCCGTACCACAGGATTATCACGATTCAGATGCTCAATACGCGTTTTCAACTGATTAAGGAGGGATCCATAGCCACTCCCTATAGTAGTGCCATCTTTCATGGTGTCAGCAAAGCTTTTTGGGTACTGTTTTACAATGCTCTTGGCTATTGTACGGCAATCTGCTCTGTTTGAGTCCTGGGCTATTCCTGTTAGGCAGTGAATACCTAAATCAAATAGTTGCACAGCCTGCTGTCTCCCTAAAACAAAATAAACAGCAGAACTGCAATGGACCAGGATCATCTTAATCCCACCCATTTGCAACCCATCCTCATCTCTTCCCATAACAACATATATTCCCTTTTTGTACTTTGTGCCTTTGACAGTGATATCATTTGCAACAATTGTGTTGTCAGATTTGAAGTGAAATGCAGCGACTGAATTCGCAATATTCTTGTTGTAATCACTGGCATAAAAGTCAGTTCCTTTGTCTACCTGAATTAGAGGTGGAAATAAACTGCCAGCACTTAAGTAGGCTTGAAACAGTTGGTGTCTCTCTGCTAGAGTGCCACATAGGTTTTTAAAATTGTGCAATTTCCTTGCACACCGTTTAAAGTAAGTATGCTTACTCTCAAACCTCATTGTCCAGACACGAATAAGTGGCCCAAATCTAACAATAAGCTCAGGGTAATGGCACAGGTAGTGGTGCTTTGGCTTGAGGGGTTTGTCAGGAAAAGTCTCAATTCTGAGATCAATGTATTCATCAATCACGACTTTGAGATATGCCACCTGGTCAGCAGTAATGGTTGATGCACATATATATATATCTGACAATTTGTCTTAGGAGCAATACCAACTGCCAAACACCACTATCTGCTGGATTCTTTATCCTGTCCCCTACTAAGAGGGGGAGGACTCTCAACAGACACCAATTTTGTACTGCATGTCCACTCAGCTTCTCACTGCCTGGGCTTATCTCAGGAGGCTTGTCATTAGCTTCACTCCCAAGGTATTTAAACTGGCTGATGCATCTGTTCAATTCTAAGTACGTAAAATGTTTCTCTTTATTGACCAAATGATTAATGAACAGTGCAAGGTCAAATGAGACAATGTCCTCAAACAGATCATGACCAAGGCAAGGAGGCAGTCCGGGCTGGCAAACATGGAAATACCTCAGCTCATTGAATAGGGAATCAAATTTGACACCACATGCACTGGCTTTGTCATTAGCTTCTAGGTACTGTACATGCTCTTTATAGGACTGGGCTGTTCTTGTTGAACCAGTTGACTAGACTGAAATGTTTCTCTGTCAATGTCACAATATCGACAGAAATATGTACTCTGGCTGAAATTTTCCACAAAGCCCCCAATACTGTGAGATCCAAGATTGTCTCCCGCTATGGCATATAAAGCACTTCTCAAAACACGTCCATCTGCTAAAACAATACCACCATCCTCTAGCTCCTTCAGATCTCTTAGCAATGGATTCAGGACCAATTCCTGTCCAAAATGCTTAAAATCTTCCTCTCTGCACAGAAGCACTAGTTGCATGTGATCAATATTTGATCTGTTATAAGGCATGATGTTACCCAGAGTAAGCTAAATAGCAAGCACCTTGTGTTTTTTTTCCCCCTGATCCCAAAGGATTTACAACCTCAAATGCATCTTGGTACAGTATTAAGGCTAAGGATGATGCTTCTGTTTTAAATAAAGCATTGTCTGCAATATTCTGTCCATCCCAAATATCTTGATAGACTTCCTGATCAGAGATGTGAGAGTGTGCTTTCTCACACTGCATCTTGAATGACTCTGACTGAAAGAGGGCAGTAAGTGTTTTATTTATAGGGACATACTGGGCAAAGCACTCTTTCCCAGATTCATTGCTGCCTAAATACAAGGGCACAGGTTCAACATAGTTGAAATTCTTTTTAAAGATAGTCTTCTGCTGCTGATCTGTCCGTAAAGCACCATTGCAAGCCTTGAGAAGATCCTCCTTCTGGAGCTCATCAATTACATTTTTGATTTCATTCTCAGGAATGCCAAGTACACCCAACTTCTCGTTGAGCTTTGAAAGAAAGTGTGATTGGCCAAGGTTGTGAATATCTTGATATTCTTCAATAATTGTCTGAATGACAGAGGCAGGTAACAATAACTTTGCCTGCAGTTTTAGATAAAACAGTGTGATATTTTTTATGAAGAGAGCTTCATCAACACTGTCCAGGGGGACACCTGACTCTAGTTCCTCAGAAAAGTCATTTTCTGTAGACACACTAGGGGACTCAGTAACATTTTCCATCACTGTTTGTGTTTCCACCACTGTCTCATATACTTGTTTGACAGAGCTGTTTTTGTGTGTTCTGGATATATGAGATGCAAATGTCGATTTAACAGCATATGTTTTCTCACATCCCATAAAAGGGCAACAGATTTCTCTGCCCTCTTGCAAATGGCCCTTCAAATGAGAAATGAACAAATGTAAACATCTGAACTGACATTGGTCTATTTGGCAAGTCAATGTTTTGTCTGTTGGTTGATATGATCACTTTTCAGAGATCTTTGATATTGCTTGTGGTCTCTGTATAAATGAGACTTAAAGGCAGTAAATTTCCTAAATGCGCAAACAATTTGGCACACCACAAGTAAAAGAGCAATTAGGTAAATTTTCATGTGTTTCATGTGCTGTGTGAATGATAATACTGAATTAGATTCATGGTCACACAATTTGCAGTGAAACATTTTAACTGTGGTTGATTTGGGATTTTCTTTAAAACAAAAAATTGCAGTTAGCTGCCACAGTTCAAGCTGCAGTACCTTGTAAAATAATTATTTCTAACTTTAAAAAAAATTCAAATCCCAAAAATAACCTCTTGAAGAAGAGTGAACATACAGTGATACTTCTTTGTATTGCAAATGTGGAGGACATCACAGTGAAACTTATAGGCTACTTTGTAGAAAAGTTACTTTGTTCCAAGGGTCTAATCTTGCCAAAACGGTGCAAGTTATAGGCTACAGCCATGATATCAGTCGGTTCGTTAAGTATAGGCTATGATGCGAACCACACACACACGCTTACACACAGCCCTCATACCCGGGAGCAGTAACGTTAGTAACGTTAGGAAACTCCCTGGGTTTGTATTATACAGGAGCTTTCAGCCTATCAAACTAACATTTGTGATTCAAATGAGAGCCACTGCCGCCGATACTGCCGCACGCAACAGACTTAGATTCAATTAACGTTCAGTGCAAGGGAAGGGCACGTTAAAAAACATAATATGGAATGAAACAGAAATATTACCTAGTTGGTAATTTACAGGATTCACAGGCTCCCGATGCAAAATTCCTTCTCAAATTGTAAAAGAAAAAAGTGTAATGAGTGAGAATGGCAGCCTAGACGAGACTGGCCAGAGCATGTACAGAGCAGGATGCCCAACTTTAAAAAAAACAATTAGGTCAGGGAGACAGCACTAGTGTGAAGTCGTCTTCTTATTTTATGTAAAAAAGAAAACTGTAAAACATAATATTTTAATCCATGTACCCGATGCCACTTCAATCACAGTGCACAGCTTGTATAAGAATCCACCTGAAGACCGGGCACTCCCATAATCCACCGGTGTAGACCGTTATTAGCTGTAAATCATGATGTTGTATATTGTTTGCTTAAATTTACTGTAAAATTCACAATATTTCAACTGTAATCGTTCATTGGCCCAAGATGCATTGCAGTCTAAAATATTATATTGTTAACTGATAAAACAGGAAATTACTGTTTTACTGTAAAAACTACAGCAATTGCTTACAGTGCAGTGTAAGCCCTGCACCCTACCTCCACAGGCAAGCACCTTGCCTTCCAGCCTTGTCTGTGACAGTCGCTGACTAGGCTCTCGTACTTCTCCCTCTCCGCTCAAAGGCCTCCTCCATGCGGTCTTCCTATGGCACTGCAAGCTCCAGCATGATGGCATTCTTCTTGCATCTGACACCAGCACAATGTCAGGTCTAAGGGTGGTCTTGGTGACATGCTGAGGGACGTTGAGTTGCCTGCCCAAGTCCACTGTCAGCTGCCAGTCCTGTGCAGACACAATCCACACAATATTCAACACTCTTTCTGCAAAAACCTTACACAAAAGCGGCCAAATAAATCATTTATTGCACTATATGTTTATTCAGCAGACACCTGCTCTCAATATAATTAACTCAAGTCATCACAACATAAACTCAAAGAGCACACCTTTCTGCAGGTGCAAACACTAAGCCTCAAAATTGTTACAGTTTTTGCCGATTGCTTACACGCTAAAAGTGAGACAAAAGCATCAAAACCTTAACTTTTGTAACCATACCTTAAACAAAGGCACCAAAACTGCAAACACATTTTCTGCTACACACTTCTTGCAAAACACTACACACTGTTTCTTACATTAGACACTTTGTTCAAGAATGAAATCTCTTGCAATGAAGTCTCGTGACAGGCAGAGAGCACAGGTGTGTTGGTGTGTCATGACCCTTTACATAAAGGGTAATCAGGGAAGTTAATGGGCTAAGTATCAGCCAATGAGTAGCAGACACACCTGAGTTTCATTTCCTCCTCATCATAGGGAGTGTATATAAGGCTGGAGAGCAGTGTCGTGCATGCTGGTCTTTGGTTGTGCTCTTGGGCTGTGGGCACCTGTGCTAAGGTAAGCCTAGTATGCCAGATGAGTGATATTGATGATAGCAGGTTCCAAACTATTTCACTGACTGGTTCACCTTATTATAGGTTTGATCCTTCTTTCTTCTTGGGTTTTAACGGTTTTATGTTGGTTGACATTACATTACATTACAGTCATTTAGCAGACGCTTTTATCCAAAGCGACTTACAATAAGTGCATTCAACAAAGGTAGGTAAGAAAACTACTAGTCACCAGAAATCATAAGTGCATTTCCTTCTTACAGTTTTTACTCATTGCTTGAACACTATAGACACATGCTTAAACCAAAGTAACATAACTTGAAGTTGTTGTTACTATACCTTAAACAAAGTGTAACCATACCTTAAACAAAAGCGCTGCTTTGCACTTTAGTTGCAATTCTGTAACACACTTGCTCCTTTCTGCAACACACTTGCTCCTGCACACTACACACTATTTCATACATAAGACACTTAGTTCAAAAATGAAATCTCAGGGTACCATTGGGAAAACACATCTATTCAAAATACAACACACATTGGTTAATTGAAAATACTTAGACACACACCTGAAAATACTTACTTACAAAACTGAACACCAATCAGCCAGCTACAAAAAGGCCTCAGTTAAGCCATTTTGAGAACTTTGCAAGCATGGAGGCAGGGAGAGCTAGAGGAAGACAGACAGAGAGAGAGGAGGACGTGGTCGAAGAGGCCATGCAAGGACCATTATTTCGGAGGACATAAGAGCAACTTTGGTGGACCATGTCATAAACCATGGCCTGACTATGAGGGAAGCTGGGCAGAGAGTCCACCCTAATCTAAGCTGTTTCAGTTTCATCCATAATCACGACTCCGACTGGAAAACAGGTATGTCTTCAACTCTCTACTCAGACTGTATCTAGAGTATTTACAGTACTGTACCATATCACGTTACCGTATCACATGTACTGTATTGCAGGGTGGCTAATGCTCCTTTTCGAACAAAAGTGGTAGTTTTGTGAAACCTAACGTGTTGAGATGTTTCAGTACTGTGTGAGGTAAATACAGTAAGTACAGTATATACAGTACTGTAAAAAAGAAGCAAACAATAACAATTTGTGGTTGCATTTTTCTACAGAATGGCTAGAAGACCTACTGGGGGTGGACGCCAATGCCTGTTCACCCAACAGCAGGAACTTGCCATAGTGAACCTAGTCAGGGCAAACAATGCAATCCGTCTCCACCAGCTACAGCAACAAATACTTGCAGATAGGCAAGTATTCAACAACATAAATCGAGTAAGCATTACCACTATCAGACGCATCTTGGTAAAGCACAACATGACCATGAAGCAATTGTACAGGGTCCCATTTGAGAGGAACAGTGTCAGGGTCAAACAACTTCGACATGAATATGTACAGGTAAGTGTTACAGTCCTTTACATTTACAATACAGACTGGGTGCAGTCCAGTAACAGCTGAATATGTACCACTGGATCAGTACCACATAGATACATTCAGAAAGCTACACAGGTACCTGTGTGGTGGGGTGGGGCGGTTCTGTATGTGTAGTAGTGTAGTTGTGTGCTTTGAGTAAAGCCATCCACAATATGTATTTTTTGTTACAGAGAATCTTGGACATGGATGGAGCTGCCCAGCCTCATGAATGTATTTACATTGACGAGGCTGGATTCAACCTTAGCAAAAACAGACGACGGGGACGTAATATAATAGCCAAAGGGCAATTGTGCACGTCCCGGGGCAGCGCGGGGGAAATATCACATTGTGTGCCGCCATAAGTCTTCGAGGGCTACTGCACCATCATGCCAAACTGGGTCCCTATCAGTGGCGGTTTTGGGCACGGGCGAACCGGGCACCCGCCCGGGGCGGCATTTTTTTCATGACACATGGAGGGCGGCACAAGCACTTAAAAAAAAAAAATCATCTTGGCCGCGAAGCGGTTTTCTATTATCTATCATAACACTGTGTGGGGAATTGGCAAATTGGCGCCCCCTGCAGCTGCAGGCGCCCCTGCTTGCTGAGAAGGTGCCGTGCACAGAAGCTCACGCCGGGAACACACTGGACGCGGAAAGAAAAGGCAGCGCCGCGAAAAGCGCCGATCGACCAAGAAATAGTTTTGTTGAACACACCGGCGCCGATTTCCGCTGGTTTTCTCAATGTAGGGGGTTGGTCTGTCTCCCTGCTTGTGTGTGTGTGCGCCTGCTCGTCTCTCGCTCTCGCTCTCGCTCTCGCTCTCGCTCTCTCTCACGAAAAGACAAAGAACAACATTTACAACCATATGAAAGTACATGCCACAGGGCAACACAAGTAAGAACAGCAATGAATGAAAAATGAAGTATTATCAGTGCTTAGTTTGTGCCGGGGCTAGTGGCAAATGCCAAGAACCTGATTTTGCGCTCCGGCAAATCAGAGCTCCGGGCTCTAAAGTGCGACAACAACACGTATATTAAACTGGTATTAAACAACGTTACGTCCAGTGAACCTTACAAGAGTAGCTGCGCGAGGCAACGCGAGTTGAGCCCCGGCATCTCTTATTTTACAAATTAAGCACTGAGTATTATGTATACTTGAGCAGTATGGTGTCAATTAAAATGCACATGCATCTATATATACATATAAATCTCTCTCTTTCTGCTTGTGTGCGTGTGCCTGCTCGTCTCTCTCGCTCACAGACGGTAAAAGTTTAGACACAACTCAGAAATACCATCAATCAGGGTGTTTTATTTTGAAATTTGTTATAGTTTGGAAATTGAACGGATGCTCTATGCCGTTCCTGTGTCTGACTTCCTGCCCAGCTTTACACATTCGCTCACGAATCGAGAAGGGGAAAGGGGAGGGGGGCGCCGCGCGCGGGGGACAGTTCACCTCTGGGTCTCCCAAATGGAACGGACGAGGGGGGGAACGGGGGATCCACTGTATAGAGCAATAGCCTACTCTAATGAAATTAGTGGGCTAAAGTCAGTCACACCTCGACTTTCTTCCAAATAACGCACATTTCATTCATAATATTATAATTACAGGCATAATTCCTGCACGTTTTTGTTTTTGTGAAATGGCTAATACAAATAGGTAATACAAACGATGAGGCCTATTTGGTCACCAAGGTGAATTGGTTTAGTCTTGACTTCTGGTCGTGAGTGACAGGGGGAGGAAACGTG
>JAXDDW010000245.1:7500-10000 GCA_034670385.1 Hoplostethus mediterraneus
GGGGGCAAAGGGGGTTGGGGAGCCCCCCAAGGGAGAGGAAGGAGTTGGGGAAACCCCCCTAAATAGCCACCTCTTAACTTTTCCCGAAAACCCCCCAAAAAAAAGGAGACTACAAAAAAACATAAAAAAAAAGAAAAAAGGAAAAAACAGAAAAAAACCCCAAAAGAACCCCAAACCCTCACACCAAACACCCCATTTTTTTATTTTTTCCCCCCCTTTTTATTCTTTCTCCGTCGTTTTTTTTTTTCTTTTTTTTGTTTCTTTTGTCCCTTTTCTCCTTTTTCTTATTTTTCCCTTTTCTTTCTTTTTTTTTTCCCCTTTTTTTTTTTTTCCCTTTTTCACTTCCCCCTTTTTCCCCCCTCTTTCCTTTCCCCCCTCCACTCTTCCCCGCCCCTTTTTCCCCTTTTTCCCCCCTTTTTCCCTTTTTCCTTTTTTGTTTAAAACCCCCATTATTTTTTTTTCCTCCCCCTCTCCCGGTCCCTTTTTTTTCCCCCCTCCACCACCCCTTTTTTTGCCCCCCCCTTTTTTTTCCCCCCCCCCCCCTTTTCCCCGTTTTCCCCCCCCTTCCTTTCCCCCCTTTCCCTCCCTTTCCCCTTTTTCCCCCTTTTTTCTTTTTTTTTTATCTTTTTTTTTTTTTTTTTTTTTTTTTTTTTTTTTTTTTTTCCCCCTTTTCCTTTTCCCCCCTACCCCTTCTCTTTTCCCCCTTTTTTTCCCCCTTTTTCCCCCACCTTATTCCCCTCCCCCCCCTTTCCCTTTTCCCCCCCACCCCCTCCCATTTTCCCCCTCTCCTCCCCCATTTCCCCCCCCCTACCGTTTTCCCCCTCCCCGCCCCCTACTTTTCCCCCCAAACCTCCTTTCCCCGTCCCACCCCCCCCCCCTTACCCCCTTTTTGCCCCACCCCCCCCCCCCCTTTACCCCCCCCCCCGCTTTTTCCCCTTTCCCCCCATTTTTTCCCCTTTTTTCCCCCTTTTCCCCCCCCCCCCACCTTATTTTCCCCCCCCACCGATTCCCCCTTCCCCCCCACCCATTTTCCCCCCCCTCCCCAAACCCCCCCCCCCCACCTTACCCCCCCTTTCCCCCGCCCCCCTTTTTCCCCCCCCCCCCCCCCCCTGGGCCCCCCCCTTTTTTTCCCCCCCCCTTTCCCCTTTTCCACCCACCTCTATTCTTTTCTCCCTCCCTCCTATTTTCTCCTCCCCCTCCCTACCCTATTCTCCTCTCCTCTCTCCCCTCCCCCTATTTCTCTTCTTTCTCTCCTCCCTCTATTCTCTCTTCCTCCTCCCCCCTCTATTCTCCTCTTCCCTTTCCCTTTTTCCTTTCTCTCCCTTTTTCTCTCCCTCCCTACCCCTTTTTTCCCCTCTCTTCCCCCCTCCCCTATTCTCTCTTTCCCTCCCTCCTCTATTTCTCTTTCCCCTATTCTCTCTCCTCCTCCCCTCCCTTCCCCACCCCTTTCTTTCTCTTTTCCCTCCCCCCTTTTCTCTCTCTCTCCCTCCCCCACTCTTTCCTCTCTCTCCTCTTTTTCCCTTTTTCCCCCTATTCTCTCTCTCTCTACCTCTATTTCTCTCTCCCTCCCTCCCCCTTTTTCTCTCTCTCCCTCCTCCCCCTTTTTTCTCTCTCTTCTACCTCTATTTCTCTCTTTCCCCTCCCCCCCCTTTTTCTCTCTTCCCCCCCCTACCTCTATTTCTCTTCTCTCACCCCTATTCTCTCTCTCTCCTCCCCTCCCCCTATTCTCTCTCTTCCCTACCTTATTCTCTCCCCCTCTATTTCTCTCTCCCCCCCCTCTATTCTCTTTTCTCTCCCCACCTTTTCTCTCCTTTTTCTCGCTCCTCCCTCTTTTTCTCTTCTCCCCCCTCCCCTTTTTTCCCCTTTATTTTCTCTCTCTTCCCACCCCTATTTTTCTCTTCTCGCTCGCCCCTCCCCCTTATTCTTCTCTCCCCCTCCCTACCTTTTTCTCTCTTTTCCCCCTTACTCTTCTCTTTTTCTCTTCTCTCCTCCCTTATTCTTTTCTCTCCCTACCCCCTATTCTCTCCCTCCCCTCTCTCACCCTTGTCCTCGTCCTGGGGGATGTTGTGTACTAACCATTTATTGTTTCACATGTTGGGGGAGAAGGGTGTCTCTCCCCCCCCCCCCCCCCCCCCCCCCCCCCCCCCCCCCCCCCCCCCCCCCCCCCCCCCCCCCCCCAACCCCCCCCCGGGCCCCCCGAATCACAGCTTTTTCCTGGGCAAACCCGAAAAGGGGGCTTGCCCAGATGGAAATTTTACAAACGCATGATTCATTACCACTGTGGTGGGGGTGTGTGTGTCTGTATGTGTGGTGTGTGGTTTTTTTACCCCAGTGTTATTATACACCTTTTCACCACTTCCTTCGCTGTCTCTCTCTCTTCTCACAACACACAACACCCACACACAACACACACACACAACCAACCCACACAAAACAGGGCCACGTGATTGTTAAACTGCTTCCTGTTGTCATATTTCCTTCCTGTTGAGCAAGTTTCAAG
>JAXDDW010000245.1:15000-150000 GCA_034670385.1 Hoplostethus mediterraneus
TACAGTCATGCCCCTTCAACATTCAACATGTCTTGTGGCTGCATTGCATTCTGGTTATCTCGGTTACTGCAATGCATTCTGGTCTATCTCAGCCACTGCATTGCATTCTGGTCTATCTCAGCTACTGCATTGCATTCTGGTCTATCTCCTGTCGGTCTCTCTCTCTCCTCTGATGGATTTCTCCTGTATGATTGTTGATCGTCGGTCTAGAAAGAAGCCCTTGCTCTTTGATTCTGATTGGCTGACACCAAAACCTGACAGTTACCAACGGTTACCGTTGATGTTTCAGATTTGTACCCAGACATTTTCTGATGTCAGACTGGAAATATCTCAACGTGGCGTCACGTCGTCTACGATTGGAGGAAGAACAACCAGACCACTAGATGAACCAGGAACACAACAAACACTAATATCTGTTTTAACAGAGTTAAAGTGTGTTAGGGTGGAGTGAACTAACTCCTTCCCACCTTTCTCCCACCGGCCCCCAGCCCAGGAGGTTTGGGTGCCGGAGGGGGGCCCGGTGGACGGTAGGGTAGGTGGAGATTGTTTCGTAGGTCGGCCTTCTCAAACACAGCGCTGAGCTGGCTGACGGTGGGGCTGACAGCCTCGCCGGGCCCGGTGGCGGGGGGGTTGTCCAGCCGGTCCAGAGCCTCGGTGGAGCCGTTGAAACGAGCCACAACGTCCAGACGGCCGGCCTGGAAACCCGACGCCCGCTCCTTCTTCAGCAGGATCCGGTTGGTGGCTGCCTGCTTCTCCTGGAGGAGGGAGACAGACAGACAGACAGACAGACAGGCTGTCATATCATTGTTCAAACAGTCATTTAGACGTTCTAGTTGCTTGTTATTTAGGGTTAGGGTTATTTCATTTTGCAGTCATGCCTTTTCCCGGTAGACTCGCTGCTACCATCAGTCATGTCGTTCTAGCTGGTCTGCTTGTTCTGCATTGATCCCTGTCCATGTTTCACTGCTTCAGGAAAACTTCCTTTCAAATTACGAAACTTCAAATCAAGATGAAATCATCATGTTCATCATACAATGATGCAACACAAACATAATGGAGAAGAGTAAAACATGGGTAAAACAATCCAACCTGTTGTTCTGGGTCCTCAGACCAACTAACCCAGTTCAATAAATGTCAAACAAACAAGCAAACACACAAATCAGTAGAAAGAGGGCCTCCCGACCTGTAGGGTGCGCTGTTCGAAGATCTTCCTGGTCTCCTGGAGCTTGGAGAGGCCAGCCGATGACCCCCCGTCCCCCCGGGAGGCCCCGCCCTCCCCGGTGGCCTTGGGGTCAAAGCGGTGGACCCTCTCGGACACCGTGGCCCCCAGCTTGAGCAGAGCGCTGTGGTCGACGTTCTCATTGAGGCTGGACGCCCTTGGGAGGGACAGTTTCACCGCCTGGTCTTTACCTGGGAACAACAGGTGTTCATTACAAACGTTGTTAAAGGAAACTTTCAATCTGTTTAACCTTTGGACTCTCATCCTCTAGCTGCAAACAGCAGAGGTTCATTCATTGACATCCTCAACAAATACAAGGCCTACTTGATGCTCATTGCTCAATATGTCATCAATACAACTGATCATATTGTCTGTTCCATCTATTGCCCGGTTACTGTGACCTCTGATCCTTGACCTCCTGGTTGCTTGTAATGTTTGGTGACCCAGAAACTGAAGCTGATTCTGATCCACGTCATTGTAAGTCTCTCTGGATGATAAGTATGATAACGTAACTATACAGTGATACATAATGCCATGGTCTGTTTGGTCAAGATGAATCACAACAAAATACCAAATGTCTCCAAATATCAAATATCTTGATGAAGGTTCTGAACAAGGATGTAAACGTGTTTTTAGGGTTTTAACAGATGAACAGTTTTCTCTGCAGGGAACTTCTGGACGGTCTTGTCATTGTTTTCTTGCCTACGTACTGGAAAACCAATTGCTTGCTGTGTGAAAAGCCCCTAAGGCAACAGTAGAGACACTGTTATCTTGACCCTAGCAGGCTGCCTTACCGAGGGTTTTGGCGCCGTCCTCTTCGTCACCGGGCGACTGCATCTGCATGAACATGTTCTTGATGCGGTGGACGTTAGATCCATATTTCCGGCCCCTCCCAGTTGGACGTGGCAGCGGAGCAGGCTTGGAGGCCGGATCAGAGCCTCCTTTGGCGGCGTTGTTGAGGTGGTCGGTGGCCTGCTTCAGCGCTGCCAGCCCCGCCTCGTAGGCGTTGCGGTGGGGCGAGGGACTCCGCAGGTTTGAACTCCCGCCGCCGCCCCCACCGCTACCCCCGGAGGTCCCATTGCCCCCGGTGGCCGATGGGGGCTCAGTCTTCATCATGGTTGATAAATCAAACGCACCCTGGTGAACAGCGGGTCAGCGGTGATGATGATGGCAGCATTCTGGAGCCGTTTGATCTTCACCTGCTGTCGTCCTGGATCACAGACAGACAGACAGACAGACAGACAGACAGACAGACAGACAGACAGACAGACAGACATGTTAGTCACTCCCTGATGATCAACTGGCTCTCTACTAATAACCTCTGATATAGGAGCCGGCGTCAATGTCACTTCTGCCTATTGTAATCCATTACAAATTACTGGACTACGGTTCTGATTCTAGTACACCATTTTGCATGAAAATCCTCTGAGACAGGAAGTGATACGTTTTACATTTCTGGTTTGTTTGGAATCAACAGAAGAAGAACTGGGTAGTTAGTATGAGCAGCGATAGCCACCGTGGCTGAACAGACAAAGAAGAGAGCGCCACCTACAGGAACTCAAACTCCATCAACAGGAAATCCAAGGAGAAAGACGTCACAGTACTGGACACACTGTTTGATTGACAGGTGATCTCTGGGAAGAGCAGTGAGGAACACCACAGTGAGGAACACCACAGTGAGGAACACCACAGTGAGGAACACCACAGTGAGGAACACCACAGTGAGGCTGAGAGACAAAGATGGAGACTAGATAAAGAAAAAGGATCTTGCTTATTGCCACTGGAAATAAAGGTTTAATAGAAAATAATTAGGGGTTTACTTATTAAAAGCAACACATCTCAGTGTCCTTCCATTTATCCAACAAGTCCAGATTCACACTGTGGGAGTTGTGTGGAGTTGTGTCACAGAGAAGGTGTGAAGATTCATAGTTAAGTTACATTTTCACAATAATACAACTTGAACTTCCTTTTGCTAATTGGATACTGATCAAATAAGAACAGACATGGTTTGAAAATGTATGGTTTGAATATTTCTTTGGACAGAAGGGTCAGAAGGGTCTCAGCCTGTCTGACTGAGCTGCTGAGGCTTTAAGCCGTTGGTGTTTTGCTCAGATAGTTGTCATTCTTCTACCACATGATACTCCAACGGTCGAGGACGGTTCAGTCAACCAAAGTGAACCTGAACAACTCAACAAGGGAACTCAGGCTGCATTCCCAGCAAGCATGTTCTGGTCAGTTTATTAAACAGTGGTGGTTCGTTAGGAGAGAGAACGGAATCCAACCGGCTACAGGAAATCACCCCAAAACACAAGGCATTATGGGTAGAAGGAGACTTGGTCAGTCATGTCCAGATGTTTCTTCATGTGTTCTTAACTGGTATGAACACCAGAGAAGAGCAGACAAGTCCATCATGGTAGATCAAGTTACAGACTGGAACCAGGTTGGTCTGGACTCTCTAACCTGGTGGGATGACAGGTTACCAAAACTCAACCAATAAACCAGCTGCTGGGGAGTCATGGGACTTCTGGTTGGCTTGTGATTGGTCAGTGTGAACCTGAAACAAAAAAAAGAAACAACTGGAGGTGACCTGCAGGAGACCGACTGGTATCCTTCAGCTCATAAGTCAAATAAACCGTCGCCTGCCGAGGAAGAACGTCCTGGATATTAGAGCAGCAGTGGATGTTCCCTCCAGGGGCTTGGTATGAGCAGACAAATCAATAATCAATCATGTTGAATTCAAAGCAGATAGGCTCTGCTTCATGGTCCTGTGTAGCTCAACGGGTAGAGAAGGGTTACAGGTGTCATCCCCATACTAACACTGTATATACTCATGGTACTGGAAGGCACTTTGGAACTGTGTCCCTCTTAACACACAGACCAGGATCTTTACCAGGCAATAGGAACCTAAAACACTAACAAACATCTACTGGTCCATCTAGTTGTCTGGTTGGTTGTTCTTCCTCCAATCGTAGACGACGTGAGATATTTCCAGTCTGACATCAGAAAATGTTTCATGATCTAAAACATCAACGGTAACCGTCAGGTTTTGGTGTCAGCCAATCAGAACCAAGGAGCAAGGGCTTCTTTCTAGACCGACGACCAACAATCATACAGGAGAAATCCATCAGAGGAGAGAGAGAGACCGACAGGAGATAGACCAGAATGCAATGCAGTATGCAAGATAGACCAGAATGCACTGCAGGACCCGAGATAGACCAGAATGCAATGCAGTGGCCAAGATAGACCAGAATGCAATGCAGGACCCGAGATAGACCAGAATGCAATGCAGTAGCCAAGATAGACCAGAATGCAATGCAGTAACAAGGATAGACCAGAATCCAATGCAGTGGCTGAGATGGACCACAATGCATTGCAGTAGCTGAGATAGACCAGAATGCAATGCAGTAGACCAAGTAGACCAGAATGCAATGCAGTAACCAGGATAGACCAGAATCCAATGCAGTGGCTGATGGACCAGAATGCATTGCAGTAGCCGAGACGGACCAGAATGCAATGCAGTAGACCAAGTAGACCAGAATGCAATGCAGTAACCAGGATAGACCAGAATCCAATGCAGTGGCTGATGGACCAGAATGCATTGCAGTAGCCGAGACGGACCAGAATGCAATGCAGTAGACCAAGTAGACCAGAATGCAATGCAGCACATTTTCTCAACAGGAAAAACCTGCTCTCTCTTACTACTACTGTCTCTCACCTACATGTAAAACCCACAGCTGAATGCAACAAGTCCAGGCATGTTCTCTGGAGGTTGTCGAAAGGAATTCTGGGAAACGTAGGAAACCACTAACTGAAGCAGAAGTAGAGGTTTCACCAAGACAGGAAATTACAACACTTGTGGTGTGTTGAACATCACAGAGATCTGACAGGAAGAGGATCTGAGGAGTTTCACTTTAAGTTATTCTTTTATCACCGTCACACTTCAGGCAATAGCTTGTGATAGGCTAACCAGTCCAGTCACACACACACACACAGAAACCACAGTACATCTTGTGACACTCCCCTTGCCAAACAGCCATTTCACTCACAAATCATGTGAACCTAAGCCACCAAATCCGCAGTAATGCAGATATCCTACACACACACACACACACACACACACACACCATCATATACTGTTCTCAGGCTGTCCTCATACATGTAGCACGCAGAAAAATCATCCATCTTTTATTGCAGTTGGTCAAAATGTAATAAAATGTACTAAAGCTGTTAATGTCAGTAAAGCAGTAGAGTAACATCTCAGTAAAACCTTCTTTTGCTGTCCGATCCATCCATTGTGAGAAACAGGGAGATGAACATTGAGTTCATCAATGAGTTACAGAGCAAGGCACTAGCACTGCTAGGGTGGGGGTTCGATTCCCACCAGAGACAGTTTTGGGTGGAAGAACAGATCATCCATATTGTTTTTTTATTAAGTATCAGATAGATACCACCGATAGTTTTATTTATTAATTTCATTGTTCAATTGTTCAATAATGTTCAGTGGAGAGTTTTAGTGTCCATGATGGTCTCAATGTTTCAGAGGCTTTTCACCCTGAAACTCCACAGCATATGGAGGTAAATTACTATGTTGTACAGTAGATAAATATCACAGATAAACTACACGCCCCTAAAGGAGTACTACAGTAGTAGGAGGGGTAGACACTTATGTGCTACTAATATAGAGTAAGAACTTCAGTTGTTCATTTGATCAATCTATCCTATCTATACCTATATCTATAAAACAATACCTATAAGACAATATCTATAAGACAATACCTATAAGACAATATCTGTATCTATAAGACAATACCTATAAGACAATATCTATAAGACAATACCTATAAGACAATACCTATAAGACAATATCTGTATCTATAAGACAATACCTATAAGACAATACCTATAAGACAATATCTGTATCTATAAGACAATACCAGACAATATCTGTATCTATAAGACAATACCTATAAGACAATACCTATAAGACAATATCTGTATCTATAAGACAATACCTATAAGACAATACCTATAAGACAATACCTGTATCTATAAGACAATACCTATAAGACAATATCTGTATCTATAAGACAATACCTATAAGACAATACCTGTATCTATAAGACAATACCTATAAGACAATACCTATAAGACAATATCTATAAGACAATATCTATAAGACAATACCTATAAGACAATACCTATAAGACAATATCTGTATCTATAAGACAATACCTATAAGACAATACCTATAAGACAATATCTATAAGACAATATCTATAAGACAATACCTATAAGACAATACCTATAAGACAATATCTGTATCTATAAGACAATACCTATAAGACAATACCTATAAGACAATACCTGTATCTATAAGACAATACCTATAAGACAATATCTGTATCTATAAGACAATACCTATAAGACAATACCTGTATCTATAAGACAATACCTATAAGACAATATCTGTATCTATAAGACAATACCTATAAGACAATACCTGTATCTATAAGACAATACCTATAAGACAATACCTATAAGACAATATCTATAAGACAATACCTATAAGACAATATCTGTATCTATAAGACAATACCTATAAGACAATATCTATAAGACAATACCTATAAGACAATACCTATAAGACAATATCTGTATCTATAAGACAATACCTATAAGACAATATCTATAAGACAATACCTATAAGACAATACCTATAAGACAATATCTGTATCTATAAGACAATACCTATAAGACAATACCTATAAGACAATATCTGTATCTATAAGACAATACCTATAAGACAATATCTGTATCTATAAGACAATACCTATAAGACAATACCTATAAGACAATATCTGTATCTATAAGACAATACCTATAAGACAATACCTATAAGACAATACCTATAAGACAATACCTGTATCTATAAGACAATACCTATAAGACAATATCTGTATCTATAAGACAATACCTATAAGACAATACCTATAAGACAATATCTGTATCTATAAGATAATACCTATAAGACAATACCTGTATCTATAAGACAATATCTATAAGACAATACCTATAAGACAATACCTATAAGACAATATCTGTATCTATAAGACAATACCTATAAGACAATATCTGTATCTATAAGACAATACCTATAAGACAATACCTGTATCTATAAGACAATACCTATAAGACAATACCTATAAGACAATATCTGTATCTATAAGACAATACCTATAAGACAATACCTATAAGACAATACCTATAAGACAATACCTGTATCTATAAGACAATACCTATAAGACAATACCTATAAGACAATACCTATAAGACAATACCTATAAGACAATACCTGTATCTATAAGACAATACCTATAAGACAATACCTATAAGACAATATCTGTATCTATAAGACAATACCTATAAGACAATACCTGTATCTATAAGACAATATCTATAAGACAATACCTATAAGACAATACCTGTATCTATAAGACAATATCTATAAGACAATACCTGTATCTATAAGACAATATCTATAAGACAATACCTATAAGACAATACCTGTATCTATAAGACAATATCTATAAGACAATACCTATAAGACAATATCTGTATCTATAAGACAATACCTATAAGACAACACTGTCTACGGTGGAAGCTCCGGGGCCTGTACTGGTTCACAGTGAGACAGCCTGCTGTCATGTGCTGCTGCTAGAAAGAGGCTTTGTTGGCGAACCAAGTAGTTATATTGTGTCTTGAACCCCATTCACAAATACGGTAATTTATTGTGGACTTGGTTTTCCGGAAACATGTGTACGTCGGGGAATGCGACTTCAACCCAGTTCTGGTTCTTCGCCGCCACCGATCAATTCGGCATACGTCATAAACACCAATCATCATTTTAATTCAATAAAACGCCAACCTTTGTAACTGGTTCGCCCGTTATTACCGCCGTCCTCTTCCACCACAGTACTCCATGGAGGGCGGTAGCGAGCAGCGTGAGCGATTACAAAGGTTGAATTTAGTTTAAATTAAAATCTCTTTGGTGGATCACCAGATCGCCGAATTGAGCAGAAGACCTTAACGACTCGTAAAAGCTCCTCGGTCCAGATCAGCGAGGTGTGTTTATCTGCAGATGCGCGCGAGGCAACAACACTGCTGCGGGTTTAATGGATTCTGGCGCGAGAGAGAACGGCACGTATCGGGGCTAGCTCTCTCCCGGCTCGGGTTTGGTTTTGTCCCCGCAACACAGACGGGTATTAACGGTAGCGCATAAGAGCCATGTCGGTGTAATAACGCGCTCGGAGCGGCGGCAGGCTGTTAGGACCCGGCGGGGGACGGCGGGCCTGCGGGCCGTCTGGCTGCTGCGCTGCGTCGCTTCCTTCCTGCAGCGTTTCCTCTGTCAGGGCCGAACAGCAGATTTTAGCTCCGTACAGACCTCGTAGGACCTTCTGAGACCGTCTAAGCCGACCGACCGTACCTTATTTCCGGTGGTGTTCCAGAAACAGCCCGGTCCCCGTTACGATCCGTGGTATAGACGGTCCATTGTGCTGCGTCTTCCAGTCCTGCGGCTGCTGCTGCTGCTGCTGCTGATGATGATGATGATGATGATGATTCCCTGAGCGAACAGACTGACCGCCCTCCGCCTCCTCCCCCTTTTCCTCCCTCCTCCCTTCTGTCTCTCTTCTCTTCTCCTTACCCTAACTCTTTGCCCCCCCCCCCCCATCTTTTTCCCTCTCTCCCCCCTCCTCAAACTTCTTTGCCTCCCCCTCCAACCCCTCTTCTTTCATGCCTCCTTTCTTTCTCCTCCATTTCCTCCTCTTTTTCCTAATACTTTTCACTCCTCCTCCTCCCCCCTCTCCACTTCTCTCTTTCCTTCTCCTTACCCTATAACCCCTCTCCTTCCTTCCCATTGGCCTCCACCTCTCCTCCCTCCTTCTGTCTCTTCTCCTGCTCCTCCACCTTTACCTCCCTGCCTTCCCCTGCTCTCTCCATTCTCCTCCTCCCCCTCCCCTCCCCACCTCCTTCTCCCTTTCTCTGCCATTCCTCTCTTCTTACTTCCCTCCTCCTTATCCTCCCTTCTTTCACTCCATCCTCTCTCCGACTGACTGACTGACTGACTGACTGACTGGTTTACTGACTGACCGACTGGTTGACTGACTGACTGACTGACTGGTTAACTGACTGACTGACTGACTGACTGGTTAACTGACTGACTGACTGATTGACCGACTGGTTGACTGACTGACGGACTGACCGACTGGTTGACTGACTGACCGACTGGTTGACTGACTGATGGACTGATGGTTGACTGACTGACTGACTGACTGACTGACCGACTGGTTGACTGACTGACTGACTGATGGTTGACTGACTGACTGACTGACCGACTGGTTGACTGACTGATGGACTGATGGTTGACTGACTGACTGACTGGTTGACTGACTGACGGACTGATGGTTGACTGACTGACTGACTGACGGACTGACTGACTGACTGACCGACTGACTGGTTGACTGACTGACGGACTGGTTGACTGACTGACTGACTGACTGGTTGACTGACCGACTGACTGACTGACTGACTGACTAACTGGTTGACTGACTGACTGACGGACTGACTGACTGGTTAATGGACCAATAGTAAAAGTGTCTCATTCACTGGCAACACAACATGACTAACAATGACCTCTAGTGGCCAATATATAAACACACAGAAAACTACTACTACTACTACTACTACTACTACTACTACTACTACTATTACCACTACCACCACCACCACCACCACCACCACCACTACTCCAACTACTGCTACTACTATTACTACTACTACCACCACTACTACTACTACTACTACTAGTACCACCACTACTATTACTACTACTACCACTACTACTACTATTACTAATACCACTACTACTGCTACTACCATTACTACTACTATTACTACTACTACCAATAATACTAATCTCATATTTTATCTAATATTTTTTCTCAGTTGCTTTGGTACATTTTTCAGATCAGAATTGAAATTCTCAGAACCTCAACATCATCGAGTCACTTTGAATTTGAATGTATTTATTTAAACAAGGGACAGTGTACATTAATCAACATATCAAAAGACCTATTTAACATGTAAATGTACTCGAATTAGCCAAAAAGCTAGTTTCCAACTTGTTCTACCTCCACATCATCTGGTCACTTGTTCACATCTTAAAAGCAGCTTCTCATTCTTTTGAACAAATTGCAAATGCTTTGTCACATTCATGTAAATGATTATGTCCAACCGTTTGCTGTTTCCTACATTATCAATAGTTTCTGTCATGTTGATCAAAATGTATTATATTGGTTCTCTGTTCAATAGTCTCACCCCCCAGAACATCTAGGCACTAGTTCATTACATAAGTCATTACATGCAAAATTGTTGAACCAGTTGTCATAATCTGTCAAGCATATTTTTTATTTTCTACATTTCTATTAGACTTATTTTGTAAATGTGTCCTGAATTGATGAATTGCTCTCAAGTGAATCTTGACTTTCACTACAGTTTTTCTCAGTTGCTCAGTGGCTCAATTCTCCAATGACAGTTGAAGTCGTCAAGACAACATTTTGTTACTTGAGCACAACAGAAAGAGCATTTCTCTTTGTTACCATTTGCAAATGTTTTAGCACATTTAGGCAAATGACAATTATAACTGACAATTTGAACAATTATTGGTTGTATATGTCTCTGAAATTGATATCTGCCAGACAGAAAAAGTGCAGCCTTGTGCATCAGTCATCAAACCCTTCACCATAGTTTCCATCAGTACAATGTTATATTGACAACATGGCTAAGCATGTCGGCTATCTTGTTTGTACTCAATGACACAAGGACTTGTCATTCTGATGGACTGACATGTTCACTGACATAAAGATTTACTTTTGAGAGATGAACTCAGGATTTTGAGCAAGTTGCAGGCTTTTGCAGGTAATCCATTGTGTTCTGCTGTTTGTACCAATTGTTTCGAGAAATGTGTTTACTGTGTTGCAAATCTTAAGGATGATTCGAGAAATGTACTGAAGCGACTGAGAAAAACTGTAAACTACAGTGATTATACTATGAGCCCATCGGTTCAGATCAGTGTCTCCTGCTATCTCCTCTCTACACTACACTAGACTAGACTACACTAGACTCGACTAGACTACACTAGACTAGACTAGACTACACTACACTAGACTAGACTACACTAGACTATACTATACTAGACTATACTACACTAGACTATACTAGACTCGACTCGACTACAATAGACTAGACTATACTATACTAGACTACACTAGACTATACTCGATTATACTATACTAAACTAGACTACACTAGACTACGCTACACTATACTACACTAGACTAGACTACACTAGACTCAACTACAATAGACTAGACTACACTAGACTACACTCGATTATACTATACTAGACTACACTAGACTAGACTACACTAGACTAGACTATACTATACTACACTAGACTATACTCGATTATGCTAGACTAGACTACATTAGACTAGATTATACTATACTACACTAGACTATACTCGATTATACTATACTAGACTACACTAGACTAGACTACATTAGACTAGACTATACTATACTACACTAGACTAGACTATACGCGATTATACTATACTAGACCACACTAGACTAGACTACATTAGACTAGACTAGATTATACTACACTAGACTAGACTAGGGGTATAACAGGTACTGCAGGTCCCACTGACACGTCTGCCTTTATTCCAGCTAGTCACAACCCCCTGCAGAGCCCGAACCAACACCTGATGACATGGACACTGTAAGCTACACATTCGACACATTGGAGGTTGGAGTGAGGTTGGAGTGCAACCCCCCCCCGGAGACTGAATTGCAGGTCCTGTTGATGGTAATGTTGCCAAAAGGTGCTAGTTTGACTAAAACAAATAATAGTATAATGGAGTTGTTCAGCTGTTTGCAGGGGCCTGTCAGGTTGAGGAGGCGGGGTTACGCCCCCCTGTGGTGGCTGATGTGCTGCTGCTCTATTTGTCTCTCTGTCAGGTGTGTGAGGTGAGGCTGATTGGCTTCAGCGAGGTCCTTCAGAATAAAAGGCGTTGCCTGTCTAGTGTGTCTCTCTGTTTTGTTCTGAGTTTTGCTTCAGGAGTCCATCTCTACTGAAACATTTCTCTCTGTAATAAACACCTTGGTTCATTGTTTGACACGTGTTTCATTTCCTTGAGTCGGCCGTTTGTAACAATAGGTGAGTAAACTTTTTAAAATTGCAAGAAACTTGATTTTTATTACTGTTTCACTTTTTCAGCACTTGGGGTGTGTATGAGCAAAAAGTATTACAGTTTTTTCCGATTGCTAACTCGCATCGATCAATACTGAAGTCACATTGTCAAAACTCTTCACACAGTCAGAGGAACAGAAGTCTACATGGGCCAAACTGAATCCGTTTTCATTGCTTTCACACAAAATGCACAAAATGATAACTGAATAACTGAACAATAACTGAATAACTGAACGATAACTGAATGTTAACTGAATTACAGTAAATTGCGATTTGAAGCAAATTGCAAATTTTATTTGACAAAATTGTAAAAAAAATACATGGCTGATCAACATTCAGGCTCCATATAAGATTTTATAAAATTGTCGATTGTAAATTGTTAAAATACACAAAAAAGCCCGAGGTCTTATTTCCATTGTGGTCCTCTATCGCAGTACAAGATGGCAGATTGAATAAGAAAGTGTCAAGCAAAAATGACATAAAAAAAATAAAATGAAATAAAATAAAATAAGCAGTAAAACATGCAAACATTTATAAATCTACAAATTATTTAACAGCCATTTCTTGAGATCTGATTTAAATCTCCTCTCAACTGGGGTTAGCTTAAGGGAGATAGCAGCTTGTTCCATTCACATGTGGCTGTATTTAAAAATGTATTTTTCCCAAAACATGTTTTAAATCTCAGGAATACAATTAGTTAGACTACCTCTAGTGTTGTGGGTGTGGTTGTTTTTAACTAGATTAAAATGGTTGGATAGGTAGGGACTCGGGAGGTGCAAATTTGTACACAATCTTGTGGGTAATACCCATCTTAATTTGCACCACCCTTTTATCCACGGGGAGAAGATTAACTTTTTTTAAATGCACTGCATCCAGATGTGTGCGGGGGGACAGCTTTAAAACAACTCTTATTAGCTTATTTTGTGCAGTCTGTAATTTGTTTTTAAGAGACTGTGAGGAGCTGCTGTACCAAAAAGTAGCAGCATAATCAAAGTGGCATAACACCAACGCTCCAGCTAAAGTTTTTAGGGTTGGAATATCCAACAATTCTGCTTTTCTTGGCAGGAATTCTGTTTTATTGGTAATTTTGTTAAGAGCTTTTAAAGCCATGTCTTCCCCCGATAAAATATTATCCAGAACACATCCAAGGTAATTCACAGAGGATTTTGAAGAGATTGATGTCTGATGTCTTTACTATGAAATTAGGTGACTTTCCCAATATAATTCATGACCCTAAAAGGATCGCCTCTGTCTTTCCTAAATGAAGGGAAAGTTTGTTATCCAAGAGTCAACCTTTTGAACCTCTGTGCTCAAGGTATCTTCCACAACTACCTTTTCTTTGTGGGATACTAATAATGCAGCATCATCAGCGTATAACAATATATCACATGAACAAGCTGAATTAAGGTCATTGATAGATAATAAAAACAATAATGGTCCTAAAACACTCCCCTGCAGGACACCACGCGTAATAGGTTTTAGTCTGGATAACATCCCATTGACATCTACCCTTTGGTGTCTATCTGTAAGATCGGATTTAACCCACCAACAGGCCATATCATTAAAACCCAGAGCTTTTCATTTGTAAATTAAAATGCTATGATCTACCGTGTCGAGCACCTTTTGCAGGTCTAACATAACCATTCCGTAGAGTTGACCTAAGTCAATTTCCTTTCTGATTTTGTCTGTCAGAAACAACAGACAAGATTCGGTAGAGTGAGATTTTCTAAATCCTGACTGAAACTGAAATAAAATAAAATTTTGGATGTACTCCTCAATCTGTTCATGAATTATTTTTTCCATTACTTTTGATACCACACATAAAATAGAAACTGGTCTGTAGTTCCCCCATCTATTTTACTACCTTTCTTATAGAGGGGGAGAACTGTTGGAACCTTGCCCTGTTCTATAGACATATTTATTATATGGGTAACAGATGGAGCAATAATATCCGCAGCGTCTCTAAGAAACCTGGCTTGAATGTTAGGTAATGCTCCCTGTTGTTAGTGTTTTTTAGGTTAGTGTGTTATGAGTGACTGTATGCTTTCTGCGTGAGAAGTGTCTCCAGTGTTCAGGTGGAAGGAGCTTATTATTATTATTATTATTATTATTATTATTTTGAGACATGTATGAAGGGTTCTGGTGGTCTGAGTGAGTTTTGGAGGTGAGATTAACTGTTTGGCCAAGATGCATGTGGGTAATCCAGACTGTATGAAGAGTTTTGACAATGTGGCTTCAGTATTGACCGATGAGAGTTAGCAATCGGAAAAAAACTGTAATGTGTATTAAAGGGTTGGGTCTCTCTCTCTCTCTCTCTCTCTCTCTCTCTCTCTCTCTCTCAGAATCAGAAACAGGTTTATTGCCAAGTGTTTGTTTTCACATACAAGGAATTTATCTTGGTGTTTGGTGCATAAAAATGAACAATAAACAATAAACAATAATAATAAACATAGCGAGAGAAGAATAAAAACAAAACAAGAATAAAAGCAAGGACTGTAAAGGCTAAAATATATGAATAGATATAAGAAATGAGAAAAATAATAACAATAGAATGAAAAGAATATGTGTCATATACATGTGCAAGTGGATGTGCAAATTTGTGCTTTAACGTAACACATTTAAACAGATAACTGATAACTGAACGATAACTGAATAACTGAACAATAACTAAATGATAACTGAATGATAACTGAACGATAACTGAATAACTGAACGATAACTAAACGATAACTGAATGATAACTGAATAACTGAATAACTGAATAACTGAACGATAACTGAATAACTGAACAATAACTGAATAACTGAGTGATAACTGAACGATAACTGAATAACTGAATGATAACTGAACGATAACTGAATAACTGAACGATAACTAAACAATAACTGAATGATAACTGAATAACTGAATAACTGAATAACTGAACGATAACTGAATAACTGAACAATAACTGAATAACTGAGTGATAACTGAACGATAACTGAACGATGCTTCATGCTGACAGTTACAGTCGTAGCACACACATCAACCTCTATAGATGCAACTCGATCTTCACACAAACAACAGGGTTGTGATTACGCCCCAAAACCCCCCAGGACAATAATCTAGGATTTTCCCAGCAGCGTACAAACACCCTGACAGCGTCAACAAGTTATTCTGAACTCGATCCTGTAATTTAGTGAAAAACATAAAAGGAATAGGAATCAAAAAATCCCAGAGGGCATCAAGCAGGGTGTGGAGGCTGTCCCATATTCCAGATTCACATGAATATCATGTTCGTAAGACCTGGGTGTGTGTGTGTGTGTGTGTCTATATAAATAGAGCTGGACTACACCAAGCTCAGGCGTTTCTTCATAAACAGATTCAGATTCTCACCTGCTGGTTAAGAGGAAAACTACCAAGGTACGTTCCTTTCTTATGCGATCAATAAATCTTCCTCTGATCCATAGATGTTCCATCTGTCCATCAGTTCATAAGGTCATCATTTAATGTCTAAAATTCAGAGGAGCCGGAGTGTTCAAGGTTCCACCTTTAAAACCCCAGTTGGTAATCAGTAGTAAGTTCAAGCTAGTTACCAGCAGACGTCAGTATGGAACAGAAATGGGGGTGTAAAATCTAAAGCATGTTAGTACACGTCTTAGATACTCAAATCTACTAAAGATACAGTCACAAATGTTGCCTTGCGTCATCCTCCCGGAGGTCTGTACGGGGCAGAGATATTTCCAACCGCTGAGTTGGACTCTACTTTTTAAATTCATTCATAATGAAATGACGACGATCAGCCATCGAGCCTCCGTCACCAAAGAGCCCTGAGACTCGGCGTCACGCTCCGTTGTGTAAAGCTAGCTAGCTAGCAGGCTGAGCTCAACTGGTCTCTATATAGGGTAAACCAATGGGTTTTACATTTTGTCTTTCTACTTTGTGCAGATGACTCCTGCCGTTGCCATGGTGACAATGCTGTCTCTGTTGAGCAGGGCGGCCATGTCGACTCCAACTCCAACTCAGGTGAGTGAATCTTTCTGGTTACTAAGCTTGAATCTCCTCTGCTTAATGAGTATATTCTTACTGTGTGTGTGTGTGTGTGCGTGTGTGCGTGTGTGCGTGCGTGCGTGTGCATGTGCGTGTGTGCGTGCGTGTCTCTTTTCAGGCTTCACATCAAACGGACACACCTCTGAGGATCCGGAGCGGTGAGTATTAATGTGTTAAAACACAGTCTGTCCAGACAGGAAGACAGAAAGACAGACAGGTAGACAGGAAGACAGACAGGTGGACAGGAGGACAGACAGGTAGACAGGAGGACAGAAAGACAGACAGGTAGACAGGAGGACAGAAAGACAGATAGGTAGACAGGAGGACAGACAGGTAGACAGGAGGACAGAAAGACAGACAGGTAGACAGGAGGACAGACAGGTAGACAGGAGGACAGAAAGACAGACAGGTAGACAGGTAGACAGGAGGACAGAAAGACAGGTGGACAGACAGGTAGATTTAGTATATGATGTTGCTTCATACTGACCCATGACCTCTCTCCTCCTGGACATGTGATTGGTCCAGCTCCTCCTCCGGTCAGGCTGGTGAACGGCTCCAGCTGCTCTGGCAGGGTGGAGGTTCTCCACGATGGCCAGTGGGGGGCGGTGTGTGACGACGGCTGGGATCAGAGCGCCGCCCAGGTGGTGTGCAGGGAGCTGGGCTGCGGCGCCGCCCTGTCCGGCCTCGGTGGAGCCGTCTTCGGTCAGGGGGCGGGACCTATCTGGCTGGATGAGGTCAGCTGTACAGGACGCGAGGGGTCGCTGTTAGAGTGTCAACACAACGGCTTTGGATTACAAGACTGCAGTCACGCTGAAGATGCTGGCGTGGTGTGTGAAGGTAAAACGCTTTAGCCATGGTAGTCAGGAGATGCTGTAGCCACAACAGGCCAATCATGTGTAAGCAGAGCCACCATGTACCATGTAGGTCCTTCATGACTTTTACCTAGTTATGGGTCTCATGATGGGTTGTCAGTGTAACCAACTGGGCCACCAGTAACCTTAAACTTAAATTCAGTTTGGAGGTCTAAAAAATGTGTGGTTTCTTGACGAAATCAGTCCAGACAGACGGACCATGTGAAATTGGGCTTATATTTCATTCCAACTGGCATTGAAAAGGTCTTAAAAGGTCTTAAATTGAAGTTGGTGATACCATCCTCCACCTAAAGGTCACCATAAAATCCTGCGGTTACTGTCCTGAACAACATCATCTGCTTACAGTACGTTGCATTTCCATGTACACGAGTGCCGCAGTAGAAGTTCAGTTCCTTGATTGCAACCAATAGTAAGGACGTCTGTTGGTGTACGGCTGAACCCTGTTGAGCCCGTTTACACCACTGGCGTCGGGCGTCGGTCACGGCTCCTTTTTGTGACTGTATGTAGAGAAAATGATTTTTTAAAAGTGTCTGTTCTCTCTTCTCCAGGCTCCAACACGCCTACTGCTGAGCCCCCACCATCGGAACCCCAGGTGATGAACTTCATGGTAGGTTTTTCGGGGGAGGTCCGCGGCGCCGTTGACCCCGTCAAGTTTGACCTGGTCATGTACAACACCGGCTATGGCTTCGACAAAGTCACCGACTTCGGGTACAATAGAAAGACCGGCATGTTTACGGCGCCCTTCTCTGGGAGTTACTGGTTCTCCCTGAGCTCTGTGCCCTGCTTCGACAGTTACAGCAACGCCTGGCTGGTGGTGAACCAAAGGCAGACGGAGAACTGTTATAAAACCAGTGGAGTGGTCAGCGGCCTGTGCAGGTACCAAGAGTGGCTGAATGCTGGGGACAGGGTGTGGGTGGTGCAGCAGCTGGGATGTGCATGGGGCATGACGTTCACTGGGGGAGCATGGGAGGAAGATTACTACTACTACTGACAATATCATTTACCTACGAACAGGATCTGACTTGGCTAGCCTTTGAGCTAATTTGCAGCGAGCACCTATGTAGAAACTTGGCTTAGGTTCTATACGAAGAGGTGGCGGTGGTTGACAGTGGGTATTCATTGGGTTCATTAAGCAGGCTCCTCCCACCCCATCTGCAGATCAACGCAGATTGGGGTTTTACATTAAAAAGAAAATGTATCAGAGACCAAGCTGCTCTGCACACACACATATATAATATGTCAATCAGTATATCAGTAGTTGGACACAAAGAGGCATCGTTTTCTGAACTGGCAAAACTGTCAAAGAAGGAACAAAATATAAATAAAAATTTAATCATCAATGACTTTTTTTGTGTCTTTTTTCATCATCACCATTCATGATCCTCTGTTCGCTCTGAGTTTGGACTCTAGATGTCAAAGAAAATGTGAGAATCTGTGTGAGCAATATAAAAACATCCATGAAGAGAGGCATGTGACCCTTCAGATATCTGACATAGAAAATAAACAGGGGATATTTGTTTGTACTTGTTGGTATCCACCTCCCCCTCCCTCTTATTTCCAGTTCCTTCCACCAGTACATCTAGCTGTGAATGCAGTTATGACCAGGTTGACTGTGTTCATGTCTACATCAGCTGTTTTACACTGTGTGAATGTTTTGCCCCCTCATACATTTCATGAGGTTGTTGTGATTGACAGTTTTCAGGTCAAATGCAGACTCAGAGATGAAGTGAACACAATCAGATTTAAAAGTCTGAGCACATACAAGATGGAGGTTTACCATCTTATGTGACCAAGCTTTTTTTTTTTACAAATTCATATTTCTGTTTCTGTTTATTAGTTACGTTGAGTGAATGTTGCTATGCAGCTGGCCTACACCACATCACAGAGTAGCTATCAGACTGAGAGGGCTTTTATTCTGAAATCAGACTAAGCTTTTAGTTTTGGATGTCCCTGCTATCACTGAACCACTTCAGTCTCATGAAATCATCACTTCAATAAAAGCTTGTCAACTCCAGCTGACTTGTGTTTGGGGGTGATGTACGGTTGTATGACATTGTGGCAGTGATCATCTTTCAATTAGGGAACTGTGAAACATTGTCCCGCCTTCAGAGAATGATTGACAAGTCATGCATTTTCAGTTTCATGAAATTGGGGAAACGCTTAAGAGCAAAGAAACTCAACCTGCTTCTCATTTCCACATTTGGATTTTGTAAACCACAAAGATGTTGAAATGTTGCTGTCAGATTGTCAGACTGACAAAGGGACATGAAAATGGGATTTTTGCATTTTAATTGAATTATGACTTAAATGTTACACAAATCTATTATAAATATGATACATATTATATGTAATATATTTAAGTCAGTGAATGAACCATCTGATCAAATCATGAAGCAAAAGGGAACATGCTATGAAACTACGCTCCAATACCCCCAATCACACCATCAGTCATACTGGGCTGGACCCACCCAGCGGGAGTCGTGGTAACTCGGGTTGCCATGGCAGCGCCCCCCCCAAACCCCCCCCCAACCCCCCAACCCCCCAACCCCGAGTGCTAGTGAAATCTGAGCGCAGTGCTGACTCTGCAGCTCTGTGAATGGAAGCACGGGCGGAGACTTTCCTACCAGGCGCGTCCCCGTCAGCCCGACAGGACAGCAGCCATCATGGCCAAAGTGAACAGCGGCTCCTCCGGTTGTTGGGCCATGGTGATGGCAGGGAAGTACCTCTCCGGTCCCACCGGCCAGCCGCGGCGGAGGATGTTCAGACTCCAGCGGCGTTTGCAGAGCTCCAACGGGACGGGCACGGGAGGCAAACCCGCGGCGGCTTGGGCCCAGCAGGAGTACCCGGGCTCTTTCTCCGCCGCCGACCGGCATGTGCCAGCCAACCGGACCCTGATTTACCGGGACGTGAAGGCTTTCCTCAACGAGGTCGGCGGAGACCCCCGGGAGGCCCGGTACTGGCTGACCCAGTTTCAGAGAGCCAGCTCGGCGCAGGCTCCAGCCTTCGCCGTCCTGGAGGTGAAGACACGTTCATTTACAGCTTCATGGCGAGTCAGTCATAGAGCACAAACCGGTACCGACTCCATAGAGTCGGTTCAGTTGATGAAACTCTTTTTACAGCTATGCAAGTAATCAATAACTGATAGGGATCAATTACCGGTTTGATTGGTTTGTACCTTAATTAAAGCTGGTACATGAAGTTACGGGTTTGCATTTCTCTGACGTTGTTGTTAAAAGTTGCCAACAAAAGACAAAAACCTGATTGATGGTGACGTGATTTGACGGGGCAGTAGCGCCACCTGGCGGCCTGATGAGGAACAACCGGTACAACATGTCGGTCTCACAGAGCTGGTAACTTCTGATTGGTGCTCTGATGATAATGATACGGTCTCACACCTGTCTGTCTCCCTCCTACCTGTCTGTCTCTCTCTCTCTCCCTCTCACCTGTCTGTCTCTCTCTCTCCCTCCCACCTCTCTGTCTGTCTCCCACCTGTCTCTCTCCCTCCCACCTGTCTGTCTCTCTCTCCCTCCCACATCTGTCTCCCTCCTACCTGTCTGTCTGTCTCTCTCCCTCCCACCTGTCTGTCTGTCTGTCTCTCTCTCCCACCCATGTCTGTCTGTCTGTCTCTCTCCCTCCCACCTCTGTCTGTCTCCCTCCTACCTGTCTGTCTCTCTCTCTCCATCCCACCTCTCGCTCTCTCTCACTCTCCCCCCACCTGTCTGTCTCTCTCTCTCCCTCCCACCTCTGTCTGTCTCCCTCCTACCTGTCTGTCTCCCTCCTACCTGTCTGTCTTTCTCCATCCCCCCCCCCCCCACCTGTCTCTCTCTCACCTGTCTGTCCCCAGGTGGACAGCTCTGTGTTTGACAGCAGGGAGATGGTGCAGAGCCTGGCCTTCGGGCTCTCCTTCTTGCAGCGGATGGACATGAAGCCGGTGGTGGTGATGGGGCAGGGTGAGGGGTGTAGTGATCCAGCCACCGGGCCTCAGCGCGAGCAGCTGGTGGGGCGGAGCCAGCGGCTGACGGAGGCTCTGCAGCAGCACTCCGCCACCGTCCTGCCCTTCTTCTCCGCCGAGGCCTTCCTCCTGCTGCAGGAGGCTCCCAGGTGAGGAGAGCAGGACGCCCGGCGGGTAGTGGACTACACCTGCCGGTCTTAACTAGTCTTAACCTGGTCTTAACTAGTCCTAGAGACAGCTGGAGGTAAACCAGCAGCACTCTGGACCGAGGTTCTTATCGTTAACTGAAACGGAGGTTTAAAAAATACATTTGTGAACTGAAATGAAAACTAAACTCAAAATGTATTTAATGTAATTGTTCCAAAACGAACCAAAATGAAATAAAAAATCACCAGGGACTATTTTCAGGTGGTGGTTGGTTTGGGTCGGGACGTTTGTGGATAGCACAGAAACCAAAGGGCCCTTTCATATCCAGTCCTTCTGTTGAATCGCTGAAAGCCCATGAGATCGATAGGCTCACAACCCGTCCTACTCCGCCCCCTACTGGCCACAAGGCACCCGCGGGAGAAAAGGCTGCAGGGAGGAAGACGTCTACAAAGACGTCCTAGAGCCGGAGCGCGGCGGGCGGCTAACATCGGCCCGGTAGTCGCGGGGAAACGGGCGCCGGGGGCCTGCGGTCAGAGAGCCGATACCGAGTCAACGAACGTGACGTGTTCAAATCCACAATGTGAGTCCGTCAACAGTACTGAGGTCAGTCCTGAGTACTGATCGCTGCCCAGATGAAGGTCCTCACCGTCTCCTCCAGGCAGATGGATCTCTGGTCATCCGAGCCCAGCAGGTCATCCATCCATCCCTGATCAATAGAAATAAACCTGAAAACTAAAATGTGTCAGTGAACTCAAACTAAATGAAAACTAACGCCCTGACAGCTGAACTAAACCTGAACTGCAGCCCCCGTCGTCTTAAACATCCCTTATCATAGGATCAGAGATGTGTCAGATTACTGGGAGTAATCAGAGTACAGTAATATTTTGATTTGTGTGTTTACATGGTTTAAAGTGGTTTCTCCAATAACCTGGTTCACATGGATCCATTTAATAAGCTCCATGTTGTTGCTTTGTCGCTGGGTCTGGTGACCTTTGACCTGCACAGTTTGAAAAAGACCAAAGAAACGTGACTGATGAGGCGTTCAAGGACTCAAACTGTTAGTGTGAATATAAACGTACTAACTCAAATTTTGATGTTTGAGTGATTACATTTTCCGAAACCCATCCTTGGTCCTGATTGGCTCCCTCCCTAAAGACCTCACGTCCAATCAGGCCACTCTCATCGGACAGGCAGGAGGGAGGTGGTAGCTTGCCCCTCCTTCCTTTCTCCCCTCCCTTCCTCCTCCCTACCTTCCCTCTTTGCATCCTATCTCTAACCCTTTCCTCCTCTCCTCCTCCCCCAGCGGTGCTCCCCCCTCCGTTGCCGTGGATATCAGCCTCCTCCAGTGGAGTCTGAACTGTGGAGTGATCCCATTGGTCTGTCCGGTGGGGAGGGATGAGCGCGGTTGCTCGGTAACGCTGGACGCCGTGGAAGTGACGGCAGCCATCTCCAGAGCCCTGCAGCCTCACAAGGTCATGTTCCTGAACAGCTCCGGAGGCCTGCGCAACCACGACCACAAGGCACGACTCACTCACTCTTTTAAAGGCCGCTTATGCTGCGTTCATGTCAAAGTTGGAAGTCGGAAATTCCCAGCTGGTAGGTGGCGTTTACAACCGAGATGCGTTCCTGCAGTCCAAACACCAGAGAAGGTTCTCTTTGCCCAATGTGAAATCCGGTTCCCCATGCAACAGCATGTCAAAGGCTACCTTCACTGTTAGTGCAACTTTACATTTTAAATGTTTAACCATTTAGCACAAAGGGTGTGTTGATGGATTTAAGGTCACGTGATGCTGAAACTCAAACTTGAGTATAGTTTGATTTTTAGTTCAAAGCTGAATTGGTTCCAAAGTTTAGGTGCTTTGATAGCAAAGGTACGTTCACCTCTCGTCATGAATCTGACTTCAGAACAGTCAAAATCGTCTTCTCTGCTGATCCAGGTTGTAGCGGTCGTTGGTTCTCTGCTGCTTCCTGTTTTTTCTTTTCCCAATTTGTTTTACCTCAATGGCAATTAGAGGGTTATTCAGATCACCTGCTGCGCATGGACTGGCTCCCAAAGGGTTATTGAGGGCAGCTTGGTGCATTCCCCTCTCGGCCAATCAGGGTGTGACGACGCCCTTTCTTTAGGGCTTAAGAGAGGTGGGTCATTCTGATCCTTCCTCAAACTGACTACGGACCTCAGTTTAGCGTGTTAGTGGCTAGAACTAGAGTCTCCTTGCTGCTCTGCTTATTCTGATTGAGGGTGATTGAGCCTTTTGGAGCCTATTTTGTGTGTTCAATAAAAAAACACCTTTCAACTAAGTTACCTGCATAAAGGCAGATATTAGTGCTATTCGTGCAAGAGTACTACTTGCCTTTTGATAGTCTAACGCCTGCAGGTTTTATTTTGTTTATTTTCATTGAACCCCTTTTCCTTTTACGAGGCATTTGTTCATTATTATAAGAATTGTTACTCAAAGTACATTTTTTTGTTATTATTTATGGGGTCGGAAACTGGTTCTAGGGCTTCTTCCTGATGAGCTGGAGTCTGGGGAGTCAGTACCGCCACACAGGGCTTGGTTCCTGGGGAGATAGAAGTCCAGGACATTTGATGCTTTAAAGGTGATCAATAAAATCAACTGTAAAATCCCCTGGAAGCCAGAGCAGGTCACTGAGATGAGATGAAGACATGGAGATGTTCCAGTCCAACGGCGTAGCCAGTAGGAACTAGCGTTGACAGTACTAATGGAGGACATGTTACCTCCCCGTCCTGACCGCCTCATGTTGCTGTTGCAGGTGGTGGGGTCGGTGTCGTTGCCCGGCGACCTGCCCGGTCTGTCCGGGGCGTCGTGGCTGAGTCCGGCGCAGCGGCGGAGGGTGGCCGCCCTCGCCAGGCTGCTCAACCAGCTGCCCACCGAGTCCTCCGCCGTCATCACCTCCGCCAGCACGCTGCTAACCGAACTGTTCAGCCACAAAGGTCAGGACTACTGACTGACTGACTAGTTGACAGACAAGTTGGCTGGTTGACAGACAAGTTGACAGACTAGTTGACTAACTGACTAGTTGACTGACACACACAAATCTGTGTGTGTGTGTGTGTGATTTTAGTTCTATATTCTGGTCAGGTGAATGTTGTGGTTTAGTATCTGAGTAAATCTTTCACGGACATTTCTACAATTTAGTTTTCAATGTGATTAGTATATAAATATATATAAGTATATATAGTATCTAACATTTAAGTGTGTATTTATATTTAATGTATGTAGTTGTGCCTGTTTCTGTCCTCCTTCACAGGCTCTGGGACCCTTTTTAAAAATGGAGACCCCATCCACCGGTCAGTAGCTACACACACACACACACACACACACACACACACACACACACACTTCTATCGCAATATAGAAGTTAAAAGGTGTGTGTGCACAGATATGCCAGGAAGGCACAACAAATAATACATATCCACCGTGTGTGTGTGTGTGTAGGTACAGCTCTCTGGAGGGGATAGACGTGGAGCGTCTGCTGGCTCTCATCAACAAGTCGTTTGATAAAACTCTGAGAGGAGACTACATCGACTCTCTGGAGGGACGCCTGCACTCCGTCTACCTGTCCGAAGGGTGCGAGCCGCCGGCAAACCCACTCTCACCTTATCTGAGTTCAGGATGCAAGATATTTTTGAGTAGTTGCATTGGATTTGATTGTCTTTGCACCATGTTCTCTCCCTCCCCTGTTGAAGACCAACCTACCTCCCCCTCTCTCCAGCTACAGCGCAGTAGCCATCATAACCAGACAGCCGGTGTCCAGCGGGACACCCTACCTGGACAAGTTTGTGGTGAGCAGCAGTAAGCAGGGCCAGGGCACCAGCCACATCCTGTGGGAGTGTATCAGACAGGACCTGGGGAGTCTCTTCTGGAGGTCCAGAGCCACCAACAAAATCAACCCCTGGTGAGACACACACACACACACACACACACACACATATAGTCAGTTAAAAACCATAGTGTCTATCCAGCGTGGGGGGGTTAATCACCTGGTTAATCACTGAACTAAATATAACATTCCTGTTTGACTAGATATAGATAGAAGATAAAGAAAATGGAACATGTGCATATAGTTTTTAAAATGTCACGGAAATGTGTAGCTAAGTCTTGAATGTTCCATCTTGGCTGCTTCAGATCAGAAATGTCCTGATAGTTTCATCCTCAGTGATAGATGGAGCAGAAACAAGACCTGGACATTCACATATATTGGGCATGGAAATGGTGCTACATGTCCTGGAGTGATGGAAATTAGCTTATTGCTAAATCTGGTGCAAAGCATCTCTTTGTTCTCATCTGAGAACTGTTTTTCTTTTTGCACATGGTCCCTGTCAAAAATATACTCAATAAACAAACAGTAGTCTTAGAAAAGCGGTAAAAGGTGCAGGAGTCCTGAATGTAAACTGACTCAACTGATCTTGAGTCAGTCTTGATGTCAGTGAGCGACCAGCCAACCAAGCAATCCAACAGGCAGTTAATCAGTGACCGTTACCTCCATCCAGGTACTTCAAGCACTGTGACGGGAGCTTTGTTAACGGTGTGTGGACGGTCTTCTGGTTCGGCTTGGCAGACATCAGAGATTCGTACGAGCTGGTGGAGTATGCCAAGAGCCTCCCCGACTCCTTCCACACCTTCCCAGCAGCAGGAGGAGCTACCGCCCCCTCCCAGCAAACACCACCTCCTGCTTCAGGATCCTGAGCTGGTTACCTCCGACTGCTGATGGAGGTCTTAACCAATTGGAGTTAGTCTGGAGTTACTGAACCATGGGGCTCTTTAGCTCTGCATGGAATTCTTTAACTCTGGAGTTACTGAACCACAGGTCTCTTTTGATCTGGAGTTCTTTAACTCTGGAGTTACTGAACCATGGAGCTCTTTAGATCTGGAGTTACTGAACCATGGAGCTCTTTAGAACTGGAGTTCTTTAACTCTGGAGTTACTGAACCATGGAGCTCTTTAGATCTGGAGTTACTGAACCACAGGTCTCTTTAGATCTGGAGTTCTTTAACTCTGGAGTTACTGAACCATGGAGCTCTTTAGATCTGGAGTTACTGAACCATGGAGCTCTTTAGAACTGGAGTTGCGGCACTCTGGAACTTTGGAGTTCTTGAGGTTTGGAGTTTTAGCTCTGGATTTCTATCACTCTAAAGCTCAAGAGTTCAGGATGCTTCCGGTGGCTCTGGTTGGAGAAAACATGTGAAAGTCAAAGCTGTAATGTAGTGAAGGACGTTGTGTGTACAGCTTGACCCTAACTGAAAACTACATTTAAAGCTGCAGTTCGTTATAAGCTTTCCGGTGAGGTGGTTTCAGAGGCCTTTCCACATCACTAAGAAACATTCTGCCGTGCTGTGATCAATATTATGGGATTTCACTTCAGGGTGGGAAATGTCAACAGGCTGGTAAGTTAGTCTAACCTAGCAGCCGTTGGCGGGTAACCATGTGGAAGCTCTTTTCTCATGAAGAATCCACCAATCAAACCCCTGGTTCTTAAGCACTTTTACAAGCCAACGGGATTGTTTTTATAGAACAGAACACTTCAGGCCACTTCCATGTCCAAAACGGACAAGGTGAGACGTGGTTAAATTAAATCAATTGGAATATAATATGAACAGTGGTAATAGTAATACTAGTAATAATACAGAAACATACCACTAATCAAAGTTACAAAGTGCTGTATTTCTAACTTTCTAACATGCCACCTTCCTATCCAGACTGTCTTGATGTTTCATGCATTTCCTACCAATGTGTTTTCAGTGTGTGACTTTACATATCGACTGATTGTCCTGACCTATGTCATGAAGCCAAATGATCTCATGCTTGACCAATGGCTGAGATAAGCCAGTCCCCGGCAATATAAAGGATAACATGTCATCCTTCCTGGCTACGATGCTTGATTCAGAGAATGCACTGAAGCGGGAGGTCAAGGCAGAAGAGGACAAAAAGCAAGAATGCAAAGAATATAAGATCATGGTTGAAGAAGCTGAAGATGACTGGGTGGAGAACCTAAGCACCACCAGGGATTTGGGGATACGTAATAGAAAATCTCATCTCACCTGCTAAAAGCACTTATAGGGATACATGGATGAAGCATGAATTAAAATAAATCAAAGTTTAAATCATGTAGAGAAATGAGGGATATGTAATAATCCAATGTGTGATATAAGATCAAGGTTGAAGATGATAGATGCTTTATGAACCATTACTGTGATGTGTGTATCAGCAGGTTCACCCTGTAAGGTTGACAGTGTGTTGAATTGTAGAAGTGACATACTGATAAAACACCACGCTCAGTGTTGCATTTAGGGAGCTGTTGTGAACTGAACTGCCTCATACGGTTGAAGGATCAGAGGCCTGTTCCACAAAGCAGGTTTAGAAAAGCGATTAACCTCACAAGCCTGATTTGAGTTAACCTAACAAGTCAATCGGGGCTAACGCGGTTCCACAAAGTCAAGCTACCGTGATCTGGCTAAACTGAGCCAGGCTCCAGTAATCCAGGTAACTGAGTATGCACTGTTATACACAGTTTATTTAAGCAGCCCGAGAGGTCGATCATGGATCTGATCGATTCATCATGGCAAAAAATGATGGTAAAGACAGAGCTGCAATGTTCACGGCCAGCAACTTTTAGTGGAGGTCTATGGAGAATTCAGCCATATTACAATGAAAGGGGAAATACGATTGCCATGAATAAAGGGAGAGAGAAAGATTGGCAATACATGTTGATAGACCTCATGAAATATGTGTTCAACAATATTAAAGAACTGAAAAAAAACCATACCTGAAACCATGCCGCACATGAATCCCAAGACTAAATGTACCACTTGAAAAACAAACAATGCAGACAATCTGTGGGACAGAGCTTTACTGTGGTGTTGCTGTTTCCTATATGTGGCATTAGTAATCTACAGATCTGATCAATGCTTTCACCTGAGAACCTACCGCTCAAACACATGTTGGTCCGGGTAAACCAGCGGGTCTGATCTGGCCCTGCATACACGACCACAACCTCATCTATGAATGGACAGGCCATGATGGACATAGGATGAGACATGGGTCTTCCTCTATATAAACCCTTTAACTGACGTGAATGAAGAGATGGGAGTGCTGCCTGGGTATTAGAGAGAGAGAGAATCTTGCAGGTCTGTTTTATAGCCTTCTGAGCCCAGCCTGCTCAGGTGTGTTGCATCTCTGACGAGGTCTCAGCTCCACCCATCAGCTTCCTCGAACAAAGGGGTAAACACCCAACATGGAAGGACAAGATGGGGCCAATCCTGAGAGTCTTTGGCCCAATCCCAATGTCCCCGCTAAGGCCTAAGCCTGAACCCTCACAGACTGACGTCACCTGGTAAATGCTTGAGTGTGAGAGGCTGCAAGGGCTCCAAATTGTATAAATAGGATGGGACAGCACTTTGCGACATATCCCGTTACCTTGACGACACCAAAACATGTTACGTATGATTATGGGTTTGGACTTTTTATTTTACGTTTTTTACTTTCTTCACGGCCAAGGCACTTAAGGGACCGACCTAATTTGAACGTCTCCCAGGCTCTTGCCTTACAGAGTGGATGAGAGGTTATTGTCAAATAATTAATTTACCCACTTTTGTCAAAACAGCAAAAAATTTAAAGAAATGCTTTATTAATAAACATTTGTCATTCCATTTGTTTACCGTTTTTTTAAATGCTTCCGGGCTTCCCCTGGAAACCCTGTATTCAACGTCACAATCACCTTTGTCAGAGTTCAGAGTTGTTGTAAATATGACAAAGGTGGTCTATGAAAGCAAGAGGGTTGACTTGTTGCAAGAAGAGGATGGTGTAAACAAACGTCCTCTTCCTGTGAGTGAAGAAGTGAACCCTCTCGCCATAGACCACCTTTGTCAACCGTCCATTTCAGAGCGGGACTTCTCCTTGAGCTAGACTTTAGTTTTCTAGTTAAAAAATGTCTATTTCTGTAGCGATCCTTTCAGTAATGTTGTCAGACGAATAACAATCTGAGCCTGTCAGTGGCAAAATCAAGACTTTTAGTGGAGGTACTTTGACTGCATTGATATGCCCTGGATTACATTGCAGCCATTCAGCCCCCTTTTCGCAACTGCCAGCTGAGCTGATCTACTGGAGCAACTCTGAAACTTTTGGAATCTACTTAGCGGTATGATAGGCGATTTTGTGGATATAGAGGCCAGGTTGAAAAATACCGGAATTACCCTTTAAGGTTTACCTTTATGTGTTGAATCACCCATGACCCTTGGACCAACTGGGGGTGGAGGTGGTTGATGATAAACAACAGGTGATGGTGAGAGCAGGCTGACGGTGGAGTCCAGCAGCCTGGTGGACCTCAACGACCTGCTGGCTAAAGTCTCCTATACCAGCACCGTCTACCATATACACACTGGAGACCTGGGTACGAGTCTCACACAACACTACTTAACTGGAAAACTGAACCGAAATGCTCAACAACAAGATGCAAAAACTATTTAGAAATGGAGAGCAAAATGTCTGTACCTGCTGTTTGGTCAGCTAATTTACTAAGACACAGGAAGTGTATACCTAACTTGTTTTAAAAAATTCTCCTCTGTCTGCAGCTCACTTCCTGTTTGAGAACCATGAGGCTGTCTTCCTCCTCATCATCCAACAACCTCGCCTGCCGATCCTCTATGACACGGGGAAAGGTAGGACTCCCGTTATCACGGAGGTCCACTGGAGACTAGGGGTGGGTGATATGACTAAAAATCAATATTGTGATTATTTCAAACTTTTACCTCATTACGATTAATGAACGATTATTTTATTTGTTTTATTTTATTTTGAAATTTGTTTTATTTTGAAATTGACCGGATGCTCTATGCCGTTCCTGTGTCTGATTTCCTGCCCGACTTGACACATTCGCTTGCGAACACGGCGTTACTGGACGGGGCGGAGGGACGTGACTGAATACCACGTAGTATTTTTTAAGGGGACAGTTCATGAACGCAGTATTGGGGAAAATATTTGGCCCATTCATTCACGGGAAAGTGATGTGCACAGACGCCTAATTGCGCGTGCACTTTTGCGCGGAACTGAACCTACCAGACGTGCAAGAACACAGACGCGTAACTGCTTTTTTAGAGCACATTATGAAAACAGAAGTAAGCATAGTCTTAATTAATTGAACATATATATGTATACTATAATAAAGAAGAGCATTATAAAAACGGGAATAACTGGTTATATGCAAAACGTATGACTTGATTTAACTTCATTCATCCCATAATGGTGATTGTCTCTGTTCCCTTTTTCATTATGGCCTATATTAAAATAAAATATGTATTAAAATAATTAATAACACAAGTAAAACTATTAGTAGGTTGAAAAACATTCATATGTGGTGATATGATGCAGATATTGTGCATATTGTGCAGACACAGAGATCTTCACTCTATGATCTCTGTGTCTGTCATGACCCGCCCCACTTAGTCAGCCAATCACCAGCCGCCACTGGCTATTCTAGCTATATAGATTGACTGGGCATGCGGGGGGACTAAGCTAGGCAATACAGGCACAAGTGCATAAACAGTATACCAATGTATACCAATCAGAAATCTAGGTCCACATGTCTAGCCTAGCTAGCACTCAGTTAAGCTAACTAGGGACCATAACTAGCAGAATTTGACTAGCAGAGAGAAACAACACCGAACAAATTGTCACAAATTGACATAAACATAGTCTCCAGGGTAAGTTGCAGTAGTGAAACAAGGCACAAACATAAACATAAATACTTACATCTGTCATTGACACACAACTTCCCTGAAACGGAAGAAAGCACATGAAGCTCCTGGTCAGAGCTGGTCAGAGCTGGGAAACTTCCTCTTAAAGGGCCAGTGACGCAATACCAGTAAACTCAAGCAAATTTACAATACTAATAATACTAGCTGGAGCATGTTATAATATCCAAACATTGATATTGCCAATAACATTACCTTAACAAGATGGGCCTATATATTGCCAATGAATAATAATAATGGGGGCAAATGAATAGTGTGGGCAACTGCAAATAGGCTCTCAATTGTCATCTAAAGAGAGACAATTACCAATCCTCTTAACAAGGACTTTCCTACACAGCCACCCCAAAAGTCTACTTAGACATTTTGAACAGAAACAGGAAAGTCTCTCAGGGAAGACTCGGGAGCTGCACCAGCCGGGACACAGGGCCGAGGTATGTTCTGTCCTTCGCCTGTACAGCTGCAGTGCGGACGCGCCCGTCGGCTCCAGGGTACATCTGAGTGACCTTCCCAACAACAGTTCCTTGCCATCCTTCCTCCATTTCTGCCTCTCTTGCAGACCTGGCAAGTCGTGGCGTATGAAGGTGGACCAGAAATGGTCGGCCAGCACTTGACTGTGTCTCAAACGACGTTTCCCAAGGAGGTCACTGGAGTCGTACACCGCTTGTGGTAGGGATGAGTCATGGCGTCCCATGATGAGGATGTCTGGAGTGATGGGATCTGGATCCGCAATGTCCGAGGAGAGGTAGCCCAATGGCTTCGTGTTCATAATACCCTCCACTTCAATGAGAACTGTGCGGAGGACGGTCTCGGACACTGCTTGGCCAACTGTTCCTTCAGTCTCGGTGACATCTCGGCGAAGGCTTCCTGCAACTCTTTATCTCCTCCGACAAAGTTTGTGCCTTTATCAGAGAGAAGCTCAAAAGATGTGCCACGCCGTGAGACGAAACGCCTCAGGGACATTAGGAAGGCATCGGAGTCCAAGCTTTAGAGGAGGTCAAGGTGTACGCAGCACATAGTCATACACTTGTACACAATCCCCCACCTCTTCTTGTTCTGGCGTTCTTTCTTGATGTGGAATGGCCTGAAGCAGTCCACTCCAGGGCTTGAACGGGGGCTTGTACAGATGCAAGTGAGAGGGTGGAAGGTCGGCCATCTGGGGCAAATCAGGCTTTGCTCGCTACAGCTGACATTCTCGGCAGGAGTGCTGATGCTTGCGGATAGCTTCTCTTCCACGCAGAACCCAGAATCTACGTCGGAGATCGGCGAGTACTCTCTCTGGCCCAGGGTGGAGAAGAGTCTGGTCATAATCTTGAATGAGCAGCTTTGTCAGGGGATGGTGCAGATCCAAGCACAAGGAGGGCCTTCTCAGCGTTGAGGTAGTCAGCTGCCTTGCAAGGCTGATCTGTGGTCCGGGAGTCAGCCGCCCCGTGAAGGGACCTGGCTGTTGCTTGGACAAGCTCTTTCCATGAAGTGAAGTCATCGACGCAGGGAGCTGGGAACTGTGTTTGTGTCTGTGTTCGGCAAGGCACAGGCCTTCGGCGGTGAAGGCCTGGTGGATCTGATACTTCTGGGAGGGCATACACAGTGGAGAAACGTCAAGGGAGACAGCTGCCCTGGAGCTGTTCAACGTTTTGCTGGACTGTCTGTAGATGGAGAGTCTCTGGCTGTTTGGGAAGGTTCAGGCACTGCACAGCTTGAGGGAGAACGATACTTCATTCTGAGCCATCATCAAGCACAGCGTCGGTCTCCAAGGCTTGGTCCCCATGTCGTAAGATGACCTCGATGACCTTCAACATCACCTGTTGCGGTCGGTTGGGCCGGTCGAGGTAGACCCTGATGGTTGGTGTAGTCACCATGTTGACACTGGTTTGGGTCTGCTGGACGGAGTCGTGCAGGATGGTGAGGTGCTGCTCTTTGCATGTCTTGCAGGGGCGCTTCAGAGTACAAGCATCAGCGGCGTGGTTGTGGCCACACTTCCAGCACCGATTCCCATCTCGGATCCACTTTACAACTTGGCTGTTGGACAACTTCTTGAAGTTGTTACAGGTATTCAGGAAGTGTTCTTTATTGTCACAGTAGGGACAATACAGCTTGGACTTGAAGGCGGTCTTGGAGCGAGCAGGCTCTGAAGTGAAGTGACTTCCCCAGCGTTGAGAAGGATGGTTCTCTTCATAATGAGTGACACTTTGGTCCTTCTTGGCTGGCTTGGGTGCATCACACTGATAGAGTGCTGCAGCTAGGTTTGAGAGGCGCTTAGCTTGTGACTTCTTGTGAAGCCTGGCTGCCAGGTCAGGCAGGGTGTAGGTCATGTCTGACCCTGTCCGGAGAACACCACGACTCAGACAGTATTCGATGAATCCATCCCTGAATGACGGAGGCATCTTGCTTAGGTGTGATTGTTATGCCCCGTCTAGGAGAGTCGCTAAAGGCATAGCATAAGTTGGACACTCCGTTTCCACCTCCCAAAACCAACCACAAAAACACGGGCTATAAATCAAAAGGCGAATATTTAATAGTGAACACAAAACTGAAGCACAGGCTTCGGAGTGGACCAAGGCCAAAACAATAAACAAAACAAAGCTGCTTCAAGGAAACCCTAACTACGATCTGAAAATGAAAAGAACTTAAATACAGAGGGCTATGTCTACCTCCTTTCCTAAATACAAAATACAAGAGCAACAACGTACAAAGTAAATGGCAGTCCACTCCTACTGCTTCTAAATCTAAAGAAAACGTAATGGTGATCAAACGTACCGAAAACACACGGGCACAGAACTAACAGAACTAACAGAGCTACACAGAGTTACATAGATTTACACGGGTTGAGACAGTCTAAGGTTGGGTTGAGGGATGGAAATGGAAAATGCTGTCAAAGTGCAGGCGGGTTGACTGGGTATTTGAAGGGCGGTGTGTTGTGTGGGAGCCAATCATCTGCATGTATTCTGCCAGGGTTTGGCCAATCAGGCCAATCTCCTGGCGCGTACCTAGTTTATAAAGGACATGAACAAACACACACACACACACACACACACACACACACACACACTACAGACAAGAATATTCAGACACTTACTAAGCAGGATATTCACAATTACATAACACAGTATGACCAAGGGTCGTAACAGTGATCCACATCTCAACTCGTACCCATTTGGTCCTTCAAGCGCTCTGAGCATGCCCACCAGAGACTGTATGGACAGGGCGAAGGAGTCAAAGGCTTCTGAGTCACCAAACTTGATGGCAGGCGGGTTGAGGATGGCACCTAGCTCTGACTTGACGAGCTGCCGGGGTTCACTGTACTTGTCTTGCAGGGCTTGCAATGCAGCAGTGTAAGGCCGAAGGTCATACATGTAGGCTTTAGCCAGGTGGAGAGCACAGGGAAACTGGCCGAGGGGCGCTTGGTACTTATACTGTTCAGTCAGGTGCCTGTGACTGCCCATTAGGTTATCCAAGGCCATCTTGAGGAGAGCAAAGTCACTTTCGCAGCCACGCTCGGAGACTGGCAGCATCGGCTTGGGGATGCCGTAAGGCAAGGCAATCAGCATCTCTGAGCCTGGATGCTGGGGATGCCCTTGGTTTATTGTCGGCTGGTTAGTGGCCATGTGGTGTGCAGCGTAGGGTCCAGAGTGTAGATGAGGAATAGAGTGACGGCGGGGTGAGCTGGCAGGGATGTTGGCAGGTGGGGTGCTCGTCACCAGTAGGGAAAAGAAGCTCCTTACAGATGATGAACCACTACGTGGTCCCTCCCTCTCCGGCTCTTGGCTACCTGTCAAGATGTTTGGTGATAGCTTCCTGTGCCTCCTGCTGTTGGTGTTGTGCTTCCCGGGCCTGGGTGTCGAGGCGCTGACACTCCAGATCAGCTTTGCAGTCTTCTAGGGCCTGGCACTGTAACTCCTCAAGCTCCAGGTGGTGGATGTTCTCCTGAAGGATAGCTTCCTGGAATGGTGACAGAGCATGTCGGGGGTGTTTACCCACAGATGAGACGAAGGGAGCCAACACCGGACCTGGAGGCGGACCTGGGAATCGACTTGCGTGAGGACCTACTTCCCTCAGATGGAGCCCTTACCTCGCTAATCCGGCATCTGGATGTGGCAATTGATGTGGGTGCTCGCTCCTTACAGATGTGGCCCTCGTCTTGCTAGCCCGTTGTTGTAGTGCATGGGATAGAGCCTTTGGAGGTTCATTTGATCGTTGAGGTTCATAGCTCACCTTGAAGTCGCTTACGCCGGGGACACACTGGACGCAGAAAGGCGCCGAATGGTGCCAAAAATTCTTTCCGCGCCCATGTTAACCAATGTGGCCGTGCACACCGGACGCGGAAGGGCGCCGAATGGCCGCGGCCTGCAGCGACCGCTTCGGCGTCAGGTCCAAGATTTTCTCAATTCGTGAGTGAATGTGTAAAGCTGGGCAGGAAGTCAGACGCAGGAACGGCATAGAGCATCCGATAAATTTCCAAAATATAACAAAACACCCTGATTGATGGTATTTCTGAGTTGTGTCTAAACTTTTACTGTCTGTGAGTGAGAGAGATGAGCAGGCACACACACACAAGCAGAAAGAGAGAGATTTATATGTATATATAGATGCATGTGCATTTTAATCGACACCATACTGCTCAAGTATACATAATACTCAGTGCTTAATTTTTAAAATAAGAGATGCCGGGGCTCAACTCGCGTTGCCTCGCGCACCTACTCTTGTAAGGTTCACTGGACGTAACGTTGTTTAATACCAGTTTAATATATGCGTTGTTGTCGCACTTTAGAGCCCGGAGCTCTGATTTGCCGGGGCGCAAAATCGGATTCTAGACATTTGCCACTAGCCCCGGCACAAATTAAGCACTGATAATACTTAATAATTTTTCATTCATTGCTGTTCTTACTTGTGTAGCCCTGTTACTGTGGCATGTACTTTCATATGGTTGTAAATGTTGTTCTTTGTCTGTTCATATACGTTTGCTTTGGCAATATAAGCACTGTCTTTTCATGTCAATAAAGCTTCAAATTGAAATTGAAATTCTGTCTGTCTCTGTGATCTCCTGGTCTGTTGGATCAGCAACATAAACATCATCATTGCCAATGACAGCATCCAACCACAGAGCATCACTGGAGAACACATCCAGCACTACATAATTCCGCCAGCAAAGGTGCACACACACACACACACACGCTGGTTCACAGGTTCGACCCCCCAATGTGTTCATTATTGTCGTGTCATTTGAGCACGACAACAACCCCCTTCCTGCTTCCTGGCTATCCCTGACCTCTGACCATCGGGATTAGGACTATCAAAGAGTGTGAGTGTGAAACTTGTGTGAAACCTCAGGGCTGGTTCGCTGGCAGGAACCTGGCAGTCTCCCAGGTAACCACCAAGTACTTCCTGTGGGTGGATGATGACTTCCTGTTTACAGAGAACAGAATAGATAGTGAAGCTGGTAGAGGTGATGGAGGCGGTCCCTGACCTGGATGTGGTGAGTAGATGGCATCTAGATGACAAGATGGCGCGGCCGTGTCTAGACGCCGTTGTGGTAGCTCCGTGGAGATTGTGCGTTTTTTCAGTTTTTGTGTTTGTTTTTAATATATTTTTTTGCACAAACACATCGGCACTAACATCATATGAATGTAGCACACTTTTGAACATAAACTTTTGTGCAAAACAAAGGTTTTTGTTCACTTTTTCCATCGACCCAGCGTGGCCGGCAGAGATCGTACGAGCAAGCCACAACAACAACAGTGGAGACGCATCTACGGGGAGACGAAGGAGAAAACATTGAGGCAAACGGAGCGGAATTCGGAACAAACTGAAAAAAAGTCATGCTGAACTTTCATCTGCACATTACATGTGCTACCAGAGGGGAAGCATTTTCCTGCTACCAGAGTATAAACAAAGGATAGCACGGGAAGCGGTAGTGACGAGGGACGTAAAGCGGTGGTCTGACCAATCAGAGGCTGAGCTACAGGACGCTCTGTCTGACGTCGACTGGGACATGTTCCAATCCAGTTCCAGGGACGTCAGCGAGTTTACGGAAGCAGTAACGAGCTTCATAGCAATGCTAGCGGACACCATCGTCCCCACGGTAAAAGTTAGGTCCTTTCCTAACCAAAAACCGTGGGTTGACAGATCCATCTGCGACGCTTTGAACGCATGCACTGCTGCCTACAACTCCGGTCTTGTATCCGGCAACATGGACGAGCACAAGGCAGCGTCCTATGGACTGAGAAGGGCGGTGAAGGAGGCCAAGAGGAGATACAGAGACACAAGTGGAGTCGCAGATGGAGCAGCGCGACGCCTATGGCAGGGGCTACGGACTATAACGGACTATAACAGACTACCAGGGCAGACCCCCCGCAATTGTGAGTGCCAACGCATCCCTAGCAGACGACCTGAACTCATTTTATGCACGGTTTGAGGGTAGCAACAACAGCGCTAGCTCGCTGGCTAACAACATCACCGTTAGCGCAGGTAGTGAGTTCTACCGCTGGGGATGAACACACACTCTCTATGACCGAGCACAGTGTGAGGAGGGCTCTGACGAGGGTGAACACCAGGAAAGCTGCTGGTCCAGATGGCATATCTGGGCGAGTACTGAAGACCTGTGCTAATCAGCTAGCTCCAGTGTTCACCACTATATTCAACATCTCCCTGGCTGAGTCTGTGGTCCCTGCCTGCTTCAAGAGATCCACTATTGTCCCTGTGCCCAAGAATGCTTCTCCAGCATGCTTGAATGATTATCGACTGGTGGCCCTCACCTCGGTGGTCATGAAATGCTTTGAGAGGCTAATAAAGGAATACATCTGCGCCTTCCTCCCTTGCTCCATGGACCCACTGCAGTTTGCTTATCGTCCAAACAGATCCACGGATGATGCTGTCTCCCAGGTACTGCACACCACACTGACAGCCGGAAGGGGGGCTATGTGAGATTGCTGTTCATTGATTATAGTTCAGCTTTCAACACCATAGTCCCCACCAGACTGGCCGGCAAGATGATTGAGCTGGGACTGAACACCCCCCTGTGTGCCTGGATCTTGGACTTCCTGACCACCGGTCCCCAGGTGGGCAGACACACCTCCAACCCCCTCACCCTGAACACAGGATCCCCCCAGGGTTGCGTCCTCAGCCCCCTACTGTACTCCCTGTACACACATGACTGTGTGGCCAGGTTCAGCTCCAACTCCATCATTAAGTTTGCGGATGACACAGCGGTGGTGGGCCTGATCTCCGACAACAATGAGAAGGCCTACCTGGAGGAAGTTGCTGATCTGTCACTCTGGTGCCAGGACAACAGCCTCCTCTTGAATGTCACCAAAACTAAGGAGCTGTTTGTGGACTTTAGGAGGGCACAACAGAGGACGTATTCACCACTGTGGATTAATGGGACTTCTGTGGAGATGGTGAGCAGGTATAAATACCTGGGAGTCCACATCACTGAAGATCTCACATGGTCCACACACACAGACACTCTGGTGAGAAAGGCGAGGCAGCGCCTTTACCACCTCTGGCAGCTGAGGAAATTCAAAGTCTCCCGGAGGATCCTTCAGTCCTTCTACTCTGGAGCTGTAGAGAGCATCCTGACAGGAAGCATCACTGCCTGGTTTGGCGACAGCTCCGCTCAGGACAGGAAGGCTCTGCAGAGAGTAGTGCGTTCGACTGAAAGCACTATTGGAACTACATTCCCCACCCTGCAGGACTTGTACACCAGGAGGTGCAGAACCAGAGCCTGCAGGATCATGAAGGATCCTCACCACCCCAACAACGGACTGTTTCAGCTGCTGCGGTCAGGCAAGTGCCTCCGTAGTCACGCTGCTAAAACAGAGACTGAGACGGAGTTTCTTTCCTCATCAGGACTGTGACCTCTGACCTCACCAGGACCCACACACTGCCCCTCTTACACACACACTCACACTCACTCACACACACACATACACATACACACATAGGTAATGACTACACATAATTTAGATTATATTACATACATACAATTTCCCTTATTACTATATTTTTTATTTCCAAAGAGCTCTTACTGTAATACTGTAAATATTGTTGTTGTTTTTTTAATTCTAAATACTGTGTACCCGTTTGCACATTCCCGTTGAGCATTGACACTTTTTTCATTTCACTGCACCCCGTGTGTGTATGTGACAAATAAAGTTCTTGAATCTTGAATCTTGAATCTAGAGTCCACCATCTTTAACAAAAACTAATAAAATGTGTGCTGTGCTGCTGGGAAGTTCTGCCTACTCCCAGACCGCCCACTCTATATTGGACCACCTGCTCCCAGATCACCAAACTATATTGGATCACCTGCCCCCAGACCTGGCCGAGCTAGGGGAGGGCCTCTTCCCCTCTGCCTTGGATGGGAGAGCCTCTCTGGGGGAAAGCGTCTACCTGAGCCCTCTGGATGTGTGGCCTAGTCTGCAGGTCCAGGATTGTCTGAGTTCTGGAGCTTCATATCTGCAGGATGATTTGGATGTTGTCTTACTCATCCCTGGACTGTACAGTAGATAGACCAGAATGCAATGCAGTAGCCAGGATAGACCAGAATGCAATGCAGTAGTCAAGATAGACCAGAATGCAATGCAGTAGTCAAGATAGACCAGAATGCAATGCAGTAGCCAGGATAGACCAGAATGCAATGCAGTACTTTTTTATAGCCACTCTATAGAGCAACAGGAGATCTGATGAAAACTAATCAATGATGACAATATGATATATAGATTATGGATTGCTGATTGAATGTTTTCTTCAGCAGCTTGTCTGGTTAAGTAGGAGGAGAGATCTACTTCCTCATATCGGACTTCCTTTGGTTCTGGTGCCTGTTCTGTGTGTGTGTGTGTGTGTGTGTGTGTGTGTGTGTGTGTGTGTGTGAGAAAGTTGTGCTGAGGTCAGGTAGCCGTCAGTTTTCATGCAAGCTAAACAGGATGTGGTGAAAAGGAGGTCATGAAACCTTCTACTGTGGAGGTGATGCTCCTCCTCCAGATCTCATTGAGTCTTTGTGACTGTAATAATTCACTTCATAGGCCGATAACAGAAGTAGTGTTTGTTCAGTGGACGTTTCTTTCAAGCAGTCCAGCCACGTTCCTTGGAGACAGTTAGGACCAAATTGTCATGTAAACTGGTAAGACATGTTTCTTTATTTCTAATGACAGAATATCATCGTTTTCATGAAGCTAGATACCATTTATTTACTGTGTGTGCTGTGCCTAGTTCAGGATGCTTCAGCAGGTCATTTGCTTTGTTCAGTGGGCAACACACATTTTATTGTGATGACTGTGGTGTGACCATGCAGTGTCATGATGAGGTCATAGTCTACGACCAGGCTATTGGCTGTGTGTGTTGTTGTTGGCTTTTCCAGCTGTTGGGACCGAATCTGACTAGACGTTGTCGAGCTGTTTTCAGGTCGAGCCGTAAAGACGCCGCGCTAGGGCTTGATTTCTAGTCCTATACAGACCTCTACCATGAATGTCTCAAAATAAAAAACCCTCCTCTGCCATATAGAACCACAAGATCCAGAGATACACCTGTAAGTTTATCTGGTAGCCACACAGAACCTTGACACTCGATTTGAGCTCTTTGGGAACCTTCTTAACCGATCCTAACTCAAGTACACACATCAGATCTGGATGTCCCACCCAAATAAACTAGGATGCACTCTGTATACGCTGCTTGCCCAAACTTGGCATCTATTGCAGCCCGACCGTCCTGGTAGGGGGATCCCTCTCTGAGGGAATATGTTGAGACTAAAGGAATTACTAGAAATCAGTTGGTTGAAACGCTGTAATGGTGAGATCTAGTTCCTCATATATGACTTCCACTGTGGTTAACAGTCTTTAACAGTGTTTGTACAGGGTATGTGTAATACTCTGACAGCAGATCATCTTGTTAACCAAACACAAAGAGATGACACTGAAGTCAATATGTCATTTTATAAATCACATGAACCCAAACATGTTTGTTTTCCCTCAGTAGGATGAGAAAAATGATTTGAAAAATGTGTTCTTTAGATTGAGAGCTTGATGAAATCAGCAGTTAGGTTGGGAAATGCTCAGTTAATACTAAAGGACAGGTCAGCTGTCACTAGTCTTGCACCCAGGGAGACCCACAGGAAATGACCAGTGATAGCACTTATCCTTTTTGATTGCATTGAACTATCATCTCTTATGGCTGCACTTCTCTCTCTCGCTGCTTTGCTGTTCTGTGACTCAGGAGAAAAGCAGGAAGTGAATGTAACTGTTGAAATAGATGAAAACATGGACTCACACATTTTTGGTCACTCATTCCAGTTTCTGGCTGCAGGATGATGGAAAGAGTTACAGCCAAGTGAAAACAAAGATATTAGAAGTTCTCAGAAATAAAATGAATGTTAAAGAGAAAAAAGGGAATCTGACCTCGCTGAAGGAATTCAAACTTATCTACGTCTACGTGTGTTTGTAGTGAAGGGGTAGATATGATTAGACATTAGAACCATTTTTGTATACATAATCACATATTTACAAATAAAGAATGTGTTTACACAAACACTTTAACATATATCAGTATGTTTGTCTTTCTTTTTACACAATTGAATTATGTATAACCATAATTGTGGGGGGTTGGGGAGGGGAGTCAGATTTTTCACAACGTCTTCAAGGTGCTTTACCAATTACCTTGTGTGGTCTGGATGGTCAAGTCATCTTATAATATGTCGGAGGAAGAAGCCCAGGTTTCGGGCCAGTGATGAAGACCGGACTTCCACGCCAACACTTAATCTTCTTCACGATTCTGTAGTTACTGGAGTCTCAAACAGGTTCAAAGAATTCACTGGAGATGATCAGAGTTCGATGCATAGAGTTTTATTCTTCAACAGAGACAAAACCTGAGTTGGTTCCGGAACCAGACTGAAGTACAACTGTCTTTGCATGATATTATATATCCCAAGAACTGGGTGGAGAATACTGACTTTCACGCCCCATTTCCCAAATTTAGCTTTGTTGTGCCGGAAATGATAGCATCCTAACACCCATACATGGTTCTTCTAGGTGGCCCTTACACACATGTCCAGTGGGATGTTCAACACACCATCTTTTCATGCCCTGGGTAGATTGGATTTTTTTCATTACATCAACCCATTACATCATCCGCAGGTGGCCTTGGATGCTTTCCCTGATCGCCTTCAGTATTGCCCTCCATATCGCTCTCTTCTGCAGTTGTTTTTTTTCTTAGCAGGCATGTAGGCGGTCGCATAACCGCTTCATAAGAAAGTCTAGGGTTTTGGAGACTGGCAAAAGCCCAACTTTATGACGACATGTTGGAGGGATTCTCAGACTTATTATTCTGTACTTGTACTTGACATGATTTTCAGGCTACATGCTTAATAACGCACAATCTTTATATTTATGCAAACCTAATATATTGATATAATGATATTACTTAATACAGAGCATATATCTCACTTAATACAGAGCATATACCTCAATGAAAATTTACCACAACAAATACCCACATGTCTAAAACACTGGAGGAGATGAATCTTTAACCGTAGTGGAGAAATTCAATAATTGACCTTTGAGTTGAAAGTTTCCTCTGATCTTACCAGGGAGCAACGATGGCGGCTCCTAAACACCAGCTCTTGAGAACACTGGAGGATTTGAAAGAAGAAGAGCTCAAGAAGTTCAAGTGGTTCCTGCAGCAGGCTGACTTCCTGGAAGACTACCCAGCCATCCCAACATGTCGGCTGGAGAAGGCAGACATGCCTGACACAGTGGATCAGATGGTGAAGATCTATGGTCTTCCTGGAGCTCTGGAGGTGACCAGGAAGGTTTTGATGGAGATCAACAGGAATGATCTAGTGGAGAGTTTGTCAAACATCAGTTTGAAACCCAAAGGTGAGTCGTGGGATGATAGAAATAGGGACATCTCGGTGCGACCTCCAAAAATGTTGTGGAAAATTGCCTTGAAGTCAGAAATCTTGAAATAACACACAAAACACCGATAGGTTGAAGTACAAAAATATATTGTATACAGATATATTGGAGAGAGTAACCTCGTCACAGGTCCCACAGGAAGTCAAAGTCTCTCTATCTCTCTCTCCCTGACAGTCAGCTCACTACAATCTTTATAGTTTCTTTGGAAACAAAGAAGTCTCTTATGATTGGTTCTCCATGCTAAGTCCATTTGTATGGGGTCAGTTAACTCTCAATATTCACAAATAAATACAACATGATTCACAAATATATATTGCGATTTATATATAAATGACTCTGTTCACAAATATATTTTTCAATGCACACACATACGTCTTGTTTTATATAAATGTAAAACAAATCCACAAATATACTTTGTTAAAAACAGCTGCAGTGTTCATCTAAAACATATTTCAATGTTGTTGCATTTATTTACAGACTGTCGAATCTGCGTTTAGAAACCTCCAGACGAGTTGTGAACCTCTTTACATTTGTGTGTGGATTTTTGAGAGTTAGCTGACGTGGTTAGATTCACAAATGCATTTTTTCTAAAGGCCCTTTCTCTGTAGCCTATCAGACATCTCTTTTCATTTCAGCCAATCACACCAGCGTGTGATTTCAATGCTGCGTTTAATGTCCCTAATTCCAACAAGTTTGCCATCCGGTAGCAGTACTCCAAGTGTAAATTAAACATAACATGGCTAAACATAGGCTGCAGAGAAAGGCAAGTTGCAATGGCTGATTTACGTAATATCAAAAGTTTATTTTTGACCATTTTGGTAATTTGACTAATTTTAATAAAACAAAACCTTGGCTTTCATAATCTGTATGAATTATTTCCTATTTTTGAGTGGAAATATAACTTTGAAGCATAAAAGCAAGATATGGTATTTGGCGAAGTTGATCACGGCAGCGGCAGTTAGCGATAACTAGCCAGCTGCATCCGTACCTGTTGGTTGTCAAGTTAGCAAGCTAGTATCGTAATCATCAAGACTTTCAATGTCGTCTTGGAAATAAGAAGAAATCGCTTGGCAATCCAGTGTTGTCTGTGGATTCCGGCGATCGGTGGCGAGAGCTTATTGACGACTACTTTTTGGCACCGAGATCTGACCGAGAGACGGCGGAGGAGAGCGGCTCGGACACGGGAACGGACAACAACAGTGAAACCTCCGGCGACACTTCGGACTCTGACAGGCCCATTTCAGACACCGACAACGATGAAGATGTTGACATGGAGCGACTTTTTTAACAGACCCAATATCTGCCGTCGTTTAGTCAGATGAATGGGATGAATATGTGAGCTACGGATCTGGAGGGGATATCGAGAAGGCTCGTAGCTTCAAGTGTGGCTGCAAATGTCATCAGAAAGCCTACACGCACTTCTCTATGGTGAAAAAACCAGAGAGATGAGATGTGACTGCTGGTAAGCACTTTTCCACTTATCCCATAGAGCTAGCCAACATTAGTAAACACAAGTGTGTTCATCTTATCTTCTTTAAACCTTGTTCTCAGTAATAATGAACACTGTAGGTAATGGTTTGAGTAGTTCTAGCTAGCTAGCTGGTCAACAGGACCCTGTAGTTGTATTTAACTACAGATGAGTGGTCTCACACTGAAATGACAAAATGACTTCTGTTAATTTATTTTAATTGTCACAAATTAAATGTAGGCCTAAGATGTTTTTTTGTTTCCTAGGTGAGAAACACATGTTCCTGTCAGCAGCACAATGAACTGATCCAAAGAAACGGCTTGTTCCAAAGGAAGCAGCAAAAAGAAAGGATGCACCAGAGGACCTCTTGCTTTATTGATGGTGATCACACATGCAGATATGATGAATGTCTGGATGAATTATTGAATCATTTAAGGATGTAATTAGTGATATGTGTAATATGGTTATATTTTTTCTTGCAATATTACTTTGGGGTTTAAATCAAATCAAATCACATTTATTTGTACAGCCCTTAATTTAATCACCGTTCCAGTCTCTAAGGCTTCACAGTGCCCAACATGTGAAACAATAAATGGTTAGTACTTGACATCCCCCAGCCTTAGACCCTCAACAGAGGACAAGGAAAAACTCCTTTTAGAGAAAATTGGAAGAAACCTTGGGAGGGGCTACTCAGAGAGGGATCCCCCTACCAGCACGGTTGGCGTGCAATAGATTTGAGATGTGATAGAGTTTGGGTAAGCAGTGTATACATAAAAGTTTATTATGGTGGGACATCCGGATCTGATGTGTTTAATATTTTGGCACTTGGCATTTATACCAATCTATAGATTTATACCAATCTATAGCAATGTATAGGTCAAAGGGACACCTTGACCTATACATTGCTATAGATCGGTATAAATCTTCTACACTCTATAGGCTACTGTATACATAATCACATATTTACAAATAAAGAATGTGTTTACACAAACACTTTAACATATATCAGTATGTTTGTCTTTCTTTTTACACAATTGAATTATGTATAACCATAATTGTGGGGGGTTGGGGAGGGGAGTCACAGATTTTTCACAACGTCTTCAAGGTGCTTTTGAGAGATTCATTAATAGTGGATAAATAGTGTAAGTGTACTGTGTGTAATATAACCTTAAAGCGCTATTTCTCCTCATTACATAGATGCCTAAATGTTATATCTGTTATTTAAAATAATCACTCAAGCAGCATTTGTTTGTGAGATGGAATGTTCAGAGTCATAATGGAAAGGTTTTTTTAAAGGCCTTTTTCTCAAAACCACACTTTTGTGTCTCTCGTTGTATAACGCCACATAACTTTCTCATTTTTTGTGACATCTTTTTAGTCTCATTGGAAAGCCTACATTCTCATCTTTCAAGTAATATGAAAACCCCAAAAGGTGACTGATTCTGTGAGAGCAGGTCACATTTATATAAAACAAAACGTATTTGTGTGTGCATTGAAAAATATACAGTACCAGTCAAAAGTTTGGACACACTTACTCATAGAAAGGGTTTTTCTTTATTTTTACAATTTTCCACTATTTTAGAATAATAGTAAAGTCATCAAAACCGTGAAATAACACAAAAGGAATTATGCAGTGACCAAAAAAAACAAACAAAAAAAAAACTATCTTATATTTTAGATTCTTCAAAGTAGAAACCCTTTGGCATTACAAGCAAATAAATTCCACAAATGAACTTTTAAAGGCCACAATCACTATGTGAGTGTTTAAAATGATGATTTAATCATTGTGGTTCAACATTCTCCACCTCTAAAGTCTAAATGAAAAATACTTGTTGGGGGTGCATTTCAATTTAATTAATCAATTTAGTTTTGAAAATAAATTCATACACAGGCATCAACTTCTCTATTTGTCTAAGAACATTTCGAGCATTTAAGAATCAAGCCTTTATATCAAAATGTCATGAGAAGATCATGAGAAACAAAAACAAGTGTGTCCAAACTTTTGACTGGTACTGTATTTGCAAACAAAGTCATTTATATATAAATCGCAATATATATTTGTGAATCATGTTGTATTTATTTGTGAATATTTCTTAACTGACCCGATACTTATGGTGCATGGTGCAGATTTCTGACTTCCTTGAAAGGCCTCACTGGCTGGTTGTGCTATACTTAGGTACATGTTCGTAGCGCACATGTCACATGTCTGTCACAGGTAACAACACAGTATCAGTACAACCAGACAACATGATAAATGATGAATACTAGCATTGTGTGGTTATTTACTTTCACAATCACCATGATGGACAGATCACCATGATGGATAGATCACCGTGATGGATAGATCACCGTGATGGATCGATCACCATGATGGATAGATCACCGTGATGGATAGATCACCATGATGGATAGATCACCGTGATGGCTAGATAGCCATGATGGATAGAAAGCCTCTTATGAGAGAAACAGAAGAACTAGTGATGAAAACAACCATCTCTAGGTCATATTTGTTGAGTTAATGGCTCTGTTACTGTGTAAGTCATAATATTGACATGTGCTCCATTTTTTTAGTTGCACCATTGAAATACTTTGGCCCAACTCTGCCTGAAAAGACCCCATCAACATCTATACACCTTGGTGATAGTGCACCCAGCAGCCTGCCATCTACCTCATCTGAAGGTGCTGCATTATCAGGCTGACCTGTCATAGCTGTACACCAGATAGGCTTGTTTGATTGAGAGACCAGGTTACCACAGTTTGAAGGCTTATGAGGTTGTACACCTATAGCTGTCGCTGTGGTTCCTGTTTATAGTATGGGAGTTAGCAATCCTCTCTGAGTATCATTTTCATAATGGCTTGCTCCATGAAAGATGTACAGTACTGTGCAAAAGTCTTAGGCACCCTAGATTTCTTTAATATAAATTTGGTCTTAGATGTTTTTTTTATTGTTTTATGCATTAGTTATTAGTACTTTTTAGTAGTCTTTTGATATTTAGAAACTTTTCATTTCATTATTATTGAAACATCTCCGCTTTATGGATTTTCTTTTTACATGTGCCTAAAGACAACATCAACTGTGGCTGCAACAATGTGGGCCACATTAGCACCTGGTTGCTGAAAACTTTCCATTGAGCCAGATATTGCCCACATTGGGTAATGTGGGCAATGTGTTCTAGGCCCTGGTGATAATGCACCCACCCTCCCATCAACCTCTATAAACCTCACACCTATATCTGTTACGACCGTGTTAGGGAACCCAAATGCAGAACACAGAGACAGGAGACGTATTTAAAGTGAACGGGGTTTAATGAGGAAATAGGGACTGAGGATGGCAGGGAAGGCAGTCATTTTTTGCACATTTCTCTGTGCTATTTTGTTACTTCAAAACAGATTTATTCTGGATGTTTTGTCTGAGTTCTATCCAAAGTACTATATTCTGTTAAAGTGAAAACTAAATAGTTGAAATTTATGTGGAAGGATAAAATGAAAATAACAGAAGTATTCTGTTTTCAACCCCTTTGCTTCGTTCGGGGGAAGTTGCCATATTAGTAAAAATGTGTTCAACATTTGGGATTACCGTTACTCAGATGTCGTATTTACATTACATTTAGTAATTCTGAACATTGGTTTCTTTTCAAGTGTTTTTTAACTTGTCTTTCTGAGAGCCCCTTCACTAGATTTTAATGGGACTTAGAGGATCTTAGGGTGGAGGGTGGACTCTCCATCACAACACTGAAACACATATGGTTCATATATGAACGACATTACAGTCCAGGTCTTGAAGTTTAAAAGAAAATAAAAATCATCCATTTCCAATCATTATGGTTGAAAATACAGAAGATGAAGTTTCAGTGTGTTTTTCCATTTTTTACTGCAATAATTAACAGGAAAAACTGAGTAACTACCTTCAGTATTTTATCACAGTGATGGGTGGGTGATGATTTATATTTTCTATGAAAAACACTGATCATAGTTGTGCACAATATACCAATAATAATAATGCCTTCTTCACGACAAGTATGATGCATCCTCGTACGTGTTGCATCACCACTGTATTCATAATAGACTTTTATAATCATTACCAATACATGGGTATTGTCTGAAAGGTTTTCTGCAAAGTAGCTTTCACAAACTAACATAAGAAACAGCAGAAAATGAGAAAAGGTCCAACTAGCTGCTTGGTTACGGCAAAATTGGCAATAGCTGTCATGGTGTTGGGAAATTATATACATATATAATTTAGCAGTAGTGTACAGTAGTAGTAATAAAAGTACAAAGTACATTTACCAGGAAATGTATTCCTCATACTTACTGTGAATCCTCTCAATAATGCATCTGTTTCTTATTCAATCAGAGACTCTTGTCAAGTGCCAGCGTAAAGTCAAATCTAATCTGAAGAAGAAGTTTCATAAGTTGTATGACGGGACCGCTAAAACACCTCTGAATCAGATCTACACAGAGATCTACATCACAGAGGGAGGGAGTGGAGAGGTCAGTGATGAACATGAGGTCAGACAGATTGAAACAGCATCCAGGAAACCAGCCAGACCAGAAACAACAATCACATGTGAAGATGTCTTTAAACCCTTACCTGGAAGAGAGAAACCAATCAGGACATTGATGACAAAGGGAGTGGCTGGCATCGGTAAAACAGTCTTAACACAAAAGTTCACTCTGGACTGGGCTGAAGACAAAGCCAACCACGATATACACTTCATGTTTCCATTCACTTTCAGAGAGCTGAACTTGCTGAAAGGGAAAAAGTTCAGCTTGGTGGAACTTCTTCATTACTTCTTCAGTGAGACCAAAGAAGCAGGAATCTACTGCTTTGACAAGTTCCAGGTTGTGTTGATCTTTGATGGCCTGGATGAGTGTCGACTTCCTCTAGACTTCCAGACGAACGAGATCTGGAATGATGTTACAGAGTCAACCTCAGTGGATGTGCTGCTGACAAACCTCATCAAGGGGAAACTGCTTCCCTCTGCTCGCCTCTGGATAACCACACGACCTGCAGCAGCCAATCAGATCCCTCATGAGTATGTTGACATGGTGACAGAGGTGAAAGGGTTCACTGACCCACAGAAGGAGGAGTACTTCAGGAAGAGATTCAGAGATGAGGAGCTGGCCAGCAGAATCATCTCCCACATCAAGACATCACAAAGCCTCCACATCATGTGCCACATCCCAGTCTTCTGCTGGATCACTGCTAAAGTTCTGAAGGATGTGCTGAGAACCAATGAGAGAGGAGAGATGCCCAAGACCCTGACTGAGATGTACATCCACTTCCTGGTGGTTCAGTCCAAACAGGGGAATGTCAAGTATCATGGGAAAGCTGCAGCAGATCCACACTGGAATACAGAGACCAGCAAGATGATTCTGTCTCTGGGAAAACTGGCTTTTGAGCAGCTGGAGAAAGGCAACCTGATCTTCTATGAAGAAGACCTGACCGAGTGTGGCATTGATATCAGAGCAGCCTCAGTGTACTCAGGAGTGTTCACACAGATCTTTAAAGAGGAGCGTGGGCTGTATCAGGACCAGGTCTTCTGCTTTGTCCATCTGAGCATTCAGGAGTTTCTGGCTGCTGTTCATGTCTTTCTGTCATTCATCACCACTGGTGTCAATCTGCTGGGAGAAACACAGTTAACCTCCACCACTGGTGCCCAATGTGAACCAATGTTGTCTAGAGAAGGTTCGCTAACAAAACGTATACGCTCCCTGTTAAAGAAACCAGCAAAACAAAAAATAACCAAGAATTTACCAAAACAGTCAGAAGCCACATCAGAATATGAACCTGAAATTATCTTCTACCAGAGAGCTGTGGACAAGGCTTTACAGAGTCCAAATGGACACCTGGACTTGTTCCTTCGCTTCCTCCTGGGTCTTTCAGTGGAGACCAATCAGACTCTCCTACGAGGCCTGGTGAAACAGACAGGAAGTAGCTCACAGACCAACCAGGAAACAGTCCAGTACATCAAGGAGAAGATCAGGAAGAATCCCTCTCCAGAGAAAAGCATCAATCTGTTCCATTGTCTGAATGAGTTGAATGACCATTCTCTAGTGGAGGAGATCCAACAGTACCTGACATCAGGAAGTCTCTCCAGAGACAAACTCTCCCCTGCTCAGTGGTCAGCTCTGGTCTTCATCTTACTGTCATCACAAGAAGATCTGGAGGTGTTTGACCTGAAGAAATACTCTGCTTCAGAGGAGGGTCTTCTGAGGATGCTGCCAGTGGTTGAAGCCTCAAATAAATCAGTGTAGGTGAAATGATAACTGAATGCATTGAATATATTAAATGTGACATTTTTCACAGAGGAAAAATATTCATATAGTTCTTGTCTTTGTCACAAATTCTTCCTCAGGCTGAGTGGCTGTTGGTTGTTAGAGAGAAGCTGTGGAGCTCTGGCCTCAGTTCTAAGCTCCAAGTCCTCCAGTCTGAGAGACCTGGACCTGAGTAACAACAACCTGCAGGATTCAGGAGTGAAGCTGCTCTCTGCTGGACTGGGGAGTCCACACTGTAGACTGGAGACTCTCAGGTTAGTGTTCCTCAAACTGGTCAACACATGACCAGTTAAATCCTGCTGTACATGCATGTTACCATCAGTGAGTAGATTCCTAACCTGTGGAGGATTTTCAGACCAGTTGTTATACCAACATTTACCACTACTTTCTAACAAGTGAATTACTCTCCATGAGGATATTTCATTATTTCCTCTCCTTGCTGGCTCTGTTATAAAGACCTAAAATATCAGAAAGGACTTCTAAGATTCTGCAGCAAATCCATCAGATAACTTCAAAACTGGACCAAATGAAAACACTAAACAGATCTTACTGTCGGTGTTTGAGACAGTCAAAGTTTTTGTTCCACTTGAAGGAATTTTCACCAATCATTTCAGAGCAGTGTTTTAATCCGAACAGTGTCTGTCTGCCTGTGTTTCCAGGCTGTCATACTGTCTGGTCTCAGAGGAAGGCTGTGTTTCTCTGGCCTCAGTTCTCAGCTCCAAGTCCTCCAGACTGAGAGAGCTGGACCTGAGTACCAATGACCTGCAGGATTCAGGAGTGATGCTACTCTCTGCTGGACTGGGGAGTCCAAACTGTAGACTGGAGACTCTCAGGTTAGGGTCCTCAACTCAACACATGACCATTTACATTTTTTATGATTGCTTTGACTCATTGTGCACAGCAGAATTTCAATGTACAAAACTCAAAGTGCCAAACTGACTTTCAAAACTCATCCTCTAAGACACTACATCCTATGCTGACATACAAAGTGCCAAACTCTGAATCATATCTCTATCTCAGAGTAAAGTCACCTAACATTACAACAATGTTCAAATGCTTATTACTACAAACACAGATCACTGAATCAATTCATCAGGTGTTTGTTGTCATGTCTCATCACTTCCAGCAACCTTGCCCAGGTGAGTAGCATCACAACACAATTGATAATCTCTTCACCAAAACATAAAAGGCTGCTTAGAAACCTGAATGGCAGTTTCTGACAACATGGAGCAGATGTTCTATGTCCAGGATGGAAGAGCTGTCCGAGATATAATATGCCATTTCAAATAAAGACACCTTTCATTTGGTCTTCTTTATTTCCTACAAATAGAAAAGCAACAGTCAGTATTTTTATATTGTTCCAACAACACATTTCACCTGTGACCATGCACCCACCTCTAACTTATGTTGCAGTAATGACATTTCTAGATCTGCCTTTCTAATTTGTCACCCCAAGTACACCAATTGAAGTATGTGTGGCCCAGACAGCTCAGTTGGTAGGGCATGAGACTCTCAGTCTCAGGGTTGTGGGTTTGATTCCCACATAATGTTAACTATCACCTTTGTAAGTCGCTTTGGACAAAAGCGTCTGCTAAATGACTCTATTATAAAAAAAAAAAATTGCCAATACCATTCCACCACTTTCTCACATGTAGGTAATATTATAAGAAAGTGTGGTTAAATGTTAAATGAATACACTACTGCATTCAAATGTACGGATTGACTTGGGCAGCAATTCTCCCCCACACCAATTCCCTCTCCTTTACGACCCTTCTGCTTGCTGGTTGCCATGGTGAATCGTAGTATCGGACCTCCATTGATGATAGCTTTTTATCGTCGTCGCGCACGTGCTTATCTCAAGGTGAACATACTCAAAGTTGATTGAACAAACTCAAATCAGTCGTTCTGGAACTGAAAACTCAGACTTGGCCATCTCGGAATTAACCAACTCAGAGTGCAGGGTTAGACTCAGAGTTTGCTGAACCTGCTTCTTGGAACAGGCCCCAGCAGTCGAATAGTCGACTAATTTGGTAAATTAAATCAAAACATGGTGACACTTACAGATTCCAAGTTTGCAGATGGGTCACATACCTTATGAATTGCTCCATCTTTAAGCTTCAATTTAGATGATAATCCTGCCGTTGCTCAAGCAGTCTGAGGACTGATCATCACACACAGAAAACACTGTAGCCGTTGCAGTTAAAAATCAAATTAATCCTGCATTTTCGCGTGTTGGGATACTGTGGATCTATGTTGCTGCCTGCATCCTACAAAATAATAACTGGAGAGTTGATATATGGCCGTAGATATATTGTTGTTTTAGCTTCACTCGTTGCAAAGTAATGGTGCATTCCAGCGTACTCGGAAAAAACAGTATCCGAATGTGATACGCGCCGATTCAATTCACTAATGGCACTGTAGTAGTTGATGTAGGTCCTCTTTAGATGCTTGTAACATTCTGAGACTTGCCATACAAACATGAGTTTGCTGCGGGCGACACCAGACACCTCTGGCAGGGACTACGGACTATAACGGACTACCAGGGCAGACCCCCCGCAATTGTGAGTGCCGACGCATCCCTAGCGGACGACCTGAACACATTCTACGCATGGTTTGAGGCTAGCAACAACAGCGCTAGCTCACCGGCTAACAACATCACCTTTAGCGCAGCTGGAGTAAGTTCTACCGCTGGAGATGAACGCACGCTCTCCGTGACCGAGCACAGTGTGAGGAGGGCTCTGACGAAGGTGAACACCAGGAAAGCTGCTGGTCCAGATGGCATATCTGGGCGAGTACTGAAAACCTGTGCTAATCAGCTAGCTCCAGTGTTCACCACTATATTCAACATCTCCCTGGCTGAGTCTGTGGTCCCCGCCTGCTTCAAAAGATCCACTATTGTCCCTGTGCCCAAGAATGCTTCTCCAGCATGTTTGAATGACTACCGGCCGGTGGCCCTCACCTCGGTGGTCATGAAATGCTTCGAGAGGCTGATAAAGGACTACATCTGCGCCTTCCTCCCTTCCTCCATGGACCCGCTGCACTTTGCCTATCTCCCAAATAGATCCACGGATGATGCTGTCTCCCAGGTACTGCACACCACACTCACTCATCTGGACAGCCGGAAGGGGGGCTATGTGAGATTGCTGTTCATTGACTATAGTTCAGCTTTCAACACCATAGTCCCCTCCAGACTGGCTGGAAAGTTGATTGAGCTGGGACTGAACACCCCCCTGTGTGCCTGGATCCTGGACTTCCTGACCGCCAGGCCCCAGGTGGTCAAGGTGGGTAGACACACCTCCAACCCTCTCACCCTGAACACAGGATCCCCCCAGGGTTGCGTCCTCAGCCCCCTATTGTACTCCCTGTACACACATGACTGTGTGGCCAGGTTCAGCTCCAACTCCATCGTAAAGTTTGCGGATGACACAGTGGTGGTGGGCCTGATCTCTGACAACAACGAGAAGGCCTACCTGGAGGAAGTTGCTGATCTGTCACTCTGGTGCCAGGACAATAGCCTCCTCCTGAATTTCACCAAAACTAAGGAGCTGATTGTGGACTTTAGGAGGACACAACAACAGAGGACGTACTCACCACTGTGGATTAATGGGACTACTGTGGAGAGGGTGAGCAGGTATAAATACCTGAGAGTCCACATCTCCGAGGATCTGACATGGACTACACACGGACACTCTGGTGAGGAAGGCGAGGCAGCGCCTTTACCACCTCAGGCAACTGAGGAAATTTAAGGTCTCCCGGAGGATCCTTCAGTCCTTCTACTCTGGAGCTGTAGAGAGCATCCTGACAGGAAGCATCACTGCCTGGTTTGGCAATAGCTCCGCTCAGGACAGGAAGGCTCTGCAGAGAATAGTGCGTTCGGCTGAACTACACTCCCCACCCTGCAGGACTTGTACACCAGGAGGTGCAGAACCAGAGCCTGCAGGATCATGAAGGATCCTCACCACCCCAACAACGGACTGTTTCAGCTGCTGCGGTCAGGCAAGCGCCTCCGTAGTCACGCTGCTAAAACAGAGAGACTGAGACGGAGTTTCTATCCTCAGGCCATCAGGACTGTGAACTCTGACCTCACCAGGGCCCCCACCAAGACCCACACACTGCCCCTCTTATATACACACACACACACACACACACACACACTTAGGAAATGACTACACATAATTTATAGCTCATTACATTCATACGATTTCCCCCATCTACCTCTTATTTTATATTTTATATTTCATTACAAAAGTGCTCATACTGTAAATATTGTGTTGTTTTTTTTACTGTAAATACTATGTATACTGCCCTCTTGCACATTCCCGTGAGCATTGCCACTTTTCATTTCACTACACACCCTGTGTGTGTATGTGACAAATAAAGTTCTTGACTTCTTGACTTGACTTGACTTGATCCAACTTATTTTCCAGAGACTGGATGTTAGCAAGAAGGATGTTGGGCAGAGGTGGACGGTGGGCTTGAACTCTCAGTCTGTTCCAAATTCCGCTCCGTTTGCCTCAATGTTTTCTCCTTCGCCCCCCCGTAGATGCGTCTCCACTGTTGTTGTGGCTTGCTCGTACGATCTCTGCCGGCCATGCTGGGTCGATGGAAAAAGTGGACAAAAACCTTTGTTTTGTACAAAGGTTTATGTCCAAAAGTGTGCTACGTTCATATGATGTTAGTGCCGATGTGTTTGTGCAAAAAAAGATATTAAAAACAAACACAAAAACGCACAATCTCCGCGGAGCTACCATGACGACGTCTAGACACGGCCACGCCATCTTCGCATGTCCTCAAGGTAGTGTGGTATACATGGTGATACTATTGTCTGACGTCCTGGAACTGTGTCGTCCAATACATTCGTCGGCGGGGTTGGGGGCTCCATTCGTCTGCTTCATCGGCGTCACCTCCAGGGAAGAAACAGGCCCTTCGTGAGTGACAGGGCTGGCGACATACACACACACACTAATAGGCACTACCTAGGTCGTGAGCCTACCTAGGTAGTGCCTATTAATGTGTGTGTGTCCCTTTAAAAGATAATTAGCGTGCGCTGAATCAAATTGGGTCGGCTCCGTCGGATCGGCTTTGTCGGGTTGGGAATCGATTCTGGAGTTCGGCGCAATGGCTGCGGGTCCTCTGCACAGTTTCTTCCCCCCTGGTACTACTCAGAGGTCTTTTATATGGGTGGCTGTCCATTGTTTCAGTGGGAGTGGCTGAGATTACCAATTGGGAACACCTTTGATGTTCCTGAGGTTGTGTGGGTGTCATGGGGCTTCTCTACTTGTTAGGACACACACACACACGCACGCACACACACAAAATATAAGGACAAGAAGACCCAGCCCCAATTTACTCCCCACCCTTCAGGCCTTTGCCAGATTACGCACTGTCTGACAGTTTCCCCCCACTATATCATTAGTCGTCCCGACTATGTAATGGTTCTGCACCTATGGGGCGGTATACCCTTGTTAGCTCTCTGGGACCTGCGCAACCCGGTAGACTCCCCAGTGGCGGCAACGGCCAATTGACGTCCAGCAGACCCTGGCCCTCCAGCTGGCAGGCTTGTGGGCCGTCTACTGGTTCAGGCTGCTCCTCAGGGTAATCTACAATTACAGGTACCTCTAGTCCAGCCGGTCCCCGGTGTGCGACTGGTTCTCCCATCTGACGTGTCCAATAGAATGTCCTCACTGGCCACGGCCCTGTCGTGCTGCTCTGACGTTGTGGGCATCTGGGATCGAGGAGATCTGTCTGCTCCACTTCTTGTCCTTGTCCTGGGCTTCTCTGCAAGAAAGTGACAGGGCAAGTGTGCAGATTGTTTCTGTGAGCTGTACGAGTGGGGCCTTCCTTACCTTCGGGCCAGATCAAGTGCACTGGACGGTCGGGGGCCACCTGGGAGACCACCACAAATGGTGTGGGTAGCCACCGTGGTTCCAGCTTTCCTTGGGCTCGACTTTGGAAGTGGCGAAGCAGCACCCGCTTGCCTGGAAGGAGGCTAGCCATCCGAGCTCGCCGATTGTACCGTTCCTGATCTCCTCCCTGTTGACGAGCGGCATGTTGTTCGGCCAGGGTGTAGGCTTGACTCAAGGTCTGATGGTGATGCCTAACCCAGCCCTCCAGGGTATGGGTGGCAGTAGCAGGGCCCACCCCGTGAATCCAGTCCACTGGCAGCCTGGCATACCGTCCAAAGACTATATAGTGTGGTGTAAGGCCCGTAGTGCTATGAGTGGTATTGTTATATACCTGTAACAGCACTGGTAGTCTGGCAGGCCACTGGGATTTCAGTAGTGAGGGCCCTCAAAAGGCCGAGGGTTTGATTGAAACTTTCGCAGGCCCCATTCCCCTGCGGGTGGTATGGGGTGGTCCGGCTTCGTTGACAGCCATACATCTGTCACAGCTCGTTGAACAGGGCAGACTCGAAGGCTGCTCCCCGACCCGAGAGGATCCACTCCGGGCAGCCAAAAACTCGAAACCAGCCGTTCCATACTGCCTTGGCGGTGGTAACTGCTGTCTGGTCCCTGGTTGGGAGAGCTAGGGCATACTTGGAAAACAAGTCAGTTAGCACCAACACATATGGGTAGGCATCATCTGGCCAGCCTAGGGAAAGGAAATCAATTCCCACAATTTGGAATGAGTAAGAAGTGGTAATAGACACCAGAGTTGCCCTTACCTCAGGCCCGGCTTTGTTGACTAGACACTGGGGGCAGTTCCCGGCCCTCTCTAGCCTGTTGCGGCCCATTCCTGGCCAGACGAATCTTCGCCGTAGTAAGGATAGTGTCTTTTCTGGGTTCATGTGGCCTGCTTGGTCATGGTATTCTTCCCAAAGAGCCTTAGCCTCACTCTGAGGTACCAACACCTGGAGATTGGTCACCCGAGTGCCCCTCTCAAGGCCACGTTGGTAAAGCATGTGACCACTCACCTCAATGCGGCTCCACTCCCGGTGGAGCCGTCTCAGCTGAGGTGATGCTTGGGCCCTTTCTTGAGGGGGCAGGTGTCTCTCTTCCTTCCACTGTCGAAGTTGCTGCAGGTCGGGGTCCTGTTGCTGTTGTTTGGCCCATGCATGCAGCTCCAGCTCAGTCTCTGATTGTGGTGGTTCTTCTTGAACTGTTCTCACAACTGCCTCTGTCTGTTCACCTGGCAACCTGGACAAAATGTCCCACCTCCCCGCAGTCCAAATAGATGGGTCGCACAAGGTCGTCCCAGCAGTAGGCCCTATGAGTAGGAGAGCCTTCAGATGGCAGGTGCTCTGAGGGTCGCTGAGTATGGGGCTGTAACCCTGGCCTTCCGGGACCGGCTGGTGCTGGTAGGTGGATAGTTGGTTCTTCACCTCCATTGGATGGTTCCTCACCTCCTCAATTAGTTTATTGCTTAGGGTTTTAATCTGCTCAGTCAGCTCACGCTGAAGTTCTGCCCGAAGGTTCTCCTTCCATTCCTCTACTCCCTCAGTAAGGTTGTGGGATTCTCTGCTACCACTCACCTCTGTGGCAGCCCGTGTCATTTGTACAATGTTTATCTGTGCTTCAGGTGACTCAGCTGTCTCCTCCTCCAGGGCACGGGCCTCTGCTGTGGCAGCAACAAAACTCAGCTGGGGTTCCCGTTGTAGTAGCCGCTGTAACTCCCTCCACACAGGCCCAGTTCGTAACCCAAGGATAAACTGGTCCAGCAACACCTCCTCTCTTCCAGCAGCCTCATCATCTCCTCCACGCCACCTGGAATGACACTCTCGGAGGGGTAATGTGAATGCCCCCACCCCCCTCATCTGGACCCTCAGCATTACTTTGATTACTTTGAAAACCAAGGCATAATTAATGGAGATAGTCCATTGTCACTCTCACGTTCACTAGGCCCTGCCTCATTGTGCTCCCTGGGTTCCATGCCAATGGGATCCTGACAACACCAGAAAAGATGGGAGGTGTCACACGTCTTAGAGCAAAATACACCTCCCCTACTAAGGCTCAGATCCCAGAGGCACAAGTTTAAGTAAAATATAGTTACTTTTATTATAGATATATTAAAATATAAGGACAAGAGGACCCAGCCCCAATTCACTCCCCACCCTTCAGGCCTTTGCCAGATTACCCACTGTCTGACACATTACTGTATGATTTCTTTCATATACAGTAATCTGCTGTAATCTAATATTTTGTTTGTCTTCCAGCTATATACAGTATATATCACAGTCTATCGCAGTCTATCACAGGGGATCACAGGGATGCTTGCTGTACTTCATTTGAAGTACTTATGAGGAAATGATCCTTGCATTGTTTTTTTTGATGACAATTATTTAGTGTTTGACAGCAGTATTTGATAATGGCCATTGTATTTGAAAATGCACCAATAATTAAACTTCAATGATGAACATATCCAATGTTCTGGTGCTGATAAACCTTTTCATATATTCTCTCATTTGACACTGGTATTTTTATTTGACATGCTATATTAGATTTTGAACCCAAATTGAGCAGTATAGTATTCTGTGTTAAGAGTTTTGCACATTGAAACTCTGTTGTGCAAAATGAGTCAAAGCAATCGTAAAAAACTAAATCCTGCTGTACATGCATGTTACCATCAGTCAGTAGATTCCTAACCTGTGGAGGATTTTCAGACCAGTTGTTATACCAACATTTACCACTACTTTCTAACCAGTGAATTACTCTCCATGAGGATATTTCATTATTTCCTCTCCTTGCTGGCTCTGTTATAAAGATCTAAAATATCAGAAAGGACTTCTAAGATTCTGCAGCAAATCCATCAGATAACTTCAAAACTGGACCAAATGAAAACACTCAACAGATCTTACTGTCGGTGTTTGAGACAGTCAAAGGTTTTGTTCCACTTGAAGGAATTTTCACCAATCATTTCTGAGCTGTGTGTGTGTGTGTGTGTGTGTGTGTGTGTGTGTGTGTGTGTGTGTGTGTGTGTGTGTGTGTGTGTGTGTGTGTGTGTGTGTGTGTGTTTCCAGGCTGTCATGCTGTCTGGTCTCAGAGGAAGGTTGTGTTTTTCTGGCCTCAGCTCTGAGCTCCAACCCCTCCCATCTGAGAGAGCTGGACCTGAGCTACAATCACCCAGGAGGCTCAGGAGTGAAGCTGCTCTCTGCTGGACTGGAGGATCCATTCTGGAGACTGGAGACTCTCAGGTATGGAGAGGCTTGCTGCCAGGCAGAGGCAATGTCTTCTAGAGGGCTTAGAGCTGGAGATCAGACTGTCCAGCTGTTCAACAGGAGTTATGACTGATGTTGTATGGAAAGACATTCATAGGGAAAGTTATTAAATGTTTCATGATCAAAGAGAATGTTCTGGTCTGACTGTCTTTACCCCCCCAGGTTGGACCATGGTGGAGAGTGGAGGTTGAGACCAGGTGTGAGGAAGTGTAAGTGTGGATTTAGTTTGATTCATGAGAACAAAGAAACACATATTCAACTATTTAGATGGAAAGCCCATTTACACAGCAGGATGTGACATCTATTCATTCAAATCTTACTGAGGATGAAGATGACAGCTGATATAATGTGTCATCATGAAACTGTTGAGTCAATAATAGACTGTTAATAAACCAACTAATAATCAGAACAGATCTCAGATCAGAAACTGATGCTGTATTGTGTCTTGTTCTCCCATCAGATGTCTGTGAACTCACACTGGACCCAAACACAGCACACAGAAACCTCACTCTGTCTGAGGACAACAGGAAGGTGACATGGGGGGGAGAGAAGCAGCGATTTCCTGATCACCCAGAGAGATTTGACTACTGGGAACAGGTGTTGTGTAGAGAAGGTCTGACTGGGAGATGTTACTGGGAGGTGGAGTGGAAAGGAGGGGTTGTAATAGGAATGACATACAGAGGAATCAGAAGGAGAGGTGAAGGTGTTGACTGTAGGATTGGAGGGAATGACAAGTCCTGGAGTCTGATCTGCTCTGATGGTAATAGATACTCTGTCGCTCACAATAACAGATCAACAGTCCTACATATCTCCTCCTCCTCCTCCTCCTCCTCCTCCTCCTTCTCCTTTTCCTCCAGAGTAGGAGTGTATCTGGACTGGCCTGCTGGTACTCTGTCCTTCTACAGAGTCTCCTCTGACTCACTGATCCACCTCCACACCTTCACCTCCATCTTCACTGAACCCCTCTACCCTGGGTTCAGGATTTGGTCTGAGTTTGGTTCCTCAGTGTCTCTTGTCAGATAGAGGAGGGAGTGTCGCCTCCTGTGTAGAGAAACACACACACAATCAAACACAATCACACAATCACACACAATCACACAATCACACACACACACACACACACACACACACACACACACACCTTAACTCCACCATATTAACGTTTGTATTTCCATCTAGATTTGTGAGTCATTCTCCTGTAAACCAACAGGATTCATCAATCAGTTTGATCAGAATGTATTCTATGTGCAGGGTAACTGAACAGGGTTGAACAGGACTCATGTACCACAATGTGGACCTTTGATCTGGAACATGAAGAAATTATATTTAACAGACAGAATCAAGTTCTTGTTCATCTGAGAGTCTGATGTTGATTTCTTTTATTTCTCATTGTATTGATCTCACCACTCCAAGCTGAACATTTCTTGTTTCCTGTCATTTTTTCCAGAATTCAAGGTTAAATGAGTCTTGTCTCGTGGTCTGTGGTGACTTGGACCTATCAGTCATGACTTGGGTGTTGATGGAGTGTTCTTGATGTGTACTGGTCTCTGACCTGATCATTTGAAGTTATTGACAATGTTTGGATTATGTTGACCTTTATATGAGCGTAAGAACCATGTGATCCGTCACCAAAGTGAATCTATTTCCTGTTTCCTGTTCACCTTATAACACCTGACATGCATCGTTTTAAAGATATTTTTACTTTAATATGTAATCATTATTGTCCTGAATTAAACCAATATATTGATCTGTTGTGTTTCATTCTCATAATGGAGTATCTAGTATCTAGAAATATGAGGGAAATAAAACACCACCTATAAACCATAGAGGGTCATGATTGTTTATTCTCAACCACATCAGGTAATGGGTTTGGATATTTTTATTTCACCTTTATTTAACCAGGTGATTCCCAAGGAGATTAAGGATCTCTTTTTGTCAAGGGAGATCTGGTCAAGGAAGCAGCAGCATGACAGCATGACAAACACAAACAACAGAAACAACATGAAACAATGTCAGACAGCAAAATCCATTCAGAGTCACATGAAAGAAAGAGAACAGCCACATGTTCTGTAAAGGTTCCCCAACAGGCAGTAGAGCAGGTCAATCATTTCAGATGAAGCCCCTTTGAAACCCTATTTTACCCTTTCTGAAACTTTCTGAACCGATCCTAACGCAAAGTACAGCTCAGTTTTACTGCAGGATTCACAAATGTCTCATCATTGTCATTTCACAGTGAACCATTTTCAGACCCGTTTCTAAACAATGTTACCCCATTTTGGACTTTTCTTCACATATCCTCAATCAAAAGGTCAATTGTACTCCAGAAAACCTTTTACAGGAAACAATAAATGTCAGACTGATGAAAAGTATCTTTAGACCAGTAGAGAGGTGCTGTACAAGGCTGACAAACACTTCCATAGTTACGTCATCTTCAGTGCCATACAGGAATATGGCAACTATGACACATTATATAGGACATCTTGAACACAACTCAAGACAATTAGTAGATCATGTTCCTCATCAATAATATCTACTATGATGGAGTGAACAATGTTCCACAATACAACACAAGTGAAGACAATAGAGGAACAATACAAGTGAATGACATGGTGGGATGGGGGGGTGGTCCCAAACACAGATCCAGAGACAGCCCTCACACTGCTCTTCTACTTTAAACTGAGGACCTGATCATCTCCCCTCTATATGTTGTTGGATTGTAGAAATGAAAACACAGAAACTGATTTAGTTCTGCTGTTTCTATTCCAAAGATAAAGTTGAACAGAGTCACGTGACATTTGAGATCTGATGAAAACTAATAAATGATGACATGATATATAGATTATGGATTGTTGATTGAATGTTTTCTTCTTTTTCAATCAATCAATCGGCAGCGACGTGTATATAAACCCCTCTGTATTAAAAATGCAGTTCGCACAATGGATCCAACTAAAGTATGTAGTAGTAAGTATTCTCTGCTGCCACAGGGTGGCACAACAGGGTGTTGAACGCACCACCGTTTCCGTTTAAAAAAAGGTTTTGCTACGTTTTGTCGGGCTGAACGCACCCCTGGATACTCTTGGCCTTGTGACCCTGAATAAGCCGATATAGAGAATGTATGGAGAATAACTCAGTGAGTCATTGTAATAGATGTGAAGTGACACTGAGGCTCTCCTTCCACCGGGACATTGACATAGCTTAGACATGACTTTAACAGAGAGGAGACACTGTGTGGCCTCGTCTGGTGTCGTCTTGGAGCCCTCAGGTGCAGGCCTGTTGGTCTGCTGTGTAAAGAACCGTTTACTGTTACGTTCCTTGTGTTTTTAGGTGTTCTGTTGTTGTTTTTTGTTTCTCCCTCTCGGTCTCTCTCTCCCCTCTACCTGTCCTCCCAGGTTCCTGGTTTGGTGCCCAGTGCAGAGGAGGCCAATCTCCAATCAGCAATCAGCAACAACCAATCAGTGGCCTCCTTGATGCTTTATAAAGCCCTGGCACTTCCTGGAAAGCCCTCTGCCCTCTGCTGGCCTGTTGTGTGTGCGCTGGAAACTCATGACATTTTACTTGTTTTAGTTTATGTAATTTAGTCCAACCCTGATGTTTTGTTTAAGTCTGTAGGACACCTGGAGCAGGTAAGGGGCCCTGCATTGGCAACACGTAGACTTTATTTGTTATTCCACTAGGTTAGGAGTGTATGTTTGGTTTGGGTAGTTAGAGCAGACAGCCAGGAGTAGGTTTTTGTTTGAATGTTTTCTTTGGATAGTAGGTTAGACCTCTCCTTCTGAGTTAGTTCTGTTTGCTTTTGTTCTTTGATTTAGCATCACTCTGCTCCTTGTCAACGTTTAACCCCCCCTACTGTGTCTGTCACCACCTGTAAGAAACCACACTAAATAATATTTCACCATACCCTTGCATATCTGTCTGTCCTCCTGCTGGTTCATCCTGCCCTTTTTTACCATCACAATAATCACCTTTTATGTTGTCTCCCCTCACCAATCATTCTCCGACCATCCTGGGGTTGCGACTGTATTTATTTCATTAAAAAATCCTCCTAATGTATTCTTAGTTTTCACTTCTGTAAAACACGTCCGCCGCCTGGGTTTTATTTTGAAGGCTTTGACCGGAAGCTGTATTGTGACGCAGCAGGTTTGATACCGCTGCAGCCTCCAGACAGTCATGGCGGAGAAGGGAGCTGAAGGTGCCGCTGAACCAGAACCACAACCGGGCCCGCCAGCGGCACAGAAGCGACTCCTCCACCGGCGACAGGAGCTCGACTACTGGCAGAGAAACGCGGAGCGGCTCCGCAGGCGGAACCTGCTGACGGGACTGGCCGTCGGTGCGTTCGTGGTCGGCTTGTGTATCCTTCACAACCGGAAGTTCTCGAGTGTAGGTCATCTGTTAGGAGTAGAAAATATCATTTAAAAGGTTGGTTTCTCCCGTCTATTCCACTACTTTAATATTAACTGACATGTGTTATAGACCGAAGTGATATTTATTCCTCGGCCTGATCAGTAGACGCTATGACTAAACATATTTACCACACTGCACTACCCAGCATCCTTCAGTACGAACAAGGCACAACCTCCCCCTTTGGACTGTTACAAATGCGTAGCGGGGAACTTTCCATGCTGACATGGTGCACCATGAACACAACACAACATTACGTTATGATCCTCATAGAGCTCAACAGTGAGGTTCCTGAAGAGAAAATCCCATTCATATTCTGCATATGGATTTTGATTATCCATAATGTAACCATCCAATGTAGACTCACCACAAGCTAGTAGGTTGTGAAACGATAGTGTCTGCTCCTGTAGAAGCCACAAGTCCGTATGATATCAACCTTGGTTTGAGAAAAACATGTTTTATTCGCGATGTCATGGAGAAGTACTACACTACCCACAATCCTAAAGTGTTACAGCGACATCTCTGATTGGTGGAGCTCGCTGTTACCGTGGAAATGTTTACCGCACCCGCGAACATCTTGTCAGCTAACATTAACTACTAACGTAACCTAGCTAGCTGCTTATCCTATGCAGCTGTGACTAACTCACGTAATGTTAGCATGACATTAGCTACGTGAATGTAACTGGATCGAATTCACATTTATGAACACTATACTATTAAGTGTTAAATTCAAGAAGAAGCGCACTAAACTATCGTTAGTTTGGAAGTTGTTGGAAAAGTATCATTCACAATGGATTATGGGATGAGTAGTTCCTTCACTTCATAAATAATGTAAACAGTCTTGTCCTTTTGCCTTCTTCCGTTTTCTGGTCTTTTTTTTTTTGCTCAATCAAATGTTTTATGGTCTCGATTCATCGTCTAGCTGGTTGTCTTGGTTCCTTAAAACTCTTTATAGAAGGATTTTCTGAAATGTTAATGTAGTGGATGAATGGGAAATTCACTAATGGAACCAGAGCCGTAAAAAAAGTGGGCGGTCACTGTTACGCTCTATACTGAAGAGATTTCAGTTCATGGGAAATGTAGTTCTGTAACTGCACTCACAACAATCTTCTACAGAAGTCTTCTGTAACTGATTGACATGACGTGTCCCTCGTAAACTAGAGGGTGGTCTTGGTTAACTTCTGCTTTGGCTTCCTGTGGAGTTCGATATCAGAAAATGTCTCATGGATCTAAACCATCAACGCTAACCGTCAGGTTTTGGTGTCAGCCAATCAGAGTCAAAGATCAAGGGCTTCTTTCTAGACCGACGATCAACCATCATACAGGAGAAATCCATCGGAGGAGGACCTAGCTGGAGACGCTCTGGATGTTTTGTATTAGCAGCGAGGTTGGAGAGGTTTCCTGCAGGATGAGACAGAAGTACGACCCCGCTGGTATCGTCCTCACAGAGAAACTCATGTAATGAATTTAACTCTTCTGAATGTTCATCAGAGTCTGAACAGTTGCATCTATTTCCTACGAACTTCAAACACGTCGCCTATAAGGTCTTTGTGTCATTTTTCTTTTCGCCCCCTTCAAGTTGTGTTGTCATTTGTTTGTTTACTGGTTTGTTCTTGTTCAATGAAAGAGAGTTGGCGTTGTAAACAAACATAGTGAGGCTGCTTGTTGAGTGAGTCTGACCTTTAAAAGTGTTTTCTTTAACCTGCGACCTCGTCCAGTCAGCTACACCATCCTGTCCGTCAGACAGGAGAGGATCATGGAGGAGATCGACGAGGAGGCCAGGATCCACGTCATCAGAGGGCCGCGCACCGGCGCCAACTCCTAGAGCCGCTGGCCACAAAATCCACTTCCTGTTTTCACGGTCCATGTCAGTGGACATACTCCAACACCTACAGACTCCGTACTGATGCGAGGACGTTACCTCACGACTTTTCATTCATTGTTATTTGAAAACACTTGAAAAAAACGAAGCCAGTGCTGAAGTATTCCCATGTTATTTACTGCTGGTCAGAACAAGGTGTGTGTGATGTGGCGTTCTGGTCCATGGAGTGATGAGAGTTGACCTGCTGAATCCTCTTAACCAACTCCACAGTTTCTACACAAGTTTCTATTATATCTGTATGTGTGTGTATTGCCTCCTCCGGCTCTTCTGCACCAGCTTGGTTACAGCAGCAAAGACTAGAAGAAGGTTGGAGAACAAAGAGGTAACATGTAATGAAAGATGTAAATAAAAGATCCTCATAGTGCAAATACAGTCTTGACTGGCTTCAGTGAGGTCCTAAAACAAGGGCCAGTCTTTTGACCTGGTGATTTTGGTGTCTGTGGAGCCTCTGACGGCCGACACCACCACAGCCTCCTCCTCTGAGCTGATACCTTGTGCCAGTATTCAGCATCTCCAGAGTTTTAGTCTCCTCAGGGAGAAAAGCCTCTGAAGCATTGAGACCATCATGGACACTAAAACTCTCCACTGAAACCAGACTGATGACCAGATGACCAGACCCCCCACCACCACCACCTGTTCAATAGTAGGGAGACTCTGGGAGACATTACTGACTTTACATGAATTATTCATTTACAATAATATTATTGAACAATTACATTAATGAATAAATATAGAAAGTGCAAAGAAAAGAGTCAAAAGTCTATTTGTCAGTTTACACATTTCCTGTCACATAACTGAAAAAGTAGAGCTCATTGTTTTTGTCTTAATATTGATCATGTTTGTGAGCAGCAGTGTAGCTGTGTGTCTTATTGTTGATATCCTACAGAAACGTCATATAGTTCATATTATATATTATATATTGTTATATATTATAGCTGGTTTTATTGATGTTGGGATGACCAGCGAAAGGCATCGCAGTGAGAAGATGGTGACTTTTCCTCATGTTCACATCTTGTCCTGAACCTTTGACCTCGTACCGACACATCATCACGTCATATCGGTCTGAATAGTGCCAGTACACTGATGGGCACCAGCTTCATCTTCTAGATAACATTGACCAGTTAGCCTTGAATGCTAACAGTCTTCTGTCTTCACCTTCTGTTAAAGTGTCTGCACCTCAATTATTATTGGCTTACTTGTTGATCACCTTTAACCAATAGTAGTCGAGTCTGAGTTTGAGTTGTGGGCTCCAATAACATGTGATCTATCAGGTCTTTGTTTCTACAAGGCCACTGAGACATGTTGGCAAAGAGGTTTGGTGCTGCTGACTGATCTCAGAGCCTTCCTGCATGTTTCAAACACTTCTAGGTTTTGATCGTACCGACGAACAAATTCAGATAAACAAGATGATGAATCAGATTATGTTCGTAGAAACATTCGTACAAACGCTTTACCATCAAATCTGATCGGACGCACGTTTCATGAATGACTGTTATACAGTTTGAGTGTCTCTCTCTCTCTCTCTCTCTCTCTCTCTCTCCTACATGTTCGGTAGGTGTGGAAAGGTCTGCGTTTCCTGGCTGGCCGGTGGGTGTGGGTGGGTGGAGAGGAAGTGCAGTATCAGCAGCTTCCAGCTCAAGAACGGGACCAGAGAACTTCCTCTGCTACAGGAAGCCTAGAAGACACGTCGCTGTAAGATTGTAAATAGAAAACTTTAAAGTCTACCATTTCCTCTTATGTCTTTCCATGTCACATTCTCCATCTCTGTCTGTCTGTCTCTCTGTCTGTCTGTCTCTCTGTCTGTCTGTCTCTCTGTCTGTCTGTCTGACTGTCTGCCTGTTTACATCCTCATGCTGTCCTTACAACGTTCTGCCACCTGATGTCACTGTTAATCACACAACAGCAGAAACTCAAGTACTTGTGTGTTTAAAGGTCAAAGGTCACGGCTGGGGTTTTGATTCCATAGCAGGATACATTAAAGTATTAATGCTGCTAAACAACATACAGTCCACTTCTGTACCAGCAGTTTAGATAACACTGCAACATGTTTACTAGATATTTGTGTAGTAGTAGTATGAGGAAAAATATGCATTACAAAATGTAAAAAGGGTGTGTAAAATAACAATTAACTTCAGCTTCCCTGTCCTGTGGTTCAGTTTGTATTTCTAACTGAGAAACTGCAGGAATTCCTTTAAAGGGCAGTTGGGTTTTGCTGCTATGATCATTCTTACCACCAGAGGGAGCTCATGTCCACGACTCCACTCATACTGGACCATAGTCCAGTTTAACAGGGGAGGAAGAGAAGTAGGGATATGTTTCATGAGCTCCTTTCCAAAATGTTGAGAAATGATCACTATCTGAAGTTGATCGTTCATCTAAAATCTGTTGTGTTGCCTCGTTCAGTCAACCGAGGGCTTCAGATCCCACAGTCCTTTATCAAGGACGATCATCTGGTTTAGCTTTGATCAGTTAAAGGTTTTCTAAGAGTGTGTGTGTGGAAACGTCCTCAGAACAGGAGAAAAAGCGACAAAAACATTTTGCCTCACTTCTTTAAACGGCTGGTTAACATTAGGCTTAGCAGTCAGTGAAGACTCTCACAAGTATGGTAAGATTAAATGTGTGTGTGTGTGTGTGTGTGTGTTGTTGTGGAAGAATCAAGGAGAGACCAGGCCAAGGCTGTCTTTGTGGTATTTTATTGAAGCTTCAACAAAATGATCTACACAGTCAGTGGGCTTCACCAAAGTGCAGATGAAGCCTACCCTCAACATAAAGCTTTTATACCTTATCTAGGTAAGGGTGTATCTAGGTAAGGGGGGCTAGGTTACTTCAGGCCTCCTCCGACCGTGCTTAGTACCTCTGTACTCAGCAATGACGTGATTGCATGCTTAGATCTTCCTGTTTCCTTAGAAGACCCTGAGCGAGTCTCGCTCCCCTCTCATCCTGGGAGCCCGGGCTGTCTCGCTTTGGTACAGGTGTCAGGTTAAAGATAAGGTTAAGCACACACAGGAAATCTGCACAGCAACAGCATCTTCTCCACACACAGGTGACTACAAAGCATACAAGGTTATATAATATAGCAGCATAGGTTATGCGGTTACATGATATAGCAGTATATGAGATAATAAACATAAGCAGTATATGAGATAATAAACATAAATGTAAATTTCCACTACATGTGTAATGGTGTCTTTAACATGCATTGCCATTGTTTGACTGATGGGCTGAGAGTGGCGTCACCACAAATTTAATTACATAATTTGAAATTTAATATATTGGTTTGAAATTGAATTTGACCCTCACTGCATTCAGTTGTCCACTTTTATTTCAGTCTAGTGTGGAGCAAAACTCGATATGTTGACTTCATCTGAAGAAGAGTCGTCCGCTGCACAGCATCTCTCTCCGTTAGCTAGCTAGCAGGCTAATCTCCAATATGTTGTCAAATGCATGTCAGTGCTAAGGAGGTGAGGAAAACCCAGAAAAACTCCCAGAAAAACCCTATGGGAGAAAAATGGAAGCAACCTTGGGCGAGGCAGTTAAAAGAGGCTCCTCCCAGGAGGAGCAGAAGAAGACAAATGTAGTGCGGTCATATAGTTCTGGCATAAAACACTCAAAGAATTTGCTGGGCAGCGACAGACTAACCATGACCATGTGTTTCATTACTCTGTAAGGGGTTTTAAAGGCTATTGAACACTGGCCACGCCCCCTCTTATAAGGAAGGATAACACTAACCATGGTGCCTCTTAAGAAATTGCAAGAAATGTTTTTATGCCATTTTGTTCTGAGACAGCCACCCTGCTGTTTAATAGCAAGCCATTGAGGGCCAGGAGCATGTATGGTCTTAATATAGTTGGCCCCAGGGGATGGAACCCCTAACCCTGCAGTGTTAGTGCCTTGCTCTATGTTTGGCCATGTTTTATGAGTAATCATTTCATATCACTGGCTTGCCCTAGCATTGCTAATGAATGCTAACAGGAAGTTAATGGAAACTTATCAGAAACATGAGAGTCTTGGTCAAAAGACATCTTCAACCAACTCTGCATCTCCATTCTAACTAACGTCTTCCATCCTGACATCCCAAGAGGTGAAGGGCTTTGTTACACAATGTGATGTACCTGTTACGGTAAATATGAGTGGAAAATAACTCCACGAGGCCAATAACCTGGTAATAAGGCTCTGTCGATATCCTAATGTGATTAAATTCATGAACAGACCGCCAGGTGCAGAACTGCAGCGCTGGACAGGCTCAATGCAACATGTTACACTGAAAGAGAGAGAGCCTTGTGCTGTTTGTGGCAGCATTTTCCACTCACATTAACCAGTATATGTCCATATTTCAAAACCACTCATGATTCTATCTATTCTAGTGAGATGACTCCTGACTTCAATCGGAGCGCATAGTGTGCTTTAAGAGAATAGGTGTCATGTTTCATCTCATTTTGAAATGAAACTCCTCTTCCACAATTCCTCTCTCCTCCACCCTGACATCCCATCATGCAGTGTGAATGATGGTGGCCTGTTGTTGCTTGCAGGACTTTGGCCTTGCCGAGGAGTTTGCCACCAGGGCGCTAGAGTTGAAAGCCAAATCCTACGAGGCCTTTTACGCCCAGCGCAAACGCAGCAGCAGGTAACCGTAGCAACACAGGAAGCAAAAGAAAAACAGGGCGGGCCTAATATATCTCCCATTCTGATTGGTTAAAAAAGTAAAAAAGTCCCCTCCTGTTGTCCAGTCCTGGTAGTTCTACTAGTGTCTATCAGGGTGCTAGCACAGATGTGGAACAGTGTTTGTTAAAGCCAGACTCCTTTGACTTCTGTTTGCTGCTTTCACTCCTCCATTCCTGCTCCTTCATTTTCACTCTCATTGTCTGTCAGTGATTTAGTAAAACATTCAGCCAGTCTAGATATGTAATGATGCAGATGTAGTTTTTAGTAGATTGTCCCTTTGGTCAACCTAGCTGTTAAATAAAAACGTTGCAACAACATCATCCATGTGTTCTCGGTAGATTGTTGGCTCTGGTGTTTCATGCTCACCTTCGTTGAGTCATAGTGGAGAATTCTGATGTCTATGTTCTCTTCACTTCATGGCTGAGTTGTCCACTTTAATATTGTCCCATAAAGAAATGGACCTTCTGACTTCTGTCTTTCTATCTCTCTATCTATCATTACTCTCTCTCGTCATGCAGGCAGTTCCATGCAGCCCTGGAGGACCTGATTGAAGCCAGCCGCCTATGCCCTTCCAACCGGGAGATCCAGCGGCTGCTGACCCGGGTGGAGGAGGAGTGTCGGCATGCCGCTAGGCAACAAGACCCTCCCACTCCTTCATCAAATCATCATCGACAGCATCAAGCCACACCCAACCACACAGGTTGCAGAGATTCAGGAAGGGGAGGGGCTTTATGAGGAAGATGAGGAGAACAAAGGGGATTATGTGGAAGGAGCTGTTCCTCTGAGCTCCTCCCCCTGCCCCTCCCCCTCTTCCTCCTCCACTCCCCTCCCTCTAGTTCAAAGTCTGGATGCCCGCTGCCACACAGTGGTGCCTTCACCCTCCTCCCTCTCCCCTACCCACATGTACTGTCACCTCCCCAGTCCAACCCCCTCCGCCTCCTTCTCCTCTCCTTCTCACTCTGCACCTCCCCCTCCCTCCTCCTACTATCTCCATTTCAGCCCTCCTACCGCCCCCCTGCGCCATCAGTACCAAGCCAACCCGACGTCTGAAAGCGGAATTGGCCTCATGGGAGTTGGACCTGCGAGTCTGTACCACCAGCCGTAGTGCACCTCAACCCGCTACCAGTCAGACCAGTACCACCAGAACCAGGGAGCACAGCAGCACCAATTGTCTTGGCCTAAATCCCCTCCGTCTAGTCAGAGATCTTTCCAGAACCAGAACCCAGTGCAGGGCCAGTGGCTGCAACCAGCCAAAGCCCAGATCGTCAGAACCAACCAGCCCAGTTCCTCTGCCCACTCCAGTGTGCTTCTGGGAAGTTCTGCCTACTCCCAGATCACCCACTCTATATTGGACCACCTGCCCCCAGACCTGGCCGAGCTAGGGGAGGGCCTCTTCCCCTCTGCCTTGGATGGGAGAGCCTCTCTGGGGGAAAGCGTCTACCTGAGCCCTCTGGATGTGTGGCCTAGTCTGCAGGTCCAGGATTGTCTGAGTTCTGGAGCTTTATATCCGCAGGATGATTTGGATGTTGACTTGATGCTGAGTAGGAGGGGAAAGGGTGGAGCTAAATCGACTTGGCCAAGCCCCTCAGATCAGCCGTATCCAATCAGCAGCAGTCTACAACCCAGTGGAAGTTACTAAGGTGACAGTGGGGTCACCTGACAACCCTCTTCCACCATACAATCATCACCATCACCAGGGGGGACTGCAATGGCCACTAACTTCCCACCCTCCTCCTCCTCCTCTGCTCCTCCTCCCAGGGCTCTCATCCATTCCCAGAGCACCAGCCTCCGTTTCTCCCCCAGCAACAGCAGCTTTGTTGGGGGATGTCCAGCTAAACCAGCTAATCTACGCCCAGGCTTCAGGGTCTCGGCCTCCGCCCAGCACATGGATTTAGCAATGGATTTGGTTTATGAGGGGTTACTGGTTGCCATGACGATCTATCTCCTGTCTCCCCTCTCCAGTCAGAAATGCACATGCTGGGAGGCGGGACTTACCCCAGCAAGGTGGTCCGCTCATCTAGGAACACACTTTTATGGGTCTAATTGACAAGACGGTCAGGGTGCACCAGCAGTATCAGCAACAAGCCCCTCCTGGAGTAAATCCGTTCAACGATGAAGCAGGAGATGGAGGAGAGAAGAGGATGTCTTCCTCCCTCCTTTCTTCTTAATCGTTGTCTTACATTTGAACTGATGCCACAACACACAGACTCCTGAGGTCTCTCAACCCGATGAGGCTGGAGCTCCAGGATCCTGGATCCAAGAACAGAAGTTTGAATACTGTCACCCTGGGAGCAAGGCTCTTTAAAGTATACCTATTAGAAGTTGGCCAATGACCCATTTTGGGTCCCAAGCCATATTTTGAGAAACCAGTAAGATGTCAGTGATGAGAAACACTCACCTGTTGTACAGTACAACTGGCCTCAACATGTATATAACTAATAACTGTATGAATCTATCTTTCCTCTTCAAACTGTATCTTTCTCTGGGATTTGTAGGTTTATTTTGAAGGTTTTTCAGTGAAAGGAGTCGCTTATTTAACAAGAACCTGAATGTTGTTTCAAAGAAAACTCCTAAAACCCCCAAACTCTTAACCACTGTTAAAACAGATGTTAGTGTTCATTATCTTCCTGGTCCATCTAGTTGTTTTGATCTTTCTCCAACCGTAGACCATGTTGAGATATTTCCAGTCTGACATCAGAAAATGTTTCATGATCTAAAACATCAACGGTAACCGTCAGGTTACAAGAGACAAGATAGACCAGAATGCAATGCAGTAGCCAGGATAGACCAGAATGCAATGCAGTACTTTTTATAGCCACTCTATAGAGCAACAGGTGATCTGATGAAAACTAATCAATGATGACAATTTGATATATAGATTATGGATTGCTGATTGAATGTTTTCTTCAGCAGCTTGTCTGGTTAAGTAGGAGGAGAGATCTACTTCCTCATATCGGACTTCCTTTGGTTCTGGATCACGTGCCTGTTCTGTGTGTGTGTGTGTGTGTGTGTGTGTGTGTGTGTGTGTGTGTGGTCAGGTAGCCGTCAGTTTTCATGCAAGCTAAACTGGATGTGGTGAAAAGGAGGACATGAAACATACTGTGGAGGTGATGCTCCTCCTCCAGATCTTATCAGTCTTTGTGACTGTAATAATTCACTTCATAGGCCGATAACAGAAGTAATGTTTGTTCAGTGGACGTTTCTTTCAAGCAGTCCAGCCACATTCCTTGGAGACAGGACCATTGTCATGTAAACTGGTAAGACATGTTTCTTTATTTCTAATGACAGAATATCATCGTTTTCATGAAGCTAGATACCATTTATTTACTGTGTGTGCTGTGCCTAGTTCAGAATGCTTCAGCAGGTTATTTGCTTTGTTCAGTGGGCAACACACATTTTATTGTGATGACTGTGGTGTGACCATGCAGTGTCATGATGAGGTCATAGGCTACGACCAGGCTATTGCCTGTCTGTTGTTGTTGTTGGCTTTTCCAGCTGTCGGGACGAATCTGACTAGACGTTGTCGAGCTGTTTTCAGGTCGGGCCATAAAGACGCCGTGCTAGGGCTTGATTTCTAGTCCTATACAGACCTCTACCGTGAATGTCTCAAAATAAAAAACCCTCCTCTGCCATATAGAGCCACAAGATCCAGAGATACACCTGTAAGTTTATCTGGTAGCCACACAGAACCTTGACACTCGATTTGAGCTTTTTGGGAACCTTCTTAACTGATCATAACTCAAGTACACGCATCAGATCTGGATGTCCCACCCAAATTAACTAGGATGCACTCTGTATATGCTGCTTGCCCAAACTTGGCATCTATTGCAGCCCAACCGTCCTGGTAGGGGGATCCCTCTCTGAGGGAATATGTTGAGACTAAAGGAATTAATAGAAATCAGTTGGTTGAAACGCTGTAATGGTGAGATCTAGTTCCTCATATCTGACTTCCACTGTGGTTAACAGTGTTTGTACAGGGTATGTGTAATACTCTGACAGCAGATCATCTTGTTAACCAAACACAAAGAGATTGAAGTCAGACTGTGAAGTCAATATGTCATTTTATAAATCACATGAACCCAAAGATGTTTGTTTTCCCTCAGTAGGCGAGAACAATGATTTGAAAAATGTGTTCTTTAGACTGAGAGCTTGATGAAATCAGCAGTTAGGTTGGGAAATGCTCAGTTAATACTAAAGGACAGGTCAGCTGTCACTAGTCTTGCACCCAGGGAGACCCACAGGAAATGACCAGTGATAGCACTCATCCTTTTTGATTGTAGTGAACTATCATCTCTTATGGCTGCACTTCTCTCTCTCGCTGCTTCACTGTTCTGTGACTCAGGAGAAAAACAGGAAGTGAATGTAACTGTTGAAATAGATGAAAACATGGACTCACACATTTTTGGTCACTCATTCCAGTTTCTGGCTGCAGGATGATGGAAAGAGTTACAGCCCAGTGAAAACAAAGATATTAGTTCTCAGAAATAAAATTAATGTTAAAGAGAAAAAATCTGACCTCGCTGAAGGAATTCAAACTTATCTACGTACTGTGTGTTTGTAGTGAAGGGGTAGATATGATTAGACATTAGAACAAACTTTACCAATTACTTTACCAATTACCTTGTGTGGTCTGGATGGTCAAGTCACCTTACAATACCCACATGTCTAAAACACTGGAGGAGATGAATCTTTAACCGTAGTGGAGAAATTCAATCATTGACCTTTGAGTTGAAAGTTTCCTCTGATCTTACCAGGGAGCAACGATGGCGGCTCCTAAACACCAGCTCTTGAGAACACTGGAGGATTTGATAGAAGAAGAGTTCAAGAGGTTCAAGTGGTTCCTGCAGCAGGCTGACTTCCTGGAAGACTACCCAGCCATCCCAACATGTCGGCTGGAGAAGGCAGACAGGCCTGACACAGTGGATCAGATGGTGAAGATCTATGGTCTTCCTGGAGCTCTGGAGGTGACCAGGAAGGTTTTGATGGAGATCAACAGGAATGATCTAGTGGAGAGTTTGTCAAACATCAGCTTGAAACCCAAAGGTGAGTCGTGGGATGATAGAAATAGGGACATCTCGGTGCGACCTCCAAAAATGTTGTGGAAAATTGCCTTGAAGTCAGAAATCTTGAATTAACACACAAAACACCGATAGGTTGAAGTACAAAAATATATTGTATACAGATATATTGGAGAGAGTAACCTCGTCACAGGTCCCACAGGAAGTCAAAGTCTCTCTATGCTCTCTCTCCCTGACAGTCAGCTCACTACAATCCTTATAGTTTCTTATTATTGGTTCTCCATGCTAAGACCATTTGTATGGGGTCAGTTAACTCAATATTCACGAATAAATACAACATGATTCATTAATATATTTTTCAATGCACACACAAATGCACCCTGTGTTGTGACTGGGAACCATACTGCCATGTCCACCATCAGATTCCTTCACCCAGTTCATGAAACAATGCTAAAGCCTCTTCTACATTTAGTCTTCGGTTTGATCCCTTCATCTTCTGTCTTCATCCTCTTGCTCCTCAAACAGCAGACAATAGTGGACAATCCTGATGCAACTCAAATAGATTACTGCTCTGTGTTTCAGATTGACATTGTCTTGGCGGTGCTAGTGCGAAAATGATCTAACATGGTTCAAATATTACCTAGGTAACTTTTCTAACTGTAAATAACACATCGTTAGCAAAAGCAGACGATCATAATTCAAATGTATTCAATCACAAACAACAAAGGGATTATTGGCTAAACATGTTTCATTTACGGGATTAGGGACATTGAACGCAGCATTGAAATCACATTACACACAAATGTAAAGAGGTTCACAGTGTCTGGAGGTTTCTGAACGCAGATTCCACAGTCTGTAAATGCATATTTGTATTTGTGTGTGCATTGAAAAATATATTTGTGAACAGTCATTTATATATAAAGCGCAATTTATGAATCGTGCTGTATTTATTTGTGAATATTGAGAGTTAACTGACCCATGATGATCACCATGATAGACAGATCACCATGATAGATAGATCACCATGATTGATAATTGATCAGCACTGACCACATTGTTGTTCTCTTATTTCCATTGACTGAATGCTCATTGTATGTTCTACCTAGTGTGGCATAGATTATTGTACACTAGTCATAAGCATGTAATAACACTAACTGTTATGTTATCTGAGGGACTAAGTTTGAGGGATTGAGTAGTTTGTTTATTTATTTATGTTCTAGTCAATTCCACAAGCATTCTGCAAGTGTTATTTTGTTATTTAGAATAGGTCTCAGTTGGGAGGGAACCGTTTTTCCAGTTTTTGTTTCCCTTGGGACTCATTTGTTGAGGGACCGCCAGCCATCTTAAATGGAATTGCAATTGTGTTGCAACTGTTTGTCAGTCAAAGCTACAGGGCCACACGGGCAGCCGGTAAGGGAAATGAAAAGTGTTTATAGTGTGTTTAAGTTGATAAGTTTTCATTGTGAATGCTTATAGTGATTTGTGTATGTTTATCTTTAGGTTGATAACCTACTTTGTGCTACTTTGTGTGTGGAAGAAATTCAATGAAAGACCAAAGTTGAGTAGTCACGCCCCGTGTTGTGTCCAACCCTTTCGGTGGGAGGAAAACCGAACAGTTATCAACCGTGCGCACCCGGAGGAAAGGAGCCGGGCGGTGTGGGAAATAACAACCAGAAAGGACCCGAGGAGGAATCCCAAGACGACGGTCAGCTGGGAGAAGAATTGTGAGTGCTCCATGTGTCTGATGCATGCTAGCTAGCAGCAGAGTGCTAACAAGTGCTAGCTAGCCACCGACGCCATCTGAAGCTAGCTACCTGAAGCTACCAAGCTAGCTAACTGAAGCAAGCTACCTGAAACTAACCACCTGAAGCTAACAAGCTGTGGCTGGCTAGCCCTGGCTCAAGCTACAGCCCAAAGTGACAGGCGAACCTTCAAGCTTCAAGAAGCATCAAGGGGAAGCTAGTAGCAGGCTATTAGTGGACGTTGGACTGGGACAAAATGCCTGACGAAGTAACGAAGCCAGAGTCCAGTGCCAAATTGGCAGAAGATGAGGAGATACTTGGACAGCTCAAACGTGAGCGATCTGGAGCTCAATCAGCGTTCACCAGGAGAGCAAATATCCTCACCCGAACTGCCAACTCATCCACAGAAGGAAAGCTGAAGGCTGAATGGGAAAAGTTTGAAAGCGAATACTGCGATGTGACTAGGAGAGCCTTCAGAGACAGGGAGAGCCTTCTGGGTCACCTGAGATAAAGAAGCTTCATCTCCTGGACAGCCTGGATGGGAAGATAAAACAGAACCTCGGGCTATCCAACAGTAGATCCGCTGACGAGATCTTCAGGCTGCTGGAGAATCGATATGGGAACAAGGGAACGATTGCATTGAGGAGGTTGACAAGATTCCTGCTGTCAAAGGAAACCAGCCAAGGAAAACAATTGACCTCATCCAGGCCGTGGAAAGAGCACTGTTTGACCTTAAAGACCTGGGAGAGGAGGATGCTCTAAAGAACCGGCTAGTGGTTAAGTCCATTGAGAGCAAGCTTCCAGACACCATGAAGCGTGACTGGCTCCTTCAAGTGAGTGACACCGTGAACGGCATAACACCAAGCAACCATTTCGACTGTCTCCTACAGTTTCTGAAGAAACAGGAGGAAGTTCTCGAGAGGATGGAGCAACTGTCGACCGTGGACGCTCCTGAGCAGAACAGGAAGGAGAAGGAGAAGAGGAAGGCCTTCACAAAGGCCACGAGAGGAGACGCCTCAAAGGGTGCGTGCATCATGTGTGGGGATGAGGAGCATGGAGGAAGACTGTTCGCCTGCAAAGAGTTCCGAGGGCTTGACCAGCCAGGAAAAAAGGCTCTCTTGAAGAAGGCAGGAGCATGTACGAAGTGCTTAGGCTCTCATGGTAAAGACAGCAAGTGCACCCAGAGGTTCCTCTGTACAAAGGAAGGCTGTCGGAAAGGAGATTCCTCGGATCACCATTACCTCCTCTGCCCAGAGAAGAGGAAAACTGAGGAGGGCGGTGGAAAAGTGGAAAGAAACAGAGGAAAAGCCAAGCTGACTGAAGAGCAGGAGAAGTTCTTGTCCGATCTGCCTCCAGATTTGCTGGAAAAGTACAAGGCGGCCTTCACCAAGAAGGCTGCAGCGGCGGTGCACACCAACACAGATGAGAAGAGGCTGATAAAGGAGGGTGGACCGAAGGAGTACCCGGTCATCATGATGCTGATGATGGTGACTGCAAACGCGGGACAGAAGATCGGCACCTTGATAGACCTTGCCTCGGACACAAACTATATCACCCACAAAGCCGCCAGACGTCTCCACCTTAGGGGTGAGGACATCACGTTGGTCATCCAGGGAGTTGGAGAGATGGCGGTTTCTACCAAGAAGTACACCCTGAGAGTAAGGGTGAAAAACCCAGACGGAAAGGAAAGAGCGCATGAGCTTCTCTGCTATGGCTTGGACAAGATAGCCAGAGTACACCAGGCAGTCACCCCGCAACAGCTCAAGAGGTTTTTCCCAGAGGTCGCGACTGAGGAGCTGGCCCGCCCAAAACAGGTTGAGCTTCTGATAAGTCACAGAGAAGGACGTCTCGCCCCATAAAAGACCAAGGTGATAGGAGACCTCGTTCTGTGGGAAGGTCCGCTGGGAAAAACTGTTGGCGGAGCACATCCCAATCTATTTGAGAGCGTGGACATGACAATGCACAAGTCCAGAACCCACTTCGCGAGATTGTTGAGAACGGCGGTAGTGTCATACAGAGAGACCCCCGTGGACCCGGAGAACTCCGGGAGAGCTCAGCAGGAGCGGCATGACAAAGAAGAGGAACTGCTCCGAAGTACAGCTGTGGCCAATAAGGAGATACTCGACTGGTGGAAGTGGGACAGCATCGGTGCGGCCTGCAAACCCAAATGTGGTGGATGTCGGTGCGGTGGATGCCAACCAGGAGGGAAAGAAATGACCCCAGCAGAAGAAAAAGAGCTTGAGAAGATCAAGGAGGGCCTCACTTATGTGACAGAAGACGAGCACAGCATGTCCCCTCACTGGGATGCTGCATACCCGTGGAGGGTGGATCCTGTGTCATTTCCAAACAAGCGAGCAGTGGAGGCAACCTTCCTGAGAACTGAAAAACGCCTTGAGAAAGACCCAGAGTGGAAGACTGCGTATGCAGCGCAAGTCCACGAGATGGTCGCAAGGGAGCAGCAGTAAAGCTCACCAAGGAAGAGATCGATGGCCGGGAAGGTCCAGTGTGGTACATTAACCACCTGGTTGCACCAAATCCCCACTCAGTAACACCACCCGTCAGGATTGTATGGAACAGCAGCCAGGAGTACCAGGGAGTAAGCATGAATGACCTCCTGTTCAAAGGTCCGGACGTCCTCAACACCATCAGAGGAGTCCTCCTAAGATTCAGAACAGGAGAGCACGCAGCCCTGGGAGACATCAAAAAGATGTATAATTCGGTCTGGCTGAAAAAGAGGGAAGTCCATCTTCATCGCTTTTTCTGGAGAGACACTGCAAAAGAGAAGATAGAAGAGTACGCCATCACCAGGGTCAACATCAGTGACCGACCAGCTGGCTGCATCGCACAGCTTGCCATGAGAGAGACGGCGAGACTGCCCCAGTTTGCAGCCATGGAAGAGGAGCACTGAGTCCTGGAGGAGGACAGTTACGTGGATGACATCCTTACATCTCACAATGACCCAGAGAGACTGAATGACATCACCAGTGGAGTGGAGAAGATCCTCAACACTGGAGGCTTCTTCCTTAAGCCTTGGATGCAGTCTGGTCAGAGTGGGAGGCCTGGAGCCGTGACTGACACCAGTGGCGACGGAAGACCTGTGTCGGAACCCAAAACTCTGATATTGCCGAACCAGATGCGGGATGAAGACAATAAAGCGCTTGGCATCGGATACGACGTGGAGGAGGACTTGTTCCATATGATGACGTCAATCAACTTCTCTAAACGAAGAGGGAAGATGAGGACGGGACTGGATCTCTGAGAGGACGAGGTCAGGGAAAAGACACCTGAAGTCCTGACCAGGAGAATGTTGCTGAGTCAAGTAGTTGGACTCTACGACCCCATTGGTTTAGTGACTCCGGCGAAGGAGAAGGGAGCGATACTTGTGAGGAGAGCCTTCCAAGAGGCAGGGAGAGGAAATCTGTCCAAGGAGACTTGGGATGCCCCTCTCTCGCCAGGCCTCCGAGAGGCGTTAGTGAAGCTGTTCGAGGAGTATGCAAGACTAAGCCAGGTCAAATTCGACAGATGTCTCACGCCACCAGGATGGAAAGGCCGCCCCTGGGGAATCACTTTCTCAGATGGGAGTGAGGACGCCTACGGAGCTGTGCTCTACCTGTGCTGGGAGACACAGGAAGGAGTGAACGTCAGGCTAGTGGAGTCCAAAGCAAAGCTGGCACCTCTCGATCAGAAGGGGGACGTGATCAAGGCGGAGATGTGCGGCGCAGTCTTCACTACTCAACTGAGGAAATACATTGAGAAGCACGGTCGCCTGAACATCGAGCGCTGGATTCACCTCGTCGATAGCCAAACGGTATTGGGAGCTATACAGAAGGACAGCTATGGCTACCAAACTTTCTATGCAAACCGGATTGGAGAAATCCAGAAGGCTGGACCAGTGGACGAATGGAAGTGGATCGAGGGCTGTCGTAACATAGCCGACATCACCACAAGGGGAGCTACTCCAGAGGAGCTCGACGAGGAGTCAGAGTGGCAAAGAGGCCCAGAGTTTCTGAGAAGGCCGGAGACTGATTGGCCAGTGAAGTCAGCCAGTGTTGTAGCTACTGGCGTCAGCGAAGATGTGAAGAGACTTAAAAGGAAAGCATTCTCGGCGGTGGTCACCAGAGCTCAGTCAAAGAAGACCTCTGACCCAAGCAGGAATGACATTAGCGCTGATACAGGAGCCTCAGGGGACGGTAGTTCTGTGAAGCCACAGTCATCAATGAAAATCCAAGGGCCGGCTCAAGTGGAGGAGAAACCAAAGAGGATGCCCTGGGGTGTAGCGCTTGTCAGCCTTGTGGAACCTGAACGGTTCAGCACCCTGTCGAAACTATGTGGAGTCACAGCCTGGGTTCGACGAGCTGCAGAGAAGTGGATGAGCAAGAAGAATCAGGCCTCGGGTCAAGCAAAGTGGGAGGCAAAGGTCTCGAACGTGAGACAGAAAAGGCCTGTGCTGACCGTGGAGGAACGAAAGTCTGCCTTCCAGGATCTCGTTCTGGCAGCCCAGGACGGAGAGGACTTCCAGGTCACGACTCTCAACAGGCTAGTCGTAGCCAAAGAAGATGAAACAGGACTCCTGCTCTGCGGCGGAAGAATCCAGTCCTGGAGCGAGGATGGAAAGGCAGTACCGATACTCCCATTCCGAGTGTGGCTGGGGACCCTACTGGCTAGAGAGGCCCATGAAATAAATCACAAAGGTGTTGCTGCCACACTTCTGCGCATGAGAAAGAAAGCCTGGGTGGTGCAGGGTTGGAGGATAGTGAAGAAGGTTGTCAACAAGTGCATCACCTGCAGGAAGCTGAAAGCAAAGATGTGTGAGCAAGTAATGAGTGACCTCCCTCCGGAGCGGGTGAACCCAGCAGCCCCGTTTGAGTTCACCACTTTGGACCTCTTCGGTCCCTTTGAGGTGAGGGACATGGTCAAGAAGAGGACAAAAACGAGGGTCTGGGGAATCGTGTTTTGTTGCATGGCGTCCAGGGCGGTCCACGCAGATGTCGTCAACAACCAGTCTTCAGAGAGTTTCCTTCAGTCTTACGCCAGGTTTGCGGCTCTGAGGGGGCATCCTCGGAAGTTGTGGTCGGACAAGGGGACGAACTTCGTAGGAGCCAAGCCCGCCTTGAAAGAACTGGACAAGCACCTGGCATGTCTGGAAAAGGCGTCCATTGAGGATGTGGCTGCCAGGAACGGCACCGAGTGGAAGTGGGTCTTCCATCCTGCGGACTCGCCCCACCACCGGCAGTTTCACGTGGGGTGAATTCCAGACCCTCCTCTACTCTGCAGCCAACCTGGCCAATGAGCGGCCAATCGACGCCCGAGCCCAGGAGCAGGAAGACGCCGTGGAGTACATCTCTCCGAATTCCCTCATCCTAGGACGTACAGGACAGGGAGGAGACCTGGAGGGGATCAGCTTGGAAGGCCACTCTTGGCACAGGTTAAAGGCTATCCAGGCCGGAGTAGAGAAGTTTTGGACAAGCTGGAGTGACTTGGCAGGCCCAAACCTGTTCCTTCGGCTCAAATGGCACCGAGCTTCCAGGAATGTCCAGGTGGGAGATCTGGTCTGGATCGCGGAGCAGAACACCTTGAGAGGTCACTTCCGGCTTGGTCGAGTTGTGAGAACCTATCCAGACAGAAGAGGAGTGGTCCGGGACACTGACATTCGGACCTGTGTGGGCCTTCCTGCCCCCCTCACTGCTGGACCCCTGAAGAGACGTATAGTCCTGGCCCCAACCACTGTCCTCCGCAGGGACGTACGGAGGCTGGTGGTGCTGCTCCCCTTGGAGGAGCAGTGAAGGCCAGGAACTTGTCCTGAGAGTTCGTCAGGGCTGTGAACAGTTGCTGTGGCCGACAGACACTGGGGCTTATGCTCCGGTTGTGCTGGAGATGGGAGGACCTGTCTCGTTTGGCTGGGAGGGCAGGACGCCCCCCCCTCCCTTGGCACAAGGGAACCAAGAAGTCCCGGATACCCCACTACAGAGACTCTGGTGTAGGAGTTCAGGGTTGATTGTGTGTGGTCTCCCTGGATCTAGTGATCGGGAGCCCAAGTGGGAGGTGTTATGTTATCTGAGGGACTAAGTTTGAGGGATTGAGTAGTTTGTTTATGTATTTATGTTCTAGTCAATTCCACAAGCATTCTGCAAGTGTTGTTATTTTGTTATTTAGAATAGGTCTCAGTTGGGAGGGAACTGTTTTTCCAGTTTTTGTTTCCCTTGGGACTCATTTGTTGAGGGACCGCCAGCCATCTTAAATGGAATTGCAATTGTGTTGCAACTGTTTGTCAGTCAAAGCTACAGGGCCACACGGGCAGCCGGTAAGGGAAATGAAAAGTGTTTATAGTGTGTTTAAGTTGATAAGTTTTCATTGTGAATGCTTATAGTGATTTGTGTATGTTTGTCTTTAGGTTGATAACCTACTTTGTGCTACTTTGTGTGTGGAAGAAATTCAATTAAAGACCAAATTACACTGAGTTGAGTAGTCACGCCCCATGTTGTGTCCAACCCTTTCGGTGGGAGGAAAACCGAACACTAACTGACAACGCCACCCTCACACTAAGGGGTTAGGGACCCTGAGGTTCGCTAAGGCTAAGTTCCCCGCTTGGACGGGCCCAGAATGAACTAGAACAGAGGCTGGTGTATCACAAATAAAAGTAATTCATTACAAGATCACAAATTGGGAACATATGAAGAGCAATAAACACTATTACGGTGTAAGGGCAAGGGAGGCTAGTACCAGGGGAAAGGGGGCCTGTGAATGAACTCTGGCTTTGAAGGCAGGCCTAGACGTGAGCAGTTTTGTAAAGTTTTTGTTTGTGCAAGCATGCACAGCAAACGGTGTAGGGAACCCTATAACTAAAGGATAGCGCTCTAAATGAGTACTCAAAAGCACACAGTGTAATATCTGAGGTGACAAAAGCTGAGGTTTGTAATTATCACAACACACAATAAGCATACTAGTGCCCGAACACAGCAAACCAGGTAAAAAAGGGGCCACACGTCTAGCCTACAATCAGACAAGCCTATGATGGGATACATTGTATGCACAAGGCCCAGAGTAAAATACAAAAGGAAGGTAAAAGAGGAAATGTAACCCCGAACTAAGGCAATAAAACCCACTAAGGCACAAGGGTAGGAAATAAAACAGTGGCTAGGACAGGGTAGCCTGGACCTGTAGGAAACATGATTAGTGTCACAGTTTACATTGATTTAAATAAATTAAGATTAAAAGTATACAGTGGCAATATAGTGGTAACAGGTGCATACCGTTTTACTCTGTTCTGAGAGCCCACAAGTTCTGCTCTCGGTATGTCTCTTCTTGAATTTTCAAAATCTACAAGTTACAAAGACATGATTTTAATAAACAAGTACAAAACAAGAAAACAATAGGAATCTAAGATCACTAAAGGGTTGCAATACCTTTCAAGTTTCATCAGTATCGCTCATCACTCTCTGGGCTGAGGCAAATACTGTAGCTAGCAGTTATATCCTATAGGTAGGCCTACAAATGGCCAGAGAGACCAGCCAACCACATAGAAACAAGGAGAATACAAAGGTTTTACAAAGAATGCTAACCTGGTCAACCATTGGGTGAAAGGTTTAGGTTGAAACATACCATAGTACTCTTGAACACTGATGCCTGAAGCAGCAGTGAAATGTTTGTTCAACCATGACGGCTTTCCAGCAAGCAGGAAGTGACAACCAGCCCAGAGAGTGATGAGTCGGGCACACCCTCCCTTCCTATATCTCAATTCTGTCACCTCTGGGTCCTAGTGCACCGCCAGTTACACTAGATTAAAGGCTTAACCACAGCTATTTAAAACAATAGTAATGATCATAGTTCTTGGTCAAATACACTGAAGGCCTTTCTGAAAGCCTCTTATGAGAGAAACAGAAGAACTAGTGATGTAAACAACCATCTATAGGTCATATTTGTTGTGTTACTGTGTAAGTCATAATATTGACATGTGCTCCATTTTTTTAGTTGCATCATTGAAATACTTTGGCCCAACTCCCTCTGTAAAGGTGCCTGAAAAGACCCCATCAACATCTATACCTTGGTGATGGTGCACCCAGCAGCCTGCCATCTACCTCATCTGAAGGTGCTGCATTATCAGGCTGACCTGTCATAGCTGTACACCAGATAGGCTTGTTTGATTGAGAGACCAGGTTACCACAGTTTGAAGGCTTATGAGGTTGTACACCTATAGCTGTCGCTGTGGTTCCTGTTTATAGTATGGGAGTTAGCAATCCTCTCGGAGTATCATTTTCATAATGGCTTGCTCCATGAAAGATGTACAGTACTGTGCAAAAGTCTTAGGCACCCTAGATTTCTTTAATATAAGTTTGGTCTTAGATGTTTTTATTATTATTTTATGCATTAGTTATTAGTACTTTTTAGTAATCTTTTGATATTTAGAAACTTTTCATTTCATTATTTTTGAAAGCATCTTCGCTTCATGGATTTTCTTTTTACATGTGCCTAAAGACAACATCAACTGTGGCTGCAACAATGTGGGCCACATTAGCACCTGGTTGCTGAAAACTTTCCATTGAGCCAGATATTACCCAATGTGGGCAATGTGTTCTAGGCCCTGGTGATAATGCACCCACCCTCCCATCAACCTCTATAAACCTCACACCTATATCTGTTACGACCATGTTAGGGAACCCCAATGCAGACTGGTTGGACCCAAATGCAAAACCCAGACTCGGAGTCTGGAAAAGGTGATAATTTATTGGGGGGAATCCAGGGGAAGACGGGAGACAGGAGGAGAACCAGGAGGCGGAAGCTGGGAGGCAAGGCAGGCAGGTGATGGACAGGCAAACAGGCAGGGAGAAGAGCGGTATGGCTGACCGGTAGAGATCCTGGGACACAGGAAAAACAAGGTTAGGATGACGTAGGAATACACAGAGCTAGAATACACTGTTCTAGAGGCCAGGAACATATGCTGACCACACTGGCTGAATCAAGGATCTGGCGATGAGTGACTGGAAAACTGGGGAAGATATACAGGAGGCTTGATGGGTAGATGGAGATCAGGTGTGTAGGCAGGAGAGTGACTGGAGTGCCACGCCCACCACACACACACACACACACACAGAGGACAGACAGCGACGCACCGGAAACAAGGGGGAGGCAGAACACAGGGAAACTGGAGGAACAGCTGAGACCATGACAGGAACAGAGAAAAACGGAGTAACTACCTTCAGTATTTTATTACAGTGATGGGAGGGTGATGATTTATACTTTCTATGAAAAACACTGATCATAAAAAACATACAAAAAAACAGAAAAAACAGCAGAAAATGAGAAACGGTCCAACTAGCTGCTTGGTTACGACAAAATTGGCTATAGATTTCCTGGTGTTGGGAAATCATATACATATATAATTTAGTAGTAGTGTACAGTAGTAGTAATAAAAGTACAAAGTACATTTACCAGGAAATTTATTCCTCCTACTTACTGTAACATCCTCTCAATAACGCATCTGTTTTTTATTCAATCAGAGACTCTTGTCAAGTGCCAGCGTGAAGTCAAATCTAATCTGAAGGAGAAGTTTCATGAGTTGTGTGACGGGACCGCTAAAACACCTCTGAATCAGATCTACACAGAGATCTACATCACAGAGGGAGGGAGTGGAGAGATCAATGATGAACATGAGGTCAGACAGATTGAAACAGCATCCAGCAAACCAGCCAGACCAGAAACAACAATCACATGTGAAGACATCTTTAAACCCTTACCTGGAAGAGAGAAACCAATCAGGACAGTGATGACGAAGGGAGTGGCTGGCATCGGTAAAACAGTCTTAACACAGAAGTTCACTCTGGACTGGGCTGAAGACAAAACCAACCAAGATATACACTTCATGTTTCCATTCACTTTCAGAGAGCTGAACGTGCTGAAAGAGAAAAAGTTCAGCTTGGTGGAACTTCTTCATCACTTCTTCAGTGAGACCAAAGAAGCAGGAATCTGCAGCTTTGACAAGTTCCAGGTTGTGTTGATCTTTGACGGTCTGGATGAGTGTCGACTTCCTCTAGACTTCCAGACCAACCAGATCTGGACTGATGGTACAGAGTCAACCTCAGTGGATGTGCTGCTGACAAATCTCATCAAGGGGAAGCTGCTTCCCTCTGCTCGCCTCTGGATAACCACACGACCTGCAGCAGCCAATCAAATCCAAGACTTTGTTGACATGGTGACAGAGGTGAGAGGGTTCACTGACCCACAGAAGGAGGAGTACTTCAGGAAGAGATTCAGAGATGAGGAGCTGGCCAGCAGAATCATCTCCCACATCAAGACATCACAAAACCTCCACATCATGTGCTACATCCCAGTCTTCTGCTGGATCACTGCTACAGTTCTGAAGGATGTGTTGAGAACCAATGAGAGAGGAGAGATGCCCAAGACCCTGACTGAGATGTACATCCACTTCCTGGTGGTTCAGTCCAAACAGGGGAATGTCAAGTATCATGGGAAAGCTGGAGCAGATCCACATTGGAATACAGAGACCAGGAAGATGATTCTGTCTCTGGGAAAACTGGCTTTTGAGCAGCTGGAGAAAGGCAACCTGATCTTCTATGAAGCAGACCTGACCGAGTGTGGCATCGATATCAGAGCAGCCTCAGTGTACTCAGGAGTGTTCACACAGGTCTTTAAAGAGGAGCGTGGGCTGTACCAGGACCAGGTCTTCTGCTTTGTCCATCTGAGCATTCAGGAGTTTCTGGCTGCTGTTCATGTCTTTCTGTCATTCATCACCACTGGTGACAATCTGCTCTCAACATCCTGGATGTCGACACTTTTAACAAGCAAATCTAAAGTAAAACACTTCTACCAGAGTGCTGTGGACAAGGCCTTACAGAGTCCAAATGGACACCTGGACTTGTTCCTCCGCTTCCTGCTGGGTCTTTCAGTGGAGACCAATCAGACTCTCCTACGAGGCCTGCTGAAACAGACAGGAAGTAGCTCACAGACCAATCAGGAAACAGTCCAGTACATCAAGAAGAAGATCAGGAAGAATCCCTCTCCAGAGAAAAGCATCAATCTGTTCCAATGTCTGAATGAGCTGAATGACCATTCTCTAGTGGAGGAGATCCAACAGTACCTGACATCAGGAATTCTCTCCACAGAGGAACTCTCCCCTGGTCAGTGGTCAGCTCTGGTCTTCATCTTACTGTCATCACAAGAAGACCTGGAGGTGTTTGACCTGAAGAAATACTCTGCTTCAGAGGAGGGTCTTCTGAGGATGCTGCCAGTGGTCAAAGCCTCCAATAGATCTGTGTAGGTATAGCATTGATAACTGTAGATAGATCATAATAGATCATAATATACAACACAATGTACGTGTAAAGATAATTGGGTAGATGAAAAGTATTACACATGATATTTCCTACAGATGAGTAAAAAAACATTTCCTTGTTTGTTTTCATTGCTAATTCTTCTTCAGGCTGAATGTCTGTCAGGCTGTCAGAGAGAAGCTGTGAAGCTCTGGCCTCAGTTCTCAGCTCCAAGTCCTCCAGTCTGAGAGACCTGGACCTGAGTAACAACGACCTGCAGGATTCAGGAGTGAAGCTGCTCTCTGCTGGACTGGGGAGTCCACACTGTAGACTGGAGACTCTCAGGTTAGTGTTCCTCATCCTGGTCAACACATGACCATTTACAGTTTTTTATAGTCGCTAAGTGAAAGTAAATTAGCACAGAATGCTAGATTTTATAATTTATCATTTTGTGTCTGTTGTAATGATGCTGTGTTGCCACAGACATGTGGTATGTGTGTCATGAACATGTGTCTGAGTGTTGCAGAGTAAACTAGTGAGATCCTAGAAGGAAGTAAATCTGACCTTGACCAGACCACTGGTGTGGAGAGAGCCTATAGGATGAACCATGTTAAACATGTTATCTAAGTGAACCAATCATAAGAGACTTCTTTGTTCCTAAAGAAACTATAAAGATTGTAGTTCTGTATTTTCAGAGAGAGATAGATAGAGAGACTTTGACTTCCTGTGTCACCTGTGTCTTCCTCTCTCCAATATATCTGTATACAATATATTTTTATACTTATACTTTATACTGTTATTTCAAGAGTACTGAGTGCTTACAGGCAATTTTCCACGACATTTCTGGAGGTTCCACCGAGATCACTACATGCTCTGCCCTTTCCTGAGAAGCTGACCAGTCCACGATCGGGACAGCTCATAGGAGACTGAGGAACTTCAAGTTTATTTTCTTCCAGACGCCTGAGCTCAGCTTCTTAGGCAAAGGGACGGCAGTCAGTGATCTGAACCTTTGAAAATCATTTAGTGGGATATAGAGAAGTAATTGGTACATGTTAATTATGTGGAAATTGCATTTGGTTATTCTTTTCAAATTGTAAAAGTGTATGGGTTTAGTTTCAAAACACGCATTGATGGTTGTTGAAGTTTTGTGTGTGTGAATGTTTAAAGCACAGTAGACGCTCATCAAGACCACAAGGTGTTGTGTCGTCGACGCCGTGAGATAATTTGTTATCAAGACCGTGAGATAAAATGTGTGAAGGCAGAGAATAAGTCTCTTGTCTGAAGGTCTTTTCAGGTAATAAAATAGCTGAGTGAGATTGGCTCTCACTGTTACCTTTGTACAAAGGCAAGACGGCAAGTCCTCGTTCTGGTGTTGTAGGGAAGGAAGGAAGGAAGGAAGGAAGGAAGGAACGCACGCACGCATGCACGCTTGTTTTTTCTGTTTTCCTTGCCTCATCTGTGTCTGGGGCTGTGTGTGTGTGTGTGTGTGTGTGTGTGTGTGTGTGTATCTTGCTGTGTGTGTGTGTGTGTGTATCTTGGTGTGTGTGTGTATCTTGCTGTGTGTGTGTGTGTGTGTGTGTGTGTGTATCTTGGTGTGTGTGTGTGTGTATCTTGGTGTGTGTGTGTGTGTGTGTGTGTGTGTATTTTGCTGTGTGTGTGTGTGTGTGTTTCCAGGCTGTCATACTGTCTGGTCTCAGAGGAAGGCTGTGCTTCTCTGGCCTCAGTTCTCAGCTCCAAGTCCTCCAGTCTGAGAGACCTGGACCTGAGTACCAACAACCTGCAGGATTCAGGAGTGAAGCTGCTCTCTGCTGGACTGGGGAGTCCAGACTGTAGACTAGAGACTCTCAGGTTAGATCACTTGGCCTTCATGGAGGCGGACCTTTTGGGTTTGTAGTCTTGTGGCATTGTAATGTCTGATCTGTAAAATGAGACTATAGTATTAAACTAATGTCATTATAAAATAAATTCATTTTAACAGAATGTAAATGTAGTATTAGTGGCACATTTTACAAAACTGCTTCACACAGCAACTCAGACCCTCAGTTCTTCTAAGTTCATGACCCCATACTCTACTTTATAAAGCCTTTAACTAATATATAATGACGCCTCAACAGATGCTACGTCCATGTAGATACAAGAATCATCTTTGCCATGATGAAATCACCTGACACAGTAAAAGTCACATGTTTTGACCAGTTCTCTCTGACCACTTTCTCCATCACAGATTCAGGGACATGAATTACTCTTCCTAAATCAGTGATCACATGATTCATCTTCTGTATGGCTGTCTAGATACAAGGGGTGGCTCAATTTACCCATGGGTCAACTTACCCTGTCCTCCCCTATTTGTTTAATTCTATTATAATGATGGGCAGGGAGGTAAGAGGGACCATCCTGTAACCAGAACATCACATGATCTCTTCATCACTAATTCTTCTTCAGGCTGAATGACTGTCGGCTGTCAGAGAGAAGCTGTGAAGCTCTGGCCTCAGTTCTCAGCTCCATGTCCTCCAGTCTGAGAGACCTGGACCTGAGTACCAACGACCTGCAGGATTCAGGAGTGAAGCTGCTCTCTGCTGGACTGGGGAGTCCACGCTGTAGACTGGAGACTCTCAGGTTAGTGTTCCTCATCCTGGTCAACACATGACCACTTACAGTTTTTTATAGTCGCTATGTGAAAGTAAATTAGCACAGAATGCTAGATTTTATCATTTATCATTTTGTGTCTGTTGTAATGATGCTGTGTTGCCACAGACATGTGGTATGTGTGTCATGAACATGTGTCTGAGTGTTGCAGAGTAAACTAGTGAGATCCTAGAAGGAAGTAAATCTGACCTTGACCAGACCACTGGTGTGGAGAGAGCCTATAGGATGAACCATGTTAAACATGTTATCTAAGTGAACCAATCATAAGAGACTTCTTTGTTCCTAAAGAAACTATAAAGATCGTAGTTCTGTATTTTCAGAGTGAGAGAGAGAGAGAGAGAGAGACTTTGACTTCCTGTGTGACCTGTGTCTTCCTCTCTCCAATATATCTGTATACAATATATTTTTATACTTATACTTTATACTGTTATTTCAAGAGTTCTGAGTGCTTACAGGCAATTTTCCACGACATTTCTGGAGATTCCACCGAGATCACTACATGCTCTGCCCTTTCCTGAGAAGCTGACCAGTCCACGATCAGGACAGCTCATAGGAGACTGAGGAACCTCAAGTTTATTTTCTTCCAGACGCCTGAGCTCAGCTTCTTAGGCAAAGGGACGGCAGTCAGTGATCTGAACCTTTGAAAATCATTGGTACATGTTAATTATGTGGAAATTGCATTTGGTTATTCTTTTCAAATTGTAAAAGTGTATGGGTTTAGTTTCAAAACACGCATTGATGGTTGTTGAAGTTTTGTGTGTGTGTGAATGTTTAAAGCACAGTAGACGCTCATCAAGACCACAAGGTGTTGTGTCGTCGACACCATGAGATAATTTGTTATCAAGACCGTAAGATAAAATGTGCGAAGGCAGAGAATAAGTCTCTTGTCTGAAGGTCTTTTCAGGTAATAAAATAGCTGAGTGAGATTGACTCTCACTGTTACCTTTGTACAAAGGCAAGACGGCAAGTCCTCGTTCTGGTGTTGTAGGGAAGGAAGGAAGGAAGGAAGAAAGGAAGGAAGGAACGACTGAAGGAAGGAAGGGAGGAAGGAAGGAACGACCGAATGAATGAACAAATGTTTTTTTGGTTTTGCCTCATCCGTGTCTGGGGCTGTGTGGCTGTGTGTGTGTATATCTTAGTGTGTGTGTGTGTGTGTGTGTGTATATTGGTGTGTGTGTGTGTGTGTGTATCTTGGTGTGTGTGTGTGTGTGTGTGTGTATCTTGGTGTGTGTGTGTGTGTGTGTGTGTGTGTATCGGTGTGTGTGTGTATCTTTGTGTGTGTGTGTGTATCTTGGTGTGTGTGTGTATATCTTGGTGTGTGTGTGTGTATATCTTGGTGTGTGTGTGTGTATTTTGGTGTGTGTGTGTGTGTATATCTTGGTGTGTGTGTGTGTATCTTGGTGTGTGTGTGTGTATCTTGGTGTGTGTGTGTGTGTGTGTGTATCTTGGTGTGTGTGTGTGTATCTTAGTGTGTGTGTGTATATCTTGGTGTGTGTGTGTGTGTGTATCTTGGTGTGTGTGGCTCTCTCTCTCTCTTCCTGCCCATTTGAGAATGTTTTGTAAAAATCTGAGAGAAAATAAACGTTCAGAAATATTAGAAAACCTCGTTCAAAAACATCATTTAGCTGTTTTCATTTCTCAGGACTGTGTCGGCGTGTCAGATCAGGATTTGATTGACAACCTGACACGATGGATAGCTCCGCCCATGTCAAACTGTCAAGCTGTTGCACCTGTTGGGGGCGGGACAACTGACGTGCATTGTTTAATGATTGGATGAATGAATTCTCTGCGTCATAAATGTCAGAAAATACCACGCCCACTTCAACCCCCCTGTTCTGAACCCCCCACTCATCTGAACCAGCTTTTCTAATATTTATCAACCTTTATTTTCACTCAGATTTGTGTGGATGTTTAATTAGACACTAAACTTTGATATCATATATTCATTTTTACTATTTTACTATTTTAAGTTGCCTGGCGCTTTAATGTCATTGGAATATATATATACTGTATATATCATTTTAAGGATTTATTATACATAATTAGATATATTGATATAAAGTTTTGCTGCCACCAACAGCAGTTATAAAAACCTTCAGGGTCCAGCACAAATTATGCATGAGAAATATGGCTCTGTTTTCACAGTTCTTGCAAACATGGCTAAGAGGTTTGATGAGATATTAACAAGGTTAAAGTGCGAGCTGCAAAGAAGGTTAATGACAAGTGGTCAAAGCAGATTGAGCGTCTGAAGTTGTGGGAGAAAGAAGCAGATCATAGAGAGAGGACTGAGGAAGTGATTAAGAGTGTTAAGGCGTTTGTTTCGTTGGGTGTGGACGACACATAAGAAAACATGGCGCAGCTGACGGCCAGAGCTTTTGTTGAAAAAATAACAGGCACAACCTTATACAACGCCATTTTGTATAGCAGAGTTTGACCCAACATGGTCACGAGATGGCTCCTTTGAGGAATCCCAGATAACGTTGTTGCATCAACTCATAGATCCTCCCAACCCCTATGTTGGAATGTGTTGGGGTCTGAGGCCCCATCGGCCGAAGGGTCTGTCACCTGGGTCAGATGATTGCAGTTGTCCCAAAGTAACACCCCCTTTTACTGCTATGGTTAGTGTTCATAAAGTGATTATGATGAAACTCACAAGACACTCTGAGAGGGCCCGAGGAGTGTTCTTCTAGATTATAACATAAGACCTAACTAGAGATCAGATATGGGAGATAAATGTAGTAAAAAGACAAAGAAGAGGCAAAACCTGCAGAGTGCTCAGGATGCACGTGGATAATGAGTGGACACCAAGAGGAATGGGACTGGACATGTGAACAGTTGTTATGGTGTGAGCTGGGTTTCCCTGAAAATGTTAGTTGAAAGAAGTGGGATGAAAAATAATTATAAAATAAAATTGTAATGACTAATCAGTGTGCTGATAGTCTCATCCTGGAAAATAGATCCTGACCTGGACTGTCCCACCAGACCGATCCAGCCCAATGCATCCCCAGCACCTCCACCGCAACCAGCACAGAAACTGTCTCCACCTGGACCACCGCCCTATCAACCACAACGGATGGTTCCTGCCATTCTGCCATCTACCCCTCCCTGACAGATCTGGAACCCCTACCATGGGGTCACCAGTCTCCTCCAGGACGAGGTACGACGAGAAAACATAGAAACCCTTTTCTCTCCGACATTTTGACCCCTACCAGCCCGAGTGCAGACAGGCAGAGACAGAGGCTACCAAAGGGGAGGACGAGGAGGAGGAGGAGGAGAGGCAGAGCTCCAAGCAGAGGAAGAGGGCGCAGACAGAACACAGACAATGAATGTTCTATCTGTGGCCAGAAAGACCACTGGACACGTGAGTGCCCCCACAGAGACGATGATGTTTCATCTGTTGTTCCAAAGGACATTGGGCGTGTAAGTGTCCCCACAAATATGAAGAAGATGACCAGCCAAGACAGCAGAACAAGTTTCTTGTCTACAAATCAAGAGGTTTCTGGGAGGGGGTGCAGCGGGAGAGGATTGATCTGGGGAGACAGGAAGGGTCACAGCAACAGGTGAGCATGAGCCTACAAATGTACCTGATAAACCTGACCAACACATAGCGTAAGGTGTAATGCCAATGATAACATTTTAAAATTTAGAAATGTAAAAAGTGAGGAAGTAGATTTAATGCCAAGTGAAGAATTGCACTGTACTGCTGAGGTAGTGAGAGATGTGTGAGGATGTTGAGAAACAATGGGTTTAAGTAAGTATGTACATCAGGGCTGCTGACTGGGTTGAGTGTATACTGGGGTAGTCACTTCAAAATGAAAAACTTGGTAGGCACTAGGACCCTGGCTTATGCAATGCGACTCTGGTACAGACTGGGTATCGGAAACACAAATGGGAGAAGGATGATGTACCATGGAGATGTGTTTTCACAGGAAACCACGTAGTACATTTGGTACCAAAACAAGGGAGAAGATCACCTCTCCTGAACTGTGTTAACATTAATGATCCCAGATTGAGCAGTGTCCCAGAAAGGGTTTGGTAAAAAGACAAATATGATGTGGGACTCAAATGTAGCTCCACTCGAAGTAAGACCTAAATCTACACGAAGACCATGCCAGCCACAGAATCCACTCAAACCTGAAGCTATAGAGGGAATCACCAGTTTTAGAAGCACTGTGAAAAGAGGGAATCACTGTGCCATGCCCAGACTCACCTTGTTCCACTCCTATCTTTCCTGTTAATAAAGCACCAGTAAGCCTGACGCGTGGAGATTTGTTCAAGATTTGAAAAAGGTAAATGATGCAGTACATCACAAGAGCTCCAACTGTAGTGGATCCGTCCACACTGCTGGGTCAGGTACCCCCAGGAAGTAAATCCTTCAGTGTGGTCGACCGAGCGAATGCATTCTTTAGTGTTCCAGTATCACAATTCTGCATCTAAATTTGAAGGTAAATCATATACATGGATCGCCACAAGGTAGAATCACCAACAGTCTATGCTGCGGCATTAGGAGATTATTTGGAAAATCTGAGATTTGAACATAGCAGCACTGTGATCCAGTATGAAGATGATCTGTTGATTTGCTCACCAACAAGGAAGGGGTGGAGAGAAAGCAACTGTAAACATGTTATTATGTGGATTGGTCTGAATTTGAACTTGTGTCTTCCTAAATGTTGTTTCATTTCTATGCAGTGTTGACACATGGGAAGGATCATGAGTCAACAAGAGGCGTAGTGGAGGCTATGACCAGACAGTGGTATACACAAGGCTTCTTCTCTTGAAATGCATCATTTGTGCAAAAAACAATGTTGGCAGAGGGAATCAGACACAGCAGTCTAGCCACCCAACACCAGACTAGTTGATTCAAGATTCAAGATTCAAGATTCAAGAAGTTTAATTGTCACATACATGCAGTGAAATGAAAAGTGGCAATGCTCACGGGAATGTGCAAAGGGCAGTAAACATGGTATTTAACAGTAAAAAACCAACACAATATTTACAGTATAAAATAAAAAAAATTACAATAATTACAGTAAGAGCTCTTATATAAAACAACCCAATATATACAGTAAGAGCACTTAATAAAATATAAAATAAGAGGTAGATGGGGGAAATCGTGTGAATGTAATGAGCTATAAACTATGTGTAGTCGTTACCTAAGTGTGTTTGTGTGTGTGTGTGTGTGTGTGTGTGTGTGTGTGTGTGTGTGTGTGTATAAGAGGGGCAGTGTGTGGGTCTTGGTGGGTCCTGGTGAGGTCAGAGGTCACAGTCCTGATGAGGAAAGAAACTCCGTCTCAGTGTCTCTGTTTTAGCAGCGTGACTACGGAGGCGCTTGCCTGACCGCAGCAGCTGAAACAGTCTGTTGTTGGGGTGGTGAGGATCCTTCATGATCCTGCAGGCTCTGGTTCTGGTCCTGGTGTACAAGTCCTGCAGGGTGGGGAGTGTAGTTCCAATACTCTCTGCAGAGCCTTCCTGTCCTGAGCGGAGCTGTTGCCAAACCAGGCAGTGATGCCTCCAGTCAGGATGCTCTCTACAGCTCCAGAGTAGAAGGACTGAAGGATCCTCCGAGTTGCCTGAGGTGGTAAAGACGCTGCCTCGCCTTCCTCACCAGAGTGTCTGTGTGTGTGGACCATGTGAGATCTTCAGTGATGTGGACTCCCAGGTATTTATACCTGCTCACCCTCTCCACAGTAGTCCCATTAATCCACAATGGTGAGTACGTCCTCTGTTGTTATGTCCTCCTAAAGTCCACAATCAGCTCCTTAGCTCCTTAGTTTTGGTGACATTCAAGAGGAGGCTGTTGTCCTGGCACCAGAGTGACAGATCAGCAACTTCCTCCAGGTAGGCCTTCTCATTGTTGTCGGAGATCAGGCCCACCACCACTGTGTCATCCGCAAACTTGATGATGGAGTTGGAGCTGAACCTGGCCACACAGTCATTTATGTACAGGGAGTACAGTAGGGGGCTGAGGACGCAACCCTGGGGGGATCCTGTGTTCAGGGTGAGGGGGTTGGAGGTGTGTCTACCCACCCTGACTACCTGGGGCCTGGCGGTCAGGAAGTCCAGGATCCAGGCACACAGGGGGGTGTTCAGTCCCAGCTCAATCAACTTGCCAGCCAGTCTGGAGGGGACTATGGTGTTGAAAGCTGAACTATAGTCAATGAACAGCAATCGCACATAGCCCCCCTTCCGGCTGTCAGTGTGGTGTGCAGTACCTGGGAGACAGCATTATCCGTGGATCTGTTTGGGCGATAAGCAAACCGCAGTGGGTCCATGGAGGAAGGGAGGAAGGCGCAGATGTAGTCCTTTATCAGCCTCTTGAAGCATTTCATGACCACCGAGGTGAGGGCCACCGGCCGGTAGTCATTCAAACATGCTGGAGAAGCATTCTTGGGCACAGGGACAATAGTGGATCTTTTGAAGCAGGCAGGGACCACAGACTCAGCCAGGGAGATGTTGAATATAGTGGTGAACACTGGAGTTAGCTGATTAGCACAGGTCTTCAGTACTCACCCAGATATACCACCAGTAGCTTTCCTGGTGTTCACCCTCGTCAGAGCCCTCCTCACACTGTGCTCGGTCACGGAGAGCGTGCGTTCATCCCCAGCAGTAGAACTCACTGCGGCTGTGCTAACGGTGATGTTGTTAGCCGGCGAGCTAGCGCTGTTGTTGCTACCCTCAAACCGTAGAATGTGTTCAGGTCGTCCACTAGGGATGCGTCGGCACTCACAATTGCGGGGGGGCTGCCCTGGTAGTCCATTATAGTCCGTTATAGTCTGTTATAGTCCGTAGCCCCTGCCAAAGGCATCTGGTGTTGCGCTGCTCCATCTGCGACTCCACTCTGTCCCTGTATCTCCTCTTGGCCTCCTTCACCGCCCTTCTCAGTCCATAGGACGCTGCCTTGTGCTCGTCCATGTTGCCGGATACAAGACTGGAGTTGTAGGCAGCAGTGCGGGTGTTCAAAGCGCCGCGGATGGATCTATCAACCCACGGTTTCTGGTTAGGAAAGGACCTAACTTTTACCGTGGGGACGATGGTGTCCACTAGCGTTACAATGAAGCTCGTTACTGCTTCCATAAACTCGCTGACGTCCCTGGAACTGGATTGGAACATGTCCCAGTCGTCGTCACGCAGAGTGTCTTGTAGCTCAGCCTCTGATTGGTCAGACGACCGCTTTACGTCCCTCGTCACTACCGCTTCCCGTGCTATCCTTTGTTTATACTCCGGTAGCAGGAAAATGGCGGAATGGTCCGATTTGCCGAACGGAGGGAGAGAGAGAGCCTTGTAGCCTCTCTTGAACGGCGTATAACAGTGGTCCAACGTTCTTTCCCCTCTGGTAGCACAAGTAATGTGATGGTGAAAGTTCGGCATGACTTTTTTTAGGTTCGCCCTATTAACGTCTCCAGCCACCACCATAGCCGTGTCGGGATGCTTGTTCTGATGCCGACATAACACATCCTGTAGGTCCAATAGTGCTACGTCGGTGTCCGCTTGTGGTGGTATGTAGACGGCTGTGGTGATGACCGAGCTGAACTCCCAGGGAAGGTAGAATGGACGGCAAGAGATAGTCAGATGTTCCAGGTTTGACGAGCAGGAACGAGAAAGAGTCTTGATGTCCTTGGGGTTGCACTACTTGTTGTTGGTCATGAAGCAAACCCCTCCACCCTTGGATTTGCCAGACTCTTCCGTTCTATCCGCACGGAAAACAGAGAAGGACTCGGTTGGGCGTATGGCTCGATCCGGCACCAGCGGGGTCAGCCATGTTTCCGTCAGACAAAAGATGTTACAATCCCTCATGTCCCGTTGGAATCTAATCCTCGCCTGAACATCATCCAACTTGTTTTCCAGAGACTGGACGTTGGCAAGAAGGATGCTGGGCAGAGGTCGACGGTGGGCTTGAACTCTCAGTTGATCATTTAATGATGGATTTCATGATGTTAAACCATGTGAAAGCAGAAAGTACTGTCTGGTCACAGTTGACATGTTCTCCAACTGCATTGAAGTTTTTCCCACAGGTGAATCCGACAGTTCAGATCAATACATTCACAGGTGAAAGCAGCCCTTCTGTCGCCCCTGACGGAGGGAGAACCTAGTACCTCTGAGAGGTGTACTGACATCAAACACTACACCTTGGAGGAACACATTACAGATTCAGTGGACTCACTAAAAAGACCTAAGAGACTTTTGATAGAACAATCTACAACCACTAGATGAAGGGAAACACATGGTATGAAATGATGGTATGAAAAAACGTTCTCTACATACACTAACTCTATGAAAAACTGTACATTCAATAAAGTAAAGATGACTCATTCACTTTTAGATAGTATGTTGCCAAAAATGCACATTCAACACTCAACCAAAACATGTTGAGTGGTTTACAGTGAAAGGAAACAGTGGATTTCATATTGTCTATTGTATGCAGGTAGAACTGGAACATGAAAAGTAATGCAGTTTTTGTAACGCTGTTAGTATTTTGAAAGTTATTGTGCTATGATTGACTAAATGTTCCTCTTGGATAGAAAACATGTTCTAGTGTTTTGAAAGAATGATTTGATATTGAGTCGGTTTGCTGTGTTTTGATAGAGTTAGTGTATGTAGAGAAAGTTTTTTATATTTTGAAATGTAGAGTTTGTGTTTAATTAACAAAATGTGGTTTTGAGCAGAAAATTAACTGTTTGGCTAATTGTGTGATGTAGGTGTGTTGGTGTGTTAGGAGTTTAGAAAAGTATCTTAAGTATCGCTAAACGCTTGTTAGTGATCATAAAAAACTAAATCCTGCTGTACATGCATGTTACCATCAGTCAGTAGATTCCTAACCTGTGGAGGATTTTCAGACCAGTTGTTATACCAACATTTACCACTACTTTCTAACCAGTGAATTACTCTCCATGAGGAGATTTCATTATTTCCTCTCCTTGCTGGCTCTGTTATAAAGACATAAAATATCAGAAAGGACTTCTAAGATTCGGCAGCAAATCCATCAGATAACTTCAAAGCTGGACCAAATGAAAACACTCAACAGATCTTACTGTCGGTGTTTGAGACAGTCAAAGGTTTTGTTCCACTTGAAGGAATTTCACCAATCATTTCAGAGCAGTGTTTGTGTGTGTGTGCGTGTGCGTGTGCGTGTGTGTCCAGGCTGTCAGGCTGTCTGGTCTCAGAGGAAGGCTGTGCTTCTCTGGCCTCAGCTCTGAGCTCCAACCCCTCCCATCTGAGAGAGCTGGACCTGAGCTACAATCACCCAGGAGGCTCAGGAGTGAAGCTGCTCTCTGCTGGACTGGAGGATCCACTCTGGAGACTGAAGACTCTCAGGTATGGAGAGGTTTGCTGCCAGGCAGAGGCAATGTCTTCTAGAGGGCTTAGAGCTGGAGATCAGACTGTCCAGCTGTTCAACAGGAGTTATGACTGATGTTGTATGGAAAGACATTCATAGGGAAAGTTATTAAATGTTTCATGATCAAAGAGAATGTTCTGGTCTGACTTTTTTTAACCCCCCCCAGGTTGGACCATGGTGGAGAATGGATGTTGAGACCAGGTGTGAGGAAGTGTAAGTGTGGATTTAGTTTGATTCATGAGAACAAAGAAACACATATTCAACTATTTAGATGGAAAGCCCATTTACACAGCAGGATGTGACATCTATTCATTCAGATCCTACTGAGGATGAAGATGACAGCTGATATAATGTGTCATCATTAAACTGTTGAATCAATAATAGACTGTTAATAAACCAACTAATAATCAGAACAGATCTCAGATCAGAAACTGATGCTGTATTGTGTCTTGTTCTCCCATCAGATGTCTGTGAACTCACACTGGACCCAAACACAACAAACAGAGACCTCTCTCTGTCTGAGGACAACAGGAAGGTGACAGGGGTGAAAGAGGAGCAGCAATATCCTGATCACCCAGAGAGATTTGATGATTGGATCCAGGTGTTGTGTAGAGAAGGTCTGACTGGGAGATGTTACTGGGAGGTGGAGTGGAAAGGAGAGGTTGATATAGGAATGACTTACAGAGGAATCAGGAGGAGAGGAGATGGTGATGACTGTTGGATTGGAGGGAATGACAAGTCCTGGAGTCTGAACTGCTGTAATGATAGTTACTCTGTCTGGCACAATAACATAGAAACAGTCCTACCTATCTCCTCCTCCTCCTCTGACAGAGTAGGAGTGTATCTGGACTGGCCTGCTGGCACTCTGTCCTTCTACAGAGTCTCCTCTGACTCTCTGATCCACCTCCACACCTTCACCTCCACCTTCACTGAACCCCTCTACCCTGGGTTCAGGATTTGGTCTGAGTTTGGTTCCTCAGTGTCTCTTGTCAGATAGAGGAGGAGAGTCGCCTCACACCAAAGAGACACTCACACACACTCTCACACACTCACACAGACACACACACACTCACACACACACACAGTCACGCACACACCCACACACACACTCACACACACTCACACACTTCACTCACACACACACACACACACCCCTTAACGCCACCATATTAACGTTTGTATTTCCATCTAGATTTGTGAGTCATTCACCTGTAAACCAACAGGATTCATCAATCAGTTTGATCAGAATGTGATCACTATGTGCAGGGTAACTGAACAGGGTTGAACAGGACTCATGTACCACAATGTGGACCTTTGATCTGGAACATGAAGAAATTATATTTAACAGACAGAATCAAGTTCTTGTTCATCTGAGAGTCTGATGTTGATTTCTTTTATTTCTCATTGTATTGATCTCACCACTCCAAGCTGAACATTTCTTGTTTCCTGTCATTGTTTCCAGAATTCAAGGTTAAATGAGTCTTGTCTCGTGGTCTGTGGTGACTTGGACCTATCAGTCATGACTTGGGTGTTGATGGAGTGTTCTTGATGTGTACTGGTCTCTGACCTGATCATTTGAAGTTATTGACAATGTTTGGATTATGTTGACCTTTATATGAGCGTAAGAAGCGAGCGTGTGATCCGTCACCAAAGTGAATCTATTTCCTGTTTCCTGTTCACCTTATAACACCTGACATGCATCGTTTTAAAGATACTTTTACTTTAATATTTAGTTATTATTGTCCTGAATTAAACCAATATATTGATCTGTTGTGTTTCATAATGGAGGAAAATAGAATCTGTCATTGATTCACATTCCCAAATTGGTTGACCCAAGATGTCAGAGAGACTCAGATTCACACATTTATGTCAAGTATCTAGAAATATGAGGGAAATAAAACCACCTATAAACCATAGAGGGTCATGATTGTTTATTCTCAACCACATCAGGTAATGGGTTTGGATATTTTTATTTCACCTTTATTTAACCAGGTGATTCCCAAGGAGATTAAGGATCTCTTTTTGTCAAGGGAGATCTGGTCAAGGAAGCAGCAGCATGACAAACACAAACAACAGAAACAACATGAAACAATGTCAGACAGCAAAATCCATTCAGAGTCACATGAAAGAAAGAGAACAGCCACATGTTCTGTAAAGGTTCCCCAACAGGCAGTAGAGCAGGTCAATCATTTCAGATGAAGCCCCTTTGAAACCCTATTTTACCCTTTCTGAAACTTTCTGAACCGATCCTAACGCAAAGTACAGCTCAGTTTTACTGCAGGTTTCACAAATGTCTCATCATTGTCATTTCAAAGTGAACCATTTTCGGACCCTATTCTGTCAGGATTGCGGTTAAATCTGGACCCAAGCCGTAGACCACGACTAGGAGTATGAGGAAAGAGGATCTATTCGAGGGAGCAGGTGACGGTAAGGTGGGGGGTGCAGTGGCTGGGCTGGATGGAACTGGGGCAGCAGACGAGGCAGGAGCCGGGGGGCAGACAGGAGCTGGAGCAGGCAGGTGAGGCAGGAACAGGGGAGACCGGCAGGCTGATGGGTTTCAGTGGGGAGACGCAAGGAAGGAGGAACACAAGGGATCACTGGAGACAAGAACAAACAATTAGACAATCCTGAAGGCACACAAGAGAGATAAACTCAGATCACAAGCAATAGTGGCCGAGAGAGTGACTACCACTGTAGTTGGCGGAACAATCTGGCGAAGAGTGGTTGAAGAGCCGGGGTTTATACTGCAGGGTTGATGACTTGATAGGAGGCAGCTGTGGAGGAGAGGCAGGGCTGGGAGAGGAAGCCACCCACCCACACCACATAGAGACAGACAGAGACAGACAGGAGAGGTAAAAACATAGGGGCATCCTGGGGTCAGGGCTGGGGCTGTGACAGTACCCCCCCAACGGGCACCTCTGGGCACCCCACCAGCCTTGTTGGGGTGCTCCCGGTGGAAGTCGTGGATGAGGGAGGGGTCTAGAATGTTGCGGCGAGGGATCCAGCTGCGCTCCTCCGGGCCGTAACCCTTCCAATCGACCAGGTACTGGAAGCCCCTACTCTGGTGGCGAATATCCATAATTTTCTTCACTGTGTATGCAGGATGATCGTTGATGATCCGGGGGGGTGGAGGGTGGTCGGACTGAGGACACAAAGGGCTGGAGGAGACAGGTTTAAGCAAGGAAACATGAAATGTGGGATGTACCTTGAGGGACGGGGGCAGTTTGAGTCTCACTGCAGCTGGGTTGATGATTTTTTCAACCTCGTAGGGTCCCACATACCGGGGGGCCAACTTCCGGGATTCAACCTGCAGGGGCAGGTCCCGGGAGGAGAGCCATACCTTCTTCCCTGGTTGGTAGGCGAGCGCAGGGGTCCGGTCTTTTTGTGCCCCTGGTCCGGTGGTGGTCGGCAAGGCGCTGGTTACAGGCCGCCGATCAAAGAAGGGCCGCTCGCGCAGTCCTCCAAAGCCGGCGGCAGCGCTGGAGGTGGACCTGGACTGAGGGCACCGCTACTTCCTCCTCCTGAGTGGGAAAGAGATGGGGTTGGTAGCCCAGCGAGACCTGGAAAGGGGACATACCTGTGGCGGCGCTGGTGAGGAAGTTGTAGGCGTACTCAACCCATGGCAGGTGAGAGCTCCAGGAGGAGGGATGGCGAGCAGTGATGCCGTCTGAGAGCCGTCTCCAGGTCCTGGTTTGCCCGCTCCGTCTGCCCATTGGATTGAGGGTGGTAGCCGGAAGTGAGGCTGACAGTGGCGCCTAGAGCCTGGCAGAAGGCCTTCCAAACCTGGGAGGAGAACTGCAGACCCCGGTCGGATACAATGTCCTGGGGGATCCCGTGGAGCCGGAACACATGGAGCACCAGGAGGTCCGCAGTCTCCCTGACAGAGGGAAGCTTGGGGAGAGGGAGGAAATGTACCGCCTTGGAGAATCGGTTGACGATAGTGAAAATGGTGGAGTTACCGTTAGATGGAGGGAGGCCACTCACAAAGTCAACGGCGATATGGGACCAAGGGCGGCTGGGAGTGGGCAGTGGAAGTAGTAGGCCGGCGGGAGGCTGGTGGGAGGACTTGCTGCGGGCGCAGACGGAGCAGGTGGACACGAAGGCTTTGGTGTCTTGGGCCATGGAGGGCCACCAAAAACTCTGCCGGATGAAGGCCAGGGTGCGGGTGACGCCGGGATGGCAGGTGAGCCTGGAAAAGTGGCCCCACTGGAGAACGTGGGATCTGGCGGAGTCGGGCACAAAAAGACAGTTAGCGGGGCCATTACCTGGGTGTGGGTGATTACGCTGTCGTAATTCTGCTCCGCCGGCGAGAGTCGCCAGGAGAAGAATGCGCAGGGGTGCAGCTTCTGGTCCTCCGAGGACCATTGGGATAGGGCGGCCCCAACACCGGAGTCGGAGGCATCCACCTCCACCACAAACTGGTTCGCAGGGTCTGGATGTCTCAGGACCGGAGCGGAAGTGAAGAGGTGTTTGAGGCGGGTAAAGGCTGCATCCACCTCGGGAGTCCAGCTGAACAGGGAGAGGGTGGAGGTGAGCCGAGTGAGCGGGGATGCGACCCTGCTGAAGTCCTGGATACACCTTCTATAAAAGTGGGCGAAACCAAGGAACTGCTGGAGCTGTTTCCGGGAGGAGGGTGTCGGCCACTCAGCCACGGCCTGGATTTTGGCCAGGTCCGTCTTCATCTGCCCCAGCTCGATAATATAGCCTAGGAAGCTAACTGACTGAACATGGAATTCACATTTCTCCGCTTTGACAAAGAGTTTGTTTTCCAGTAATCAACGGAGCACTAACCTGACGTACTGGGTGTGCTCCTTTAGATCCTGGGAGAAGATTAAAATGTCGTCCAGGTATACGAAGACAAACCGGTTCAGCTTGTCACGGAGGATGTCGTTGATGAGTGCCTGGAAGACCGCTGGGGCGTTGGTGAGGCCGAAGGGCATGACCAGGTACTCAAAGTGGCCGAGGGCACTATTAAAAAGCAGTCTTCCACTCGTCGCTTTCTTGGATCCGGACAAGGTGGTAGGCGTTGCAGAGGTCTAGCTTGGTTGCATGTTGGAGGGGTTCAAAAGCAGGGTCTATGAGCGGCAGGGGATATTTGTTCTTAACCGTGATACTATTCAAGACCCGGAGGTCGATACAGGGACGCAGGGCATGATCTTTCTTCTCAACAAAGAAAAACCCTGCGCCAACAGGAGAAGAGGAGGGTCGGATCAGCCCCGCTGCCAGGGACTTGGTAGGTTTCCATAGCCTTCCTCTCCGGGTGAGACAGGTTGTAGAGGCCGTTGGTGGGCAGCGGAGCCCCGGGAAGTAGGTCAATGGCGCAGTCGTAAGGTCGGTGAGGAGGTAGGGAGAGAGCCTGATGTTTGTTGAACACCTCTACGACGTGGAGCTGGATGCGCTCCCAGTGGTTACCAGAAGACACCAGCGTGAGTGGCGAGGGTGAGGGTGATGTGGGCCAGGAGCTTGCCGTCCAGCGCATTGACCGTCAGCGGGGAAGGGAGCGGCCCGGTGGGAATCCTGGCCTGGGAAACCAACGGAGAGTTGATGAAGCTAGCGCCGGCGCCGGAGTCCACCAAAGCGAGCACCGGGAGTGTCCCGAGTCCAACCTCCGGCGGCGCTCCACTTGGGAAAGACGGGTCCGGGCTAGTCGTATCAGCTCTGCTTCGGAGGTGAGGTCAGACCTGGCATCCCCACTCCTTCCGGGGAGATGCGCAATTCCCCTAGGAAGGCTTGGCTCGACTTGCCACTGTGTAGCCATGTCTGACAACTTGATGGCCAACTGTATAGCTTCGTCCAAGGTCCCTAGGTCCCACCACCTCCCTACCAACTTCCCAGCTGAGTCCGCTCTAGAAAGTGGAGATGAGGGCGCTGTCATTCCAGCCGGACTCGATTGCTATGCTGCGAAATTTGCCCACGTATTCTCGAACGCTAAGCTTGCCCTGTCGTAGCCTTAGCAGCCTTGCCCTGCTTGCTGGCCCCTTATTAGTAGTAGTTAAACACACATCTGAGCTCAGCAGAAAAGGCTGAGAAAGAAAGTATGGGGGAACCCTGCTCATAGAGAGCGTTGTATAGGTTCAAGCGTGGAACCCTCCAACAGGTTAACAATAAAAGCAATCTTAGCTGCTTTGTTCCCGTAGTGGGACAGTTGGGCACTAAAAGTCAGTCGGCATTGGATTAAAAACTCACAGCAGGTGTTGGGATTGCCGGAATACTTGGCCAGAGGCGGAACGTGTGGCTCTGATGTGAAGGAGGCAGGAGGACCCGGAGGAGCAGCCGCTAGGGGTGGCGAGAGATCCGCAGCGCCGCCGGATCCCAAGCGAAGAGGAGCCAGTGCTGCGGAGACGTCTTTGAGCTGCTCCAGGATGTCTTGCAGTGCCTGCTCGTGTTGGCCCAAACATTGGCCCTGGTGGGAGACGGCCTGCTTCAGGGTGTCGTAATCAGCTGGGTCCATGCTGGCCAGATTGTTCTGTCAGGCTTGCAGTTAAGTCTGGACCCAAGACGCAGACCACGACTAGGAGTATGAGGAAAGAGGATCTATTCGAGGGAGCAGGTGATGGTAAGGTGGGGGGTGCAGTGGCTGGGCTGGATGGAACTGGGGCAGCAGATGAGGCAGGAGCCGGGGGGCAGACAGGAGCTGGAGTAGGCAGGTGAGGCAGGAATAAGGGAGACCGGCAGGCTGATGGGTTTCGGTGAGGAGACAAAAGGAAGGAGGAACACAAGGGATCACTGGAAACAAGAACAAACAATTAGACTAACCTGAAGGCACACAAGAGAGTTAAACTCAGATAACAAGCAAGAGTGGCCAAGAGAGTGACTACTACTGTAGTTGGCGGAACAATCTGGCAAAGAGTGGTTGAAGAGCCGGGGTTTAAGTACTGCAGGGTTGATGACTTGATAGGAGGCAGGTGTGGAGGAGAGGCAGGGCTGGGAGAAGAAGCCACACACACACACCACATAGAGACAGACATAGAGACAGACAGGGAGGTAAAAACATAGAGGAACCCTGGGGTCGGGGCTGGGGCCGTGACACTATTCTACCCAATGTTACCCCATTTTGGACTTTTCTTCACATATCCTCAATTAAAAGGTCAATTGTACTCCAAAAAACATTTCAATCAATTCCGGCCTGATAAAAACTCAGTTGAAAGGTGACGGTGAGTGTGTTGACATGCAGAGGTTTCTGGGTAGCAGCTTATTTCTGTGTTCAGGTAAAACTGCGTTGAGGTAATGGGATTTGGTTAGGGACTGAGGGTGCCCTCTTCTGGTTGTACTGGTTACAGCATGATGCAGGTCGGCTGAATAGTTTGATATTGTTCAATTGTTTTTCTAATGTGAAAGTAAAGAAAATGTGTTTTTCTTTCTATCCATGAGTAGTATGGTAGATATATGTGGTAGGTAGTATGTAGTCGATACTATAGTACTAGTATGGTAGATATATGTGGTAGGTAGTATGTAGTCTATACTATAGTACTAGTATGGTAGATATACACTATATTGCCAAAAGTATTGGCTCACCTGCCTTGACTCGCATATGAACTTAAGTGACATCCCATTCTTAATCCATAGGGTTTAATATGATGTCGGTCCACCCTTTGCAGCTATAACAGCTTCAACTCTTCTGGGAAGGCTTTCCACAAGGTTTAGGAGTGTGTTTATGGGAATTTTTGACCATTCTTCCAGAAGTGCATTTGTGAGGTCACACACTGATGTTGGACGAGAAGGCCTGGCTCTCAGTCTCCGCTCTAATTCATCCCAAAGGTGTTCTATCGGGTTGAGGTCAGGACTCTGTGCAGGCCAGTCAAGTTCATCCACACCAAACTCTCTCATCCATGTCTTTATGGACCTTGCTTTGTGCACTGGTGCACAGTCATGTTGGAACAGGAAGGGGCCATCCCCAAACTGTTCCCACAAAGTTGGGAGCATGGAATTGTCTAAAATCACTTGGTATGCTGAAGCATTCAGAGTTCCTTTCACTGGAACTAAGGGGCCAAGCCCAGCTCCTGAAAAACAACCCCACACCATAATCCCCCCTCCACCAAACTTTACACTTGGCACAATGCAGTCAGACAAGTACCGTTCTCCTGGCAACCGCCAAACCCAGACTCGTCCATCAGATCGCCAGATGGTGAAGCGCGATTCGTCACTCCAGAGAATGCGTCTCCACTGCTCTAGAGTCCTGTGGCGGCGTGCTTTACACCACTGCATCCGACGCTTTGCATTGCACTTGGTGATGTATGGCTTGGATGCAGCTGCTCGGCCATGGAAACCCATTCCATGAAGCTCTCTACGCACTGTTCTTGAGCTAATCTGAAGGCCACATGAAGTTTGGAGGTCTGTAGCGATTGACTCTGCAGAAAGTTGGCGACCTCTGCGCACTATGCGCCTCAGCATCCGCTGACCCCGCTCCGTCATTTTACGTGGCCTACCACTTCGTGGCTGAGTTGCTGTCGTTCCCAATCGCTTCCACTTTGTTATAATACCACTGACAGTTTACTGTGGAATATTTAGGAGCGAGGAACTTTCACGACTGGACCTGTTGCACAGGTGGCATCCTATCACAGTACCACGCTGGAATTCACTGAGCTCCTGAGAGCGACCCATTCTTTCACAAATGTTTGTATAAACAGTCTGCATGCCTTGGTGCTTGATTTTATACACCCGTGGCCATGGAAGTGATTGGAACACCTGATTTCAATTATTTGGATGGGTGAGTGAATACTTTTGGCAATATAGTGTATGTTGTAGGTAGTATGTAGTCTATACTATAGTACTATGTTGTAGGTAGTATGTAGTCGATACTATTGTACTAGTATGGTAGATATATGTTGTAGGTAGTATGTAGTCTATACTATAGTACTAGTATGGTAGATATATGTGGTAGGTAGTATGTAGTTGATACTATTGTACTAGTATGGTAGATATATGTGGTAGGTAGTATGTAGTCGATATTATTGTACTAGTATGGTAGATATATGTGGTAGGTAGTATGTAGTCGATACTATTGTACTATTGTACTCAGGAAAGTCAACACCCAAGCTTTATCAGGTCATTCCCGTGGGGTAATGTCGTTCCTCAAACCTCAGTTCAGGACCCCGGAGACTTCAGGACCCCAGAAACTTCAGGACCCCGGAGAGTTCAGGACCCCGGAGACTTCAGGACCCCGGAGAGTTCAGGACCCCAGAAACTTCAGGACCCCGGAGAGTTCAGGACCCTGGAGAGTTCAGGACCCCGGAGAAGTCAGGAGCCCGGAGAGTTCAGGACATCAGAGAGTTCAGGACCCCGGAGAGTTCAGGACCCCGGAGACGTCAGGACAGTGGACATACGTTTAACTGCAGAGCAACTCAAAACACAGACACTTCACTTCCCTTCACTCAACGACTACAGCCTGATTGTGTCCTTTACTTTTCAAAAGTATAAAAGCATCTGCTAAGTGACTGTAATGTCATGTAATGTAATGGATGTGGAGTTTGGCATTTCAGTGAGTTGCTGTAACCTTTTTATTTTTTGGGACTGTTTTTGTTTTGTTTTATGAGATTTGCTTCATGTGGCGGCCGTCTGCTCAGACCATGTCAAACGGTTTCTATATTTTAGGGCTTTACGAAGCGATGCAGCATAAATAGATCCTGTTCAAAAGCTTACCAACCTGTTTTGTGATATAGGGGATTGAGGTGTGGCTGACTGCAGGAGAGAATCAAGCTAGTGGGCTGGTTCAGGTGCACAGGTTTTTTCTCAACTGCGCCTGTTTGGTATTTTGGTGAGTTGCCATGAACTTGACTCCACCTCACTGGGGGGAAGAGGCACAGTAGGGGGCAATCAGTAGAGGCATGTCAGTAATGATCAAGCAGCAGTGCAGAATCACCGGGATTTGGTGCTGGTGTTGCTTTTCTTATTGTAACTATATACATGTGGCTGTGGTGTGAATGATTGCCAACATAGAGCTGTCAGTATGCGCATAAAGAACAATATGGAAGAGATTTCAATATCTCCAGAAAGGTTTTTTCTTCATAAAAGTCTTACTGATTGGTTATCTAGAACACAACGGCAATTAATGTTTTTAATTGAAGCTTTATTTCACCAGGTAATCCCACTGAGATCAAGAATGTATTTTTAAGGCAGACCAGATCAAGAAAGCAGCATAAAGACAAACAACAGGCAGCAATGTACAAAAGCAAGAAAGAGCACAGGAAAATGGTTCAGTCCAGTATCTCAACAGTAGGATGAACTAAACCTGGTGTATTTACCACACAAGGCCACAAGATCAGTGAGGTCAGCAGATACATCCTTTTGACCTTGGGAGCTCATGGCTAAAATCAAACACCAAATTGTAGGAATGTGTCCACTTGAGGAATGACAACCTGAACAAGCAGGGGGGGTAATATCTAGATTTAGTTTGAAACCTTGAACTTTAACAAGCAGATCATCTTTTTTCAAACACATCAATTGCTGTAAAATTGAGGGAAAGCATTTGGCAGAGAAAACATGAACAGTTGATAAAAACTTCAGTTTCAAACCGGCTGACCCCTGACCTCTTAAATTCAACCTACAGAGGCCAATGACCCCTGACCTCTTTAGTCTAAACTACAGAGATCAATGACCCCTGACCTCTTTAGTTTAAACTACAGAGATCAATGACCCCTGACCTCTATAGTTTAAACTACAGAGATCAATGACCCCTGACCTCTCTAGTTTAACCTACAAAGGTCAGTGCAGTGAAGATGGAAATCTTCCTGGAAATGGATGATAAGGACAAGACACAGTACATTTATTGGCAATACTTTAATATATTTACTTAAGAAGAGTGTTGACTGGAGGACTTTTATTTTGGTGAGCTGAGCACAATCCATACAGGGTAGCTGTATTTTAGTGAAAGTAGAGGATTTGCTGATTCTACAACCCTCTTCTTTAATGTGATGCTTCTCTTTGGTAGAACACCAAACACCCAATAGGTCAGCAGCACCACTGATCAGCTCTCAGTATTGATAATGGAAAACAGAAAACATCACTTCTCAATAAGTATGATCCAGCACAGAATGAGTGTTAAACTGGATCTACTTTGCCCTGTTGACAGAGGTCAGAAGAATTGGCTGGCAGGGTGGTTTAAAGGTTAGAGAGGTCGTTCTTCTGGACCCTGTGGCAGCAAATCTCCACCCTGCTGAAGGGTCCTTGAGCACCAGCTCCAGACCCTGACCTCTGACCTCCCTACTACTACTAATCAGAATAATAATAATAATACTATGATTATAACTTCCTGCCTGTCCAGTCCAACAGGGGGTTTTCAGATGTTTTCCACACCTCTTGATGATATTCACACATTTAGACGAAACAGAGAGACAGGGTGACCAGAAGCCACTGTGCTCCAGAGCAGTGGTTCTCAACCTGGGGACCGGGACGCCCCAGGAGTTCCCAAGATAATTCATAAAATACTAATTATGTTTTAATCTTTCTGATGAAGGGTTTTTTTTCCTGTGAAACAATCAATATTTGTAGCCTCTGGGCTCCTTCAAATAATTCAGGAAAATAGTATGAGCAGGGGAAATAAAAATCATCATCTGGGGTCAAAGATCAGGGGTCAGAGATTACACACTGATCCTATGTCAGCCCAGTGAGTGTTGACTCTACATGCAGAGGTCAAATGGAGGTCAGGGCCAGGATGACAAGACAGCAGGAGATCCTCCATCACACACAGAGGTCAAACTGAGGTCAGGGTGTGGTTGGTGATCCCCCCTCGGTCAGGGTCTTGAAGTGGACAGAGAGGGACTCTTCTTCTGGGTTGGGGGGGCGTCTGTACTCCTCCCTGGTGACCACGTACCCCACCAGCACCCCAAAACACACCAGTAGTACACCCAAGATGTTAGCCAGCACCCCCTCTGGGGCAAACTGAGAGTAGGTCGACCTGGTGGGTGGAGAAAGATATAGATATTACATTACATTACAGTCAAGTGATCAATCAATGAGATGACATTCAGCTGGGTTAGAGGTGTCCCGTTTGGTTTCCAACAGAGTCTGCTCTCAAACAAAAGAGATCTGTTGAAGTGGAACTGCACCGGTCAAAAGACATTCAGAGGACCTCCAGAGAAGAGTTGTTGAGGCTCATCAGGCTGGAAAAGCTACGAAAGCATTTCAAAGACTTGGACCTCCATCAGTCTACAGTCAGACAGACTGGGTACAAAGGGAGATGATTCAGGTCCATCGCTGCTCACCCTAGGAGTGGACGTCCAGCAGAGATCACAGCAACAACACAATGCATAATGGAATTACAATCATTGAGGGATCAATGAATTCAAATTGTATCAGGAAATTGTCCAGGGGGATATCAGGGTGACAGTCCTGATCTGAAGCTGAACAGAGGTTGGGTCATGACAATGACCACAAACACAAATCCAATCTACAACAGAACGGCTTCAACAGGAACATTCAGAGTTTCATTCAGAGAACCGTTGATCAGGTCTGACTACAGGAAATGTTTGTTTGAGGTTGTTGCTGCTAAAGGAGGTTCCACCAGGTCCTAAATCTAAAGGAGGTTCCACCAGGTACTGAATCTAAAGGAGGTTCCACCAGATCCTAAATCTAAGGCAGGTTCCACCAGGTCCTAAATCTAAAGGAGGTTCCACCAGGTACTGAATCTAAAAGAGGTTCCACCACGTCCTAAATCTAAAGGAGGTTCCACCAGGTACTGACTCTAAAGGAGGTTCCACCAGCTACTGAATCTAAAGGAGGTTCCACCAGGTCCTAAATCTAAAGGAGGTTCCACCAGGTCCTAAATCTAAAGGAGGTTCCACCAGATCCTAAATCTAAAGGAGGTTCCACCAGGTCCTAAATCTAAAGGAGGTTCCACCAGGTCCTAAATCTAAAGCAGGTTCCACCAGGTCCTAAATCTAAAGGAGGTTCCACTATGTACTAAAACGACAGACAGAGAGACAGACAGACAGACAGGACGTACGTTATGCTGAAGAGTAGTTTCTCTGTGATCCCCAGTAGACAGGTTCCTATAGCCAGAACCAACAGAACTAGACCACAGAACACATGGAGGGGGAGGTACCAGGCTCGTAACCATGACGACGCACCAGGAAACAGGAAGAACAGCAATCCCATCACCCACTGGGGGCGAGACAGACAGAATGAAAAGTTAGATGTAATCCATGTAGATGTTCAATAATGGTTTGGAAGAATAAGCTTGAGTGTGTGTGTGTGTGTGTGTGTGTGTGTGTGTGTGTGTGTGTGTGTTTGTCAGTGTGTGTGTGTGTGTGTGTGTGTGTGTGTGTGTGTGTGTGTGTGTACCTGTAAGCAGAAGAAGATGAAGGTAGCCATGCCACACCAGCTGTGTAGAGAGTACATGTCTGGAATCTTAGCTGCCCTGTGGAAGTCAAACACTGCTACGATACCTACACACACACAAACATACAGATACACACATAGACACACACACACAGACACACACACACAGATACACACACAGACAAAATAAAGTGCACTTCAATAGTTTGAATATTTGAATCAGTACCAATCATAAATATACATGCAAACATATATAAATGTTTCTTTTTTCATCTGAAAGATGATTTTGCTTTTATTAGACAGTAGTTGAAAGAGACAGGAAGGGTAATGACCTGCAACAAAGGTCCCGGGATGTCCATATATATACAGCATCTTTTAATTTTACATACATAATAAATACATAATATTGAGATGTATTTTGATATATATTTTTGTTTTCTAAACTAATTTATTGTAATTAATATGAATATGTAACTATTAAATCATTTTTTTAAATACTGTTAAGTTGAAAGTTGGGTGCCGGTGTTGTGTCCTACCACACACCCCCTGAGCCTTCCAGGGTTCTGTCCTGGTCTGAACATCCTCGCTGGTAGTCAAGGCAGAGCAGTTTCTGACTGTGTGTTCTGCTGATTTGCAGAAGGCCTTGTGTTCCCCCCAGTGTCCTGGAGGAGGCGCTGTGGGGTTAAAGGGTGCCTGGTGCCTACACTGCTGTGGCTCACAGATTGGAATCAGATTGAAGGTCAGATGTTGTTGCCGTGGAAACTGCTTCCAGTAATTTACCGGATTTGCCACATTTCCTCCGCCAATCTGTCTCTCTGCCTGTATGTCTGTCTCCCACTGCCTCTCTCTCTCTCACAAACACACAGGTTGTACGCCTGACTGTCTGTATGTCTGCCTGCCTGCCTGCCTGCCTGCCTGTCTGTCTGTCTGTCTGTCTGTCTCACCTATGATACTGATGATGAGGGCGAGCAGGTGAATGACGGCGTGAAGCAGCTTTACATTCCTCTTCACCTCGTTACGAAACACTCTGTAGACCAGGATGGCTGGAGAGAGAGACAGATAGACAGACAGACAGAAAGACAGATAGACAGGTGTTAGGTGGTATAAATAGTGTTTTACCTACCAGTCATAAAATAATAAAAATAATATTTAATATGTAATAATAATATATCATGTTTAATAGTATTTAACAATATAATAAAATGAATATGTAATAATAATGTATCATGTTTGATAGTATTTTTAGTAATATTAATGTATCATGTTTGATTGTATTTAATATGTAATAATAATGTATCATGTTAAACAGTATATAATAATATTTAATATGTAATAATAATTTACCATGTTTGATAGTATTTAATCATATTTAATATGTAATAATAATGTATTATGTTAAATAGCATTTAATAATATTTAATATGTAATAATAATTTATCATGTTTGATAGTATTTAATCATATTTAATATAACCCTGTTTCCCAGTAATTTACCGTATGGTTTCTACAGATGCTGCCGTGGCCCAGGCAGCAAGAAATATTCTATTCTATTCTATTCTATTCTATTCTATTCTATTCTATTCTATTCTATGGCATAAATAAGGTTTTGTGTTATTTTATGCTCCATATTACAGCGATGATGGGAGTCTGAGTGTTGGATGAACAGCTGAACACCTGGGCTGCACACACACACACACACACACACACACACACACACATACACACACACACACACACACACACACACACACACACACACACACACACACACATCAAGTACCATTAATGTCAGAAAAAGCAGACACCCTCATCATTGCGCGTGTGTGTATGTGTGTGTGTGTGTGTGTGTGTGTGTGTGTGTGTGTGTGTGTGTGTCTGTCGGTAAAGACCCCCCAAGGCGAATGGCCACTGACCTTTGCTTTATATTGCTGTAATGTGATCTTGCTCCATAACAAACAGCTGTCCTGTTAAATCCATTGAACTAACCAAGTTAGCCTAACCAGGTTAGCCTAACCACCACAGGGCACCAAACCAGAGATCTCACTCTGTCTTTATTTTAGGAACCGCAGACATCAGCAGTCTGGTTCTCCAGAGTACACGAGCCCATCATCTAGTTTAAACAGTACCATCATCTAGTTTAAACAGTACCATCTAGTTTAAACAGTACCATCATCTAGTTTAAACAGTACCATTAAACAGTACCATCATCTAGTTTAAACAGTACCATCTAGCTTAAACAGTACCATCTGGTTTAAACAGTACCATCATCTAGTTTAAACAGTACCATCTAGTTTAAACAGTACCATCTAGTTTAAACAGTACCATCTAGTTTAAACAGTACCATCTGGTTTAAACAGTACCATCAGTTTAAACAGTACCATCATCTAGTTTAAACAGTACCATCATCTAGTTTAAACAGTACCATCTAGTTTAAACAGTACCATCTGGTTTAAACAGTACCACTAGTTTAAACAGTACCATCTAGTTTAAACAGTACCATCTGGTTTAAACAGTACCATCATCTAGTTTAAACAGTACCATCTAGTTTAAACAGTACCATCTGGTTTAAACAGTACCATCTAGTTTAAACAGTACCATCTAGTTTAAACAGTACCATCTGGTTTAAACAGTACCATCTGGTTTAAACAGTACCATCTGGTTTAAACAGTACCATCTAGTTTAAACAGTACCATCTGGTTTAAACAGTACCATCTAGTTTAAACAGTACCATCTGGTTTAAACAGTACCATCTGGTTTAAACAGTACCATCTGGTTTAAACAGTACCATCTGGTTTAAACAGTACCATCTAGTTTAAACAGTACCATCTGGTTTAAACAGTACCATCTAGTTTAAACAGTACCATCTGGTTTAAACAGTACTATCATCTAGTTTAAACAGTACCATCTAGTTTAAACAGTACCATCTAGTTTAAACAGTACCATCTGGTTTAAACAGTACCATCTAGTTTAAACAGTACCATCTAGTTTAAACAGTACCATCTGGTTTAAACAGTACCATCTAGTTTAAACAGTACCATCTAGTTTAAACAGTACCATCTGGTTTAAACAGTACCATCTAGTTTAAACAGTACCATCTGGTTTAAACAGTACCATCTAGTTTAAACAGTACCATCTGGTTTAAACAGTACTATCATCTAGTTTAAACAGTACCATCTGGTTTAAACAGTACCATCTAGTTTAAACAGTACCATCTGGTTTAAACAGTACCATCTAGTTTAAACAGTACCATCTAGTTTAAACAGTACCATCTGGTTTAAACAGTACCATCTAGTTTAAACAGTACCATCTGGTTTAAACAGTACTATCATCTAGTGGTGTATCTTCCTGATGGTCTGAGCTGCGAATTCAATTCCCAGACTGTCAAAGGCTGACTGGAATACGGCTCGCACACACACTCTCACACACTCTCTCTCACACACACACACACACACACACACACACACACACACACACACTCTCTCTCTCTCACACACACACACACACACACACACACACACACACACACACAGGATGAGTCAGTCCAGTGCTCCTGTCCCCCATCATAACTCTATCTATTATCTACTCTATCTGTGTAGTGTTAGCTTAATGCAAGAGGTCAGCAACCCCTGGGGCTAACACACACACACACACACACACACACACACTCATACACTGACACACACTCACACACACACACTGAAACACACACCCAGGGACAGGATGTTTTATCATACAGATAAGGGCAGACAGGCAGGCAGGCAGACAGACAGGCAGGCAGGCAGACAGACAGACAGGCAGGCAGGCAGACAGACAGACAGGCAGGCAGACAGACAGGCAGGCAGGCAGACAGGCAGACAGACAGACAGATAGACAGACAGTATATTTCTACTTAGTTGTATTATGTTTAACACTCTATTCTTATTGATATCCTGTTGAAACGACACACAGGGATTAATAAAATCTGATCAGTTCTGATCTATTGTGATCTAATAGTCTCGGTGTTGCCAGGGTTCAGCTGATCCGACAGACCAGCGGTTCCCACTCCAGTCCTCAAGTTCACCAGTCGCCTTGTTTTGGGCCCAGCTCTACTCAGACACACCTGAATCAATCAGGTGTGCCTGAGTAGAGCTGGACTTGAGGACTGGAGTGGGAACCACAACTGGGAGCACTGATTGAGACAACTATGACACTAAAACATAATACTGGGTATCTGAGTTGAATCTGATCAAGAATCAGTTCAGGTTGAAGGAAGTTCATCCCTCCCCTGTTTCCTGGTTGATATTAGCCCCTCCCACTCTGTCACATGGAGCCAATTAGAAAATACAACTCAATCATACTCATAAATCTCATCAGAAGACTAGAACTATGGGAATATAACCTTATCGTGATACCACAGGAGATACTAATACCATATAGTACTCACTATACTATAGGAATACTATAGTTGATAAAAATACCACAGTACTATGTCGTAGGACATACCAACATCAAACCAGGACAGCAGAAACACAATCCAACTGTGACCTGCATGACAGACGTTCTCCCACAACCAACCAGCTGATCAACATCATTGATCAACCCAGTCAACGTGTAATCAATCAGGCGACTGGACTCACCGTCTCCGTACAGGAAGACCAGGCCCAGCACCATGCACAGAGGGTGCACGTTGAACTCCTGGGCGGAGCCGTCCCAGGCGTAGCCGCCCCGGTAGCGACCCATCCACACCCCGGTCACCACCACCGAGGTCAGACCCACGACCTGCGACCCCCCCACCAACCAGGCCAGCGAGGACCGACCGGAACAAGAACCAGATCCAGAACCAGAGTCGTCCATGATCTGAGAGAGAGAGAGAGAGAGAGAGAGAGAGAGAGAGAGAGAGAGAGAGAGAGAGAGAGAGAGAGAGACATGACTGATTACAACCGATGCTCCGGGGGGTGAAGAGAGAGAGAGAGAGGTAGAGAGAGAGAGAGAGAGGTAGAGAGGGAGAGAGAGAGAGAGCGAGAGAGGTAGAGAGGGAGAGAGAGAGAGAGAGAGAGAGAGAGAGAGGTAGAGGGAGCGAGAGAGAGGGAGAGAGGTAGAGAGGGAGAGAGAGAGAGAGAGAGAGCGAGAGAGGTAGAGAGGGAGAGAGAGAGAGAGAGAGAGAGAGATAGAGAGAGAAAGGGGGAGAGAGAGAGGTACAGAGAGAGAGAGGGGGAGAGAGAGAGAGAGCGAGAGAGGTAGAGAGGGAGAGAGAGAGAGAGAGAGAGAGAGAGAGGTAGAGGGAGCGAGAGAGAGGGAGAGAGGTAGAGAGGGAGAGAGAGAGAGAGCGAGAGAGGGAGAGAGGGAGAGAGAGAGAGAGAGAGAGAGAGAGAGAGAGAGAAAGGGGGAGAGAGAGAGGTACAGAGAGAGAGAGGGGGAGAGAGTCGGTGTCTCTCTCCCAGCCAGCCTGCCCTCATGAAATGAGCACAATGTGTTAAAATGTAAATAATGAAAAGAGAGAGGAGGGGGAGGGGAGGGGGAGGGGAGGGGAGGGGGAGGAGCCACGACTAGAAATGTTCCTAAGCCTGTTGTTGTCAGGTCCATCAGCTCATGTGGACCAGCAGAAGCTTTGACTGGTCCACATGGCGGTGGACCACCGAAGCCCCGTCCCGGCATCAGGTGGGTTAGCTACTCAGTCTGCTCAGCACCAGCTGAACCCAGAGGCTCCTGATTGGTCTGATGGATCTGAACCCAGAGGCTCCTGATTGGTCTGATGGATCTGAACCCAGAGGCTCCTGATTGGTCTGATGGATCTGAACCCAGAGGCTCCTGATTGGTCTGATGGATCTGAACCCAGGGGCTCCTGATTGGTCTGATGGATCTGAACCCAGGGGCTCCTGATTGGTCTGATGGATCTGAACCCAGAGGCTCCTGATTGGTCTGATGGATCTGAACCCAGGGGCTCCTGATTGGTCTGATGGATCTGAACCCAGAGGCTCCTGATTGGTCTGATGGATCTGAACCCAGGGGCTCCTGATTGGTCTGATGGATCTGAACCCAGGGGCTCCTGATTGGTCTGATGGATCTGCTGAGAGGCTGTTGTGCTTTTCATCTGTTCATCTATTCACTGAGCAGTTTTGATTGAACCTGGATGGATGATGTCACGTTAACGTTCTGAAAGGACTAACTCTCAGACTGAAGTTACTTCAATAAAAACACAGGAGAGAAGGAACTAGGTTTCCCCCCCAGCACTTGACCTCTGACCTCTGACCTCCTTACTGTAGGCTGCTTGTAGTGTTGGTGATCTGGGAACTGAAGCTGATTCTACTGCTGACCTCCTACATGACCCGCGACCTGAAGATGAACTGACTGTTCCCAGACAGGGGGCGGAGTCAGGACCAAGAGAAACTACAGTGATCCTATAATACATCAAAGAACGATACTATACAAATATCACAGTAAAACTATAAGAAATAGTATATCATAGGAGATACAAATAACTATTTTTACTATTAAGTACTGCAAAAACACTGTAGTATACAATAGGAGTATTATAGAAACATTTTAGTGACACCATAGAAAATAAAAATACTAAGATCACGATGCACTCACTGTAGAGGACCAAACTATAGGAATACCATAGTAATACTAGAGGAATACTATAGTAATACTAGAGGAGATCAACTACTATTGAGCACCACAGACACACGGTAGGATTAGGGTTAGTTATATAGTTGACAGATGAAACGTCAGTATTAGTATTACATGAGTTCATACTAGTATGTTATTACATGAATCATGATGTTAGTCGCCTAAACGACAACCTGCAGGACGGACGTCGACTGCTGTCTTCTGTCAGGTCCGCTGTTCATGAAGAGAACCACGGTAATTCCATTTTAAAGTACGATACCATTATGACACACGCTACGAGTCCGTGTGGGAATATTGTAGTAATATTGTAGTAATATTGTAGTAATATTGTCGTAATATTGTCGTAATATTGTCGTAATATTGTAGTAATATCGTAGTGTTTTTCCGTCAGCGAGCTGTCACCTGTTACCCACACCGACTCACAGCAGCTTGTCTGGGATCAGCAGCTCTGTTCACACGGCAGCAACACGATATTGATGATAGTGATATTACTGCAGTAATAATGATACTAATACTAATAATGATTCAGTTTAATAGGAATATCGATGTGAACACTCACCGTCCGCTGGTCCTCTGCTCAGGAAGTCCTGGAGTCCTGTCACATATATCCGCCTTCCTCCTCCCTCTGGGCGTGTGTGTGTCTGTGTGTGTCTGTGTGTGTGTGTGTGTGTGTGTGTGTGTGTGTGCGCGTGTGCGCGTGTGCGTGTGTTTTTTGGATCCTTTCCTAAACAAGCCCAACCTCTCTGAGAGCAGGACTCTGCCTGCGACGAGAAAGTCACGTAATAATAATAATAATAATAATAATAACAACATTAATAATAGTAATAATAATAACAACAACATTAATAATATAATAATAATATAATAATAATAATAATAATAATAATAATAACATTAATAATAGTAATAATAATAATAATAACATTGATAATAGTAATAATATAATAATAATAATAATAATAATAATAACAACAACATTAATAATAGTAATAATAATAATAATAACAACATTAATAATAGTAATAACAACATTAATAACAGTAATAACTACATTAATAATAGTAATAACAACATTAATAATAGTAATAACAATAATGACGTCTCCTTCCCTCTTTCTACAGGGGCTTTTAAAACGTGCTTCATAACCTTTAACCTTCTGTCACTTCAGGAAAACAGGAAGTCGTGAGAAACAGATTTCAAGAGGTTTGGTTTTCTAAACACGGCGGAGAGAAAGATTATGAATTGAATTATTCAGTTTTCCTCTTATTGATTTTGGTTTAATTGCTACCAGTCAACAACTAGACAGCTGTGGTAAGACAGGTTCCTGTCTCACATATTAATAGAGACAGACAGACAGACAGACAGACAGACAGACAGACAGACAGACAGACAGACAGGCAGAGAGAGAGAGAGAGAGAGAGAGACAGGAAGGGAGGGGCAGACTGGATTGATGACTAACAGCTCAATGTCTAAATGTCTGTTGCCTTGGCAACGGTGGAGGGAGGGAAGAGAAAAGGAGGGAGGGAGGAAGAGAGGAGAAGGTGGAGGAGATTGAGGATGAAGAGGAGGAGGAGGAGGAGGAGGAAGATGAGGAGGCAGAGGAAGAGGAGCATGATGATGATGAGGAAGAGGAGGAGGAAGGGGCTCATTAAAAGCCAATCAGACCAATCAGTGACTGAGCCACTTAGAGAGATTTTGTCCTGTACACACATCCCCAGTACCACATAACTACTACTACTACTAGTACTACTTACTACTACTAGTACTACTGATACTACTATTACTGATACCACTAGTACTACTACCACCAGATTTACTGATACTAGTACTACTAGTAGTACAGTGTATTGATTAGCAGTCATTAGAGTACCTTCCTCCCTGTCCTATAGAGGGCACTGCAGGCTTGGCTAAACCATTAGGTTCAGACCAGTGGCTCACTGGTGCTTAGAGTCTGGTCTGGGGACCCGCTGGGGGCCATGAGAGGGTCCCACCTGGCCCTCAGGAAGGTGGAGTATCAGGGAGGAAATTCCTTCAATCAATCAATCAATCAATCAATCAATTAATTAATTCAGTTTATTGTCCCATTAGGCAAATTGGGATCCCCAGTAAAACAGAATAAAAACACAATAAAATCACAGTAAACACACATTGAAGTGCATTATAGATGACAAGGTGAATGGCTTCCTGTAAACCTGCTAATGTGAATGTGATGCACATTATCAATGATATAAAATCACATTGTTTTAACATCCTCATTTCTTCTACATTATATGTAGACATATAACTTACTTACTTACTTTAACTGCACATATTTCACATGTGTCATCTGGGTTTGTAAATCCTCATATCAAGCATGTTCCTTCACTACATTCTGCTGCTTTCATTCGTACAGACCCGATTCCCCCACAGGATCAATAAAGTTGATTCTGATCTCATTTCATAAGAAGTCACCATAACTCAGTGGTGACGACCAAACAGGAATCAGTAGTGACAGAGTGTAATGAAATCCACAGTGGTGAGGACCAATCCTGACATCTTCATATATCAGGGGGTTGATAGCTGATCAATACCAAGAACGCTTGTCCATGGCCTTTAATGGTGGACTGTCCCTTTAAAACATGTGTTTCATTCAGTTGCTACAATGTTTAATCCCTTATTGTTTCTGTCCATTACAGGCCACCGTACGCTGTTGTCACTGACAGAATGGGCACTGAAGAAACTGTGTGTTAACTGAATGTTTCTCAGGTGTGTGTGTGTGTGTGTTTGTGTGTGTGTGTGTGTGTGTGTGAGAGTGTGAGAGTGTGAGTGTGAGTGTGTGTGTGTGTGTGTGTGTGTGTGTGTGTGTGTGTGTGTGTGTGTGTGTGTGTGCGTGTCTGTGTGTGTGTGTGTGTGTGTGTGTGTGTGTGTGTGTGTGTGTGTGTGTGTGTGTGTGTTTTTCTTTCTCTCGCTCTGACATTTTCTCCTGTGACTCATAGAGGCTGACTCACCACTGCTACATTTGCTGTGTGTGTGTGTGTGTGTGTGTGTGTGTGTGTGTGTGATTATTTCACCTTTCCTCTCTAATGGTTTTGCATTGTGTTCCCAGTACAGATGATGTCTTCCACCAGGTAGAATCAGGAAGTGTTCGGTGTTCAGTGCCTTGCTCAAGGACACCTGGGGGTTGAACCTGTGGTCTTCTGGTTACAAAGCAGAGCATAACCCTTGGCTGTAATGTAATCTTTAACAACTGAATCCCAACATCTATCAGTGATGTTTGTTGTCTTCCTGGTCCATCCAGTTAGTGACGTCAGATATTTCCAGGTTGATGTCAAAAGTCTCCAAACATTTCTCTCTCGTGTACAAAGCCAATCTGATTTTCCTCGCACTGTTGGTCGCCCACTCTTCCCACCGGTCCAGCCCTACCTGAACAGAGCCAAGGACCCTTAAAGCCCCAGTCAAGGAATTTGCTGACTTGACGAGGGTAGAGGGTTGGAGCGCTCAACAGGCGAGGGGGATATCCCGCCTAGAGTCGGCCCTCCCTCTGTCCCGTCTCCATAGGCAGCTTGCTGCTCTGGCGGACAAGACATATGTCTGTTCGGCCCAGAGCGCAGCCGCTGTCAATAACATCGCTCAGTTGGCTTCTGCCCTTCAACAGTTGGGAAGGAGTCCTTTGTGAGCCTGACCTGGTGAGGTGGAGACAGTGACGAAGTTTACCGGCGGCATCCTCCAACTCTCACTGCCGGTGGCAGCAGATGTTGGGCGGTGCATGGCCTCATCTACCATGGCACAGAGGACCATGTGGCTCTCCCATGCCTCCATGGCAGAGCAGGAGAAGCTCTAGCTGATCCATGGGCCTCTGTTGCCGGATGGCTTGTTTGGCCCTAGGCTAGACAAGGTTTCGGCCTCCATCCAGGCCATGGATGAGGACCGCACCCGCCTAGAGCACCATTTTGGGGCAAAAACAGCGCATCGTCCCTCAGGCTCCAGGACCTGGAGGAAGAGGTCCGACAGCAGTGCATCGAGCCGTGAGACGGCCAACACCTCACCCCCTTCCACTGCCGGTGAGGGAACTTCGACCCGATAGTGACCACCTGGCTGCCGGAGGAGCTCCGGGTCAGCCCAGGAAGCAGCAGAGGCTGGAGTTTCCTCCTGAGTTTCCTCCTCAGCCTCCTCAGCCTCCTGTAGCCATGTTCCATGGCTACAGACACTCCCCTATGCCTTCCCACCTCTCCAGCTGGTCAGACCTCTGTTGGAGAGGGTCAGACAAGAGTGTCTAACCCTCATTCTTGTGGCTGCAGAGACACAGTCAGCCCTGTGGTTCCTGGAGCTACAATCCTTGTCATCCTGGAGCTACTTTACTTTTCCCCAGATAGCCATGTCCCGATGAGACAGGACGCGCTGTCACAAGCCCTAGGCACCGTTCAGCAATCTCCGATTCTCGGGGGTCTGCTGATGGTTTGGTCTCTGAAAGGTTGATTCTTCAGGACAAGGGGTTGTTGACAGCAGTGATTGGTACCATTCAGAGCACACATGCTTCTTCCACTATCACTGCTTATGCAGCGAAATGGAATGCCTTTTCAAAATGGTGCAACAGCAATGGCCCCGCCCCGACCTCTTGTTTGGTAGGGCAGGTGATTTCATTCTTTCAATCCTTGTTTGATAAAGAATTGTCCTATTCCACCATTAAGGTCTACGCTGCTGCTGTTTCAGCGTGTCACGTTGGATATGATGACAAGCCTGTTTTCAGTCACCCCCTGGTCAAGAGATTCTTACAGGGGGCCAGAGGCCAGTCAAACGGGTGTTAGCACCACGCTCAGACCTCCCCACTGTTCTACAAGGGCTAACAAAGAGTCCTTTTGAGTCGTTGTCCCAGGCCCCTCTAGACGCTCTATCGTTCAAGACTGTGCTGCTACTCGCGCTAGTCTTATCCAAGCGTGTCAGTGAGATCGCTGTTTTGTTGGTGCACCTGAGCTGTCTGTCGAATCCCACCTTCCTGCCCAAGAACATAAGGAGTTCCTATCGTTTTAGGGATTTAGCGTTTTAGTACTGAAGGCTTTCCATCAGCCTCCTCGTGCTAATGAGTCTGAGGTGGAGTTACATTTCCTGTCGCACAGCTGCGTTCAGGACGACGCAGCAGCTGATTGTGTGTTTTGGGGATTCCACCAAGGGTCGTGCTCTCTCAAAACAGCGTCCGTCACACTGGTTATGTGAGGTTGTCTCTTTAGCTTACACCAGATTGGGCTTGACCCTGCCATCAGCGAGGCATGGCTGCCTCTTCAGCCCTGTTTAAGGGTGTGTGGGTGCATGCACTGCTGCTTCTTGGACTTCCCCAAGTCCCTTTTTAGACGGGTTGGCATGGTGGCTTGTCATGCTGTTAGGTTAGCGTCAGTATGCTAACACTTTTTCATCCATACGAACGCCTATGTATGCATGAAGAAGCAGCATATACAGGGATAACTGTCAGTTTGTCCAGGCTCCCTCTTGGCGTCAACTGCATGGTTCAGTGAACACAAGATGGCAATGGGTTGATTATACTGTATTTTCATGTGATGCATGATGTGATGTGATGTATTTTCATGCATGAACTTGAGTATGAAACAAACATGAACAGGTAGTACTGGATAATGTATGTTATTCAGAATATGCTTGTGTTTTTTGCACCTCGGGCCTTTGGGTCCAGCAGGGGTACATTGATCGGGTTCTATGATCGTAGGCAAAGCCGTTTAGTTTCACGCCTGCTGTCCCCTCCATGGTTTGCAGAAAGTAAATCGTGGAGGACGAATGGTGGGAGACACGGCATTATATACAGGCACTTGGGGGCGGAGCCCCGGCTGATAGGTGTATCGTTGAATTTTCAGTGCTTGCACACGAGCATAGTCCATAAGGCATAAACGGCTTTGCCTACGATCATAGAACTGACAGTCAGTTATCCCTGTATACAGTTTGCTGCTTCTTCATGTGAACATAGGCGTTCGTATGGATGAAAAAGTTGTTAGCATACTGGCGCTAACCTAACAGCATGACAAGCCACCATGCAGTTGACACCAAGAGGGAGCCTGGACAAACTAGAGTTATAGTACATAACTATCGTTTTAACTGTGGGCGCTACGCTCCTAACCACTGGATCCTTTGACTGGGTCAGAGTGATTTCCAATCTTACCTTAGCACACTAAGGTAGCACACTAGCACACTACTCCTCTGTCAGGCTAGATACCAGCAGCTCTAACATGCCTTTCCCATACAAGGCCACACTGCTCAGACAGCGTGGGGCTCCAAGCCATTTTCTAATAACTGAGTTGATCATCCTTTGTAGTTTTTCTACCTTCAATAGAGGAACCTCATATACTGTCAGCAGCCACATCAGCCGAGGCAACAATCCAAACTGTAGACACCACAGTTTAAACTCTCCTGGGAGCCCTGCCTCCTTCTGCCTCCTCCTGCCTCCTTCTGCCTCCTCCTGCCTCCTTCTGCCTCCTCCTGCCTCCTTCTGCCTCCTCCTGCATCCTCCTGCCTCCTTCTGCCTCCTTCTGCATCCTCCTGCCTCCTCCTGCCTCCTTCTGCCTCCTCCTGCCTCCTCCTGCCTCCTTCTGCCTCCTCCTGCCTCCTCCTGCCTCCTCCTGCCTCCTCCTGCATCCATCACTGTTGGCACCACTTTGTCATCTATGACAAACCTTGTCTACCACTTTCCCTTCAACAATAGAAATGCTCATTGACGTGTTTCATCTTCATCTTCATCCTCATCCTCGCCCACTACCAGGCAGTTCTTTTTCGTAACTCCAGTAGTGTGTGACATCTCCACAACATCAAAAGCATGAAGGAGTTGATAGTTGTACAATCATAGCATGAGCATGACCTTTGACCTTTACCACTGTTGAGCCATCAATATACTATTATATTATATACTATATTTCCTTAGACCTCCACCAATCAGTGGTGTTCTTTAAAAATACCCATGAGGCACCTGTGGAGTACTCTAACTGAGGACAGCGTCTCCACGGCAACAACATCATTACCAGAAAAGGCCCTCTCTCTTTATTTATGTCTCTCTCTCTCTCTTTCTCTCGCTCCCTCCTTCTCTCATCCCTTGTTTCCATCATCCTCTTTCCCTCTCTTCTCTATCCCTCATTCCCTCCCTTCCTTTCTTGCCTCCTTCCCTACCTCTTCTCCTCTCTCTCTCATCCTCTCTTTCTCCACCCTCTCCCTCCCCATCTCTTTTCCTCCCATTCTCTCATTCTTCTCTGGCTCTTCCTCTATGTTCCTATTCTCCCTCATTCTCTCTTTTTCTCTCACTTCCTCTCTTCCTCCCTTCTTCTTCTTCTCCCCCTTCCTCCCCCTTTTGCACCTCCTCTCCCCATCCTCTGTTTGCAGTCATGTTGTATTGTGGTGGAGAAGATGGAGATATTTATAGCTCCCACTATGAATCCATCAGTAGCTCCTCCTCTCCACTCCTCTCCACTCCTCTCCTCTCCTCCTCTCCTCCTCTCCTCCTCTCCACTCCTCTCCACTCCTCTCCTCTCCTCCTCTCCTCCTCTCCACTCCTCTCCTCCTCTCCACTCCTCTCCTATCCTTAGACACGACATCAGAAAGTTGACAACACAGCGTCCAGGGCATGTAGTTACAGAAAACAATGTTTATTGTATATGAACGCATTTTGCATTACTTAGTACAGTGAATATATAGTATACTGTAAGTACTGCAAGTAATACAGTATTGAATGTCTGCATATTCAGCAGCAAAAATACAGTAAGCCCAAAGAACAAAGAAAGCTCTAAATGAAAAGCACATTACAGTCCGAGATTCATGAGAGATTCATTCTGCTGGATCTGGCCAGAGGACTGTGTTGTAGTTGTGTTTAACTTTTGCCGCCCATGTTCACCATTTTGCAACACAAGTGCATCACAGTGCAAAATGTGTTTTAGTGGGAATGTGTTTAGAGTTTTGAGGATGAGATTTGCAAATGGTGTCTAACTACCTGAACTTGTTTGAGGTTTTGCCAAAAGAGTGATTGATTCAACAAATGGGTTTAGGCCACTGAGCATTTGGTTCAGAGAATGGGGTTTAGTGTTTTAGCAATTCAGAAAAACTGTATCCCAGGAACCTTCTAACAGGATTACAGTAATCTCATTACACTCATTTGGTAACTGTACCCCCACCCTGCATCTATCCTGTATCCAAACTACAGTGGTAGCCATGGTAATACTCCTGGTAGCTATGGTAACACTCCTGGTAGCTATGGTAACAGTCCCCCACCCTGCATCTATCCTGTATCCAAACTACAGTGGTAGCCATGGTAATACTCCTGGTAGCCATGGTAACACTCCTGGTAGCCATGGTCCAGTATGGTGGTATTTATTTTATTTATTTATCTATTGATTCACAACATTTTTATTTATCTTGAAAAGCACTCTGTTCTGATAAAGGCTATAATTGTTACATGTTTTTATTGTGACTCTATTGTAATTGTATTTTGTGTTTTTATGATTAGATGTTTTTATTGTGACTCTATTATAATTGTGTTATTGTGTTTTTATGATCAGATGTTTTTATTGTGACTCTATTGTGTTTTATTAGATGTTTTTATTGTGACTCTATTGTAATTGTGTTATTGTGTTTTTATGATTAGATGTTTTTATTGTGACTCTATTGTGTTTTTATGATTAGATGTTTTTATTGTGACTCTATTATAATTGTGTTATTGTGTTTTTATGATTAGATGTTTTTATTGTGACTATTGTCAGAGCAGCAGCAGTGCTACAGTATTAAGTATGAGTATTAACACAGCAGCAGCCATGTTGTCATGTAGGAGTCACATTCTTCAGGTGGTGGAGAGCTCATCTGCTGTCATTGTGCTGTGACCTCTGACCTCTGAACTCCTTACTATTGGTTGTAATGTTGGTGATCTAGGGACTGAAGCTCTGCTGTTGACGTCAGTGGAGTCTGTCAGAGGTCAATGTAGGGCTTTTCCTTGCCACATCTTCTTCACCTTCCCTTTGACTTGAAATAAACGACAGGCTCTGGGAATGTTCCTGATCTGAAGACCCATCTGGGTTTGGATGAGAACATGTGCTGTTGTTTATATTTGTCTAACAATAAAGGCAGGTTGACAACAGCTGGCTGTTAGTATAGAAGACCCCAAATAAAACATCTTCCACTTTCACGTTTAAGCAAGGCCACAGTAAACATGTTGGCCCCCCTCTGGACCGATGTCATCTTGTTTTGTAGCGCCCCCCTTGGGCCAGTCAGGGTAATGTTGAAAATGCTGAAACAGTGGTGAGATGATGTCATTTACACAAGTTTCATGGAAATCTGCTCAGCAGGACCTGAGATGAGGCGTGTGAATGGAAGGAAGCTGATCCATAGTCCCAAAGATGGATGGAGGATGTCCTATGGATGCTGCATTTCAAGGATGTGATGTAAAACTCCCTCATGCCATAATCCAGGGTGAGCATCCATGCAGCAGCCCAACATGTCCGTCCGTCACCAGTGATGTTTCCCCCTACGGGCCAATCAGTATCAATACTTCATTTTGATCTGTAATTGTAGCGCCCCCCTTTGGCCAATCAGGGTACTTTTGATACTTTTGCTGGCATGCAGTGAGACGCATCAAACGTCTTTCAGATAGGAAATGGTTTGCTCGAGATGTTGGGTGAACCCAACGTGACGTCTAACAGTCATGGATGCCTAATCCCCGCTACATTTTAAACTCCCTGTAAACTCCCAGCGTCCCTGTACTTCACACTTTGTATTGTATAATGTATAATTCTTGAAATTCTGATACTGATGGAATACATTTCTGTTTCTGTTGGGACTAAAGTGTGTCTGAGGTATCGTGTGACGGACAGACGGATGGATGAAAGAATGAAGGACTGTTATCACTGTTATCACTGCACTGCACCATATTCACACCGGGCACTTCTGCTACAGAAGGTAGGAAAGGAGGAAAAGACAATCTAACTCTACCTGTCTGTCTATCGGCCTGTCTATCTCTCTGTCTGTCTGTCTATCTCTCTGTCAGTCTGTGTCCATTGGTTTCTATAGAGTCTATTTTTAGCCCCAGCAGACTGGTCACGTGGCAGGAGGAGGACGTCAGTAATGTTGTTGTTGGTGGAGAGAGAGAGAGAGAGAGAGAGAGAGAGAGTGCGCGAGAGAGACTGACTGTGAATATGGAGGAGGTGAGACAGTAGGAGGTGAGACGGGACTTGCGTGTTAAAATAGACGTTTCATCTGAAAATAAGAGAGGAGAGGAGCTCCGCGGCGACACACCGAGCGTCGGTGGAAACCACAGCCGAGAGCAAGCCACCTCTAAGGGGATACGAGTTCCAGGAGGACCCGCCGACATCCACGGTACAGTACAGTTTATGAGGAATGGGTGCAGAGAGAGAGAGAGAGAGAGAGAGAGAGAGAGAGAGAGAGAGAGAGAGAGAGAGAGAGAGAGAGAGAGAGAGAGAGAGAGAGAGAGAGAGAGAGAGAGAGAGAGAGAGAGAGAGAGAGAGAGAGAGAGAGAGAGAGAGAGAGAGAGAGAGAGAGAGAGAGAGAGAGAGAGAGAGAGAGAGAGAGAGAGAGAGAGAGAGAGAGAGAGCGCGAGTCTTCGAAGGATATGCCGATAGCCAAGGAAAGGCTTTCTGAGGAATGGTTGTAATGAGAGAGAGAGAGAGAGAGAGATGGGGTAATCTTGTGCTTGTTCTGCCAATCGGGTGCTTACTAGACACTAGGTAACACTGACTAACTAAGCACTAACAGCTAACTACCAGCTAACGGTGACAAGCTAACAAGTGACAGCTATCAGTTAAATAGGCAACAGTTAACAGCTACCAGCTCATAACTAACAGCTACCAACTAACAGTTATCTGCTACCAACTAACAGCTACCAGCAACAGCTAAGAGCTACCAGCCAACAGCTAACTAGCTAACAGCTACCACCTAGCAGTTAAGAGCTATTGACTATTAACTATCAGCTGCCAATCAACAACTAAAGGTTATCAGCTACCAGGTAACAGCTAACAGTGAACATCTACCAGCCAATAACTAACAGCTACCAGTCAACAGCTAACTAGCTAACATTTAACATCTACCAGCTACATCAACCCGTTTCCGGGCCAACAGTTAACAGCTAACTGAACATCTACCATCTAATAACTAACAGCTACCAAACAACAGCTAACACTTAACAACTACCAGCTACAGTTAACAGTTAACAGCTACCATCTACAACAACCAGCTGGCAGCTAACAGCTAACTAACAGCTACCAGCCAATCGTTGAGCGCTAAGAGACTAGCGGATAGTCCCTCCCAGTTTGCTCTCTCCATGACTGAAGGTATCTGTAGACTTGGCTTGCTCTTTGCGATAACTAGTCTCAGTTTATTCACACTGAACACTCGTGCACTGAGTGAGTGGTCGAGTCACACTTGTAAAATGTTATTGGAGATTAGCATTTCAACAACACGTGACGTGAACAGCCCACGTTGTGTATTACAGTGTTTTTTCATGTTTTGACCCTTTTTACCCTAGCCGATGGGAAAGATGCCCCTGGCCAGAGGTGAAATAAAAAAAAGAAAAAAAAGAAAAGTCGGGGACTGACTTTTGAAAAATGACAAAATATACAGTAGCAGTCGGACTCGGTGGGATATGTTTGCTAGCGTTAGCAGTCGGACTCGGTGGGATATGTTGGCTAACGTTAGCAGTCGGACTCGGTGGGATATGTTTGCTAGCGTTAGCAGTCGGACTCGGTGGGATATGTTGGCTAACGTTAGCAGTCGGACTCGGTGGGATATGTTTGCTAACGTTAGCAGTCGGACTCGGTGGGATATGTTGGCTAACGTTAGCAGTCGGACTCGGTGGGATATGTTGGCTAACGTTAGCAGTCGGACTCGGTGGGATATGTTTGCTAACGTTAGCAGTCGGACTCGGCCGATAAAAAAGGGATCCATTCATTCTAACCCAGCCAGTTAGTTTAGTTAAGGTCATGACATTTTTTTAAGAGACTTTTAAACTCAAAACTTTTGAATGAAAGAGATTGGCAGCAACCAGAACCAGAGCTACTTACTATCTTCGCGTGGCCCGCACATCGGCCCTGTGTTTCCAGATCGGATCGATGCTTAAGTCCACTTATATTTCTACTTCAATGTTTACTGTGTATTTTATGGTGTATTTTATATTATTATATTTTGTGTATTGTGATACTTTTATGCTGCTGCAACCCCAGATTCCCCCCATCAATAAAGTGTCTGTCTGTCTGTCTGTCTGTCTATAGAACTAGTTAGCTGGCGGTTAACAGCGATGCTTACCAAACAAACGTCTCCTAGCATTATGGCATTAGGAGAATTTCAGTGGCAAGGTAATTATGGGTTTATGGGGACGGTGTACATGAAGCCATGAAACCTGCAACACAGTCTGTGACCACCTAAAGGTCCGGATTGCTCGGTGTATCTTCTGTTAGTGTTTTCTTCAAGAATTTCATTGTACATGAAGTCCTCTTTTCTTGCAGCTCGTCTGATCTGTCATCTGTAGCTGCGTACAAAACAGTACAAAACAACACCTAAGACAAATGCTGTGGGAACAGCTGCTGTTTTGTGCCTGGGTCACAAAAGCGATCCTTGTATCTTTGGTCGAGGACTGTCGCAAGATAATACAGATGCTCGGTATGGATGTGACAGAATCGCAGGTTGACTGCCTGTAATGTTTTCACCCCGTGATCTGACTCGATTGTTTTGTTCAACAGACGTTTTAAGGCTTCAGTAGAAGGGATCACGCCTGCTGCTGTGGCTGTAGATGGGCTGATGTCTCTTGTCAAATGATCAAATGGAATCGAGGAGCGTCTGGACTGATTTGCGCTAAGAGATGCGGGCAACTCGTAATCTGCTCCGTATGCCGCAAGTGCCCGCTTCTGTTCGAGTAAAGTCATATAAAACGTGCTGTTCCAGCGCTTGGAAACGTCTTGTTGTGTCTGTACATCTTTGAGACGGGAGCTGGCAAGTTGAGAATGCTTGAAGTGACCAACTATCTTTTTCCCAATGGACACGCAGTCGGTGATACTCTGTTGGCTAAGAAGAAGGAGAACACACTTAATCCACATGATTGACGTCCATATATCTGTAGTGAAACTGATGTCTCTCACGTTAGTATTGATCAGGCCATGGCGACTACATCGTACAGAGCAGGCAGGCAGACGTCAGAAAAGTAGCGGCGTCTGGAGATATATATCGGTATGACAGGGTTCCAAATGTTCCATTAGCCGCCGAAATCCTCGATCTTCCACAATCAAGAAGGGTTGGTCGTCAAGTGCTATATTGCTTTAGCTTTCGGACTGTCCTTGGTAAACATTCTGCAATTTTCAAATGCCTGTTGGATCGGCACCACTGCACTTAACGCCATCTTTGCTTTTTTGCCAATGCTAGCTGCCTCGAATTCCGTGAAAACATCGTTGGGATGGCGGGTCTTCAGGTGACTAATTAAATTAGTAGTAGATTGTTCCCTCCTCGTTGGACCTCGGCTGAGCATTTATTGCAAACTGCAATTCTGTTGTCCTTTATTGACAGCTTGAAAGAATTCCACACGGCAGACATTTTGCTGTTCAGTTTCCACAACTAGTCTTCTTTACAAGTGACTGCAGTGAGGTGTGCACATGTAAACAAAACTAGTTGCGCGGCAACCATAAGTATTTTTATCGGCTAAGATTATCGGCCATAATTACAATATTGGAATAATAATAATAAAATATATTGTGCTTCCCTACAAAGAAACAATAACTGCTTTAAAATCAACCGAACAGCACCAAGTTCCATTCCATATATACTTTCTCTAAACTGTGAGATCAAATGGTTTGCACAAGCTGACCTGCAATATCTTTTTTTTCATTTAATTAAAATATGTATCACCCACACATTTTGGTAAACACGCCCCCTGTTGTTCAGATCAACTTATAACCCAGCAATAAATTCAGCAAGAAAAGGTGTTCAGTTAAGTGTCAGTAAGATAAGAAGGTGTTCAGTTAAGTGTCAATAAGATAAGAAGGTGTTCAATTAAGTGTCAATAAGATAAGGTGTTCAGTTAAGTGTCAATAAGATAAGGTGTTCAGTTAAGTGTCAGTAAGAT